>OZ018393.1:59865540-60215511 GCA_963969525.1 Ontholestes murinus | reverse complement strand
ACAGCCATCCATAATAATAAATATGGATGTAGCAGTTATACGGTGCTTGAATCCATTACAAACTGGTTAAATTAAAACAGGTATTCGTTACACAATGGTGGCTCCTTCTTATCTCGCCGCTGTATTGTAAACTAAGTGACAAAAATTGAGAAGAGTACCACCGCGTCCGTTGCTAGTTTTCTCAGGTCCCGCTGTTTTCCCATCGGGTCGGTCGTTGGTTTTGCGTGCGGAATTAGTTATGCGCAGGGCTACGCACAAATGATGTATATTTTATGCGAGTTTAATGGTCCGAGCGGCTGCAAATTATCGCCGAGCCTACGCCGGACGAACACGAGGAGACCTGTCCGTGCGTAAATCAACATCGCCGCGCTTTATTTATGGCATTGTGCCCTCCGTGTTTGTATTCCAGCGGATTCTGGATCGCTGGATTTCAGCGGACGGAATGCGACCGTAAATCATAACCGGCGGCAACATAAATTTCACGCGTATTCATCTCGTGTCGATCGCGACGGTTCTCGTCGACTCGTCGATTTAATTAAAACCGACGCAAGGAAAGTAATTAACCAACAATTTCGGGCCTCTTGTTTATTCTCTACTAAAGTTTCTTAGGTACTCAAGGGGACGAGAGTGGCGTTATTGATGGCTAACGAGGAGGAGGTTCGTGAAATATAATGCAGGTGGGCAGGTGTTGTTGTTGTATCGGGCTAACGTTCTTCGTTCTGTTAGTATATACACATGCAACTACATCAGGGTCGATGTGTTGCTCAAGGACGCACTCGTCTTCCATTATCTTTCTTCCTCATCGCCCGGGTCCCCGGGGAGGGCGCCGCTATTTGTGGCAAGTGTACCCTCTCGAAGGGGATTCGCGTCAACGTCGGGCGCCACATTTACTATGCGTCAATTTCTGCCACCACCGTTATAACAGTTAAAATTTTACTGCTTCATCAACGCTGCCATGTAAAATGCATTACGACTGAAATAATTAGCAGGCCGCCTTGTCTTTGATTGATACTTTCCTTGTTATTGCATTGATTATAAGTGCAGAATTTTAATGGCACTAGAAGACTGCGATTGCAACGGTTCTGTTAAGACACTTGCTGTATACAGGTTATGAATAAATTGTTGAATATCTATAATTGTTGAGATAGTCGATTCAGTTGGTTAAGTACCATAGCTTAAAGATCATTTAATGAATGAGAATGTGGAGTTAAACTAAGACTCAAGTGCAGATTTTACGCTTTAACAATATAAATACATTAATATCATTCAATTGAATTTGGGTCTCTATATTGTTCAACCCTAAAATATAAAACCTAAGCTGTTAGTGATTTTTGTATGTTCGTATGATGTTCATTTTCAAAAGGAATACCACTGTTCATCACCCTCCCAAAACGCAATGAGCAATGGTTGAAAGGCAATGGCGAAAATTCCAAAACGTTGACTCCTTCCTTTTCCAACGCTGACTAGATATTTAGGTCGCCGTGGGAAGAAACTCACCTGAAACAAGAAGGACAATCGTTAATTTAAATGCGCGCACGGTCTCTTATCTAAATAGACTTGCAAATTACTGCTTGGCACAGCCAATAATGCTGTTACCCAATTATGGTGGATACTTATCGATCGCCTTATAATTGAATTCGCACGCCATAAACAAATTTAAGTGCGGCTTTCACTAATATGCCTCGATATCTAATTGCATTACAAATTTTATCGATAATTTCGCTTGTCGAATAATTAAAACATCGGCACTAATTATCATTTGTTTGAAAAACAATCTTAGAATGAAAATAAAGTACTAAAAATGTTTAATGTTTTTATTTAGACAGTCGTAATTAAAATTTTTAAATGAACGTGTATTTTGGGGGATTTGAATTTTAGGCATTGATTCAGATTACAAAGAAAAGATATGTCGATTGAAGGGATGTTTACAAAATTTTCGCTTAGGTGTAGAAGATGTTCATTGATAGGAAGAACAGAGATAGAATCATAAAGGTGTTGATTGGAAGGGTTAGTCTAGAAGTTCTTGAGGAAAACATTTTGCTAACTCAAATATTATGGATAGTAGGATTGAAGGAGTTAAAGGATATTATTATAGATAGTATAGATTACTGATTGTAATTGTAGCTTCATAAAATCAATACAACCAATAATAAAATAACAAATATAATATACATCATGGCGAGGTATATCACATTCCTGTCGGCCTTCGAGCAACAAAGGCGAAGCTAAGGCTGACACCTCTTTTTCCGCGTGGGCAGCAGCGGATTACAACGTATTAGCTAATATTTGTTTGCGTTTCATAAGAGCCATAAATATCGGACCAAGGAAATATGTGTACGTGGACGCTGCGCGAGGAATGGATAAATCCATCCGACGGGTCGATTAACATAAATAGCAAAGCCGCCGACGACGTTCAATGGAGATGAATTTCCAGACGTTGCGTGTCCTGTTAACCGAAGAGAAAAAACCGTCGGCCGGTTATCCTTTCTGGATCTCGCTCGGGGATCAATTATATTGGTTGGGAGTTTTTGAATCGCCGATGCCGTGGCCATAAATCAGATGAAAGGCATAGTTGATGGAAACTGTAAATGTTTGTGTCAGAGATAGCGTTTGATGTTTTGCGTGCGCACTTGGGGGGGATATAAATAAGCTGTGGTTATGGCTTATCAGATGTTTATATATCATTTTGTAATATATATTCAACTGAAATGATGACAAATGTGATGGTTGGATATAATACATTGGCTTTAAAGTGAGTGGGTACAACTAAATATCTATTGGGAGCTGAATACATTTGACTTTGACACCAATTGAAAAGCTACTTCCTCCCCCCTCTCCATATTCGGCTGATACACTTCCTACTTCCATTCAAATCTTCACCTTCAATCTATCCGACCCTGCCGCTTTCCTAATTTTAACTCCTCGTAGGCTCTCTCCACTTCCTCCTCTGTCTACCACCGCTCCCCTTCTTCCTCCTCTCCTTACTCCTCAGGCACTTCCATTCTTCCTTCTCGTTTATTTTGTTTAAATGCGTTTGTGTAAACTTTTAATGAAATTTCGATTCCACTATACATTTGCTTACCAGTTTAGATTAGACTTTGGGAAATCTAGAAAATCCCATTCGTTTTGGGAAACTAAAATGTTCGTATAAGGTAGATTGTATAGCTTTTGGGTATGGATTTTTCAAACGTAAAATATACGGTGTAAGGGCACGAATTTGTACCAATATAGAAGAATTACTATGAGGGTTTAACAAATGCTTGCTATATTGATTTGTCTAAAACGGTTCCATTGGTTCGCCTTTGTTTCTTATTGTCCGGATGAAGGGCTGCTGACCAAATAGTGGAAATTTGTAGTTCTCCACCGTCCGTGGTTTCTTCCAAGAAGGATATTAGTTTAGCGCCATGTCCTAAACCCACAAATCTACTGAAACTACTTCTTATCTGACAGTTTCTGACCTCATAGAGTTTATGTTTTTCTTCGAAGCTTCTATGTTGCAAATGTTTTTTTTTTCAGTTCGTACTTTGGTGATATGATGTAATTGGAACCTTTCTACAATGCCATTTGTGTTCTAGTTTTTCCCTAAGCGTTTGGTGCATGCAATAGATGGTATTTTAGTTCAAAGAGTCTTAGTGCCCTGGATTTTCTGAGTAGGGTATTGCTGGTTCTCTGTAAAATTAGTTTGACGCTTTATACAGGGTCTATTATGAAAGTAATGCGTATGATTTTATTGTGACGGGACTGTCCATCGTAATTGAAGAGTCTTCCCTTCCAGTGTTTCGACTTTGTAACTTTGTAGCTAGTGTAATTATATATTATCCATTATATTTTGTTTTTTCTTTATGACGCAATTTATTTCTTATGTATTAAGTTTTATTAATTTAAGAGAGAATAAACTATATTATAACACGCCAGGATGGATCAAGTTTTGTGTACAATGCAACAGAAATATTCCAGATCCTTTAAAAGGCCTTCAAGGTCACAGTCCGAGAGATGGCACAAGGCATTAAAGAAGGGCCTAAAGAAGATCGCCGACGAACTCTGTTCTGGACGCCCTAAAAACGGCCAGAACCGACGAAAACAAAAATCGTGTGCTCCAAGTCGATTCAGAATCCAGCAAATCAATAAATATATTTTTTCCAGAAAATGCACATTACTTTTATAATGGACCCTGTATATTATTATGATGTTTTATATCTTCATACATGTTATTATTATCACTTTGTTGTCTCTGCATCAGCAAAAGGAATCTCAAATAACACAGTAACTGTTCACGTCTTGTTCATATTTTAAAGAAAAAAAAAACAAGAGAAAGCATAAGGTGTAAAACAACAGGAAGAAATAAATACGAGAGTGAAAGTAAGCTAGGATAAAAGAGGGAACAAGAGATATATAAAATTAAATTAAAAGTGTGAATAAAAAATTTTAATTCAAGAGAGAGAAAGCGGAGTTTTACGAAACAGTTTAGAAATAATTGTAATTTTACCCAAAACAAATGTAATTTGATAAGAAAAACAGTTGAAAACTTAAGAAATTAAAATAGTTAGAGCATTGCTTACAAATTTAATTTAAAAAATGTAATAATTCAAAACAAAACTCTCAGAAAAAAATTAATATGTAAAAACAGTTGCCAACTTCAAGCTAAACAAGTTTAAGCATTGCTATAATAAATAACTATATTGTTCCTATTAAAAAAAGAAGTATACTAAAAGATTAAAAACTGTAGCTGCAATGTGTCATGTGTCAATTGTCGTCTGTCATGTCATCTGTTATCTGTGATATATCAAATGTCATTTGTCACCTGTCATATATCATCTGTTATCTGTCAAATGTCAACTGTCATCTGGCAATTATCATTTACCAAATATTTTCCATCATATGTCAACTCTCATCTTTTAACTCAGATCTGTCAACTGAGGAAAATCACTCATCACTCATCTATCATGCGTCAATTGTCAAATCATATCTGTCAACTGTCATGTGGCAACTGTCATTTGTCATCTCCTATCTGTCATTTATCAACTGCCAACTCACATCTGACAACTGTGCAAATAAGATAATAGACTCACAAAAAAAATTATTAAAATAAATAAACAAAATAACTGTAATCATGTCATCTGTTATTTGTAACTTGCTAAATGTGTCAAGTGTCATTTGTCATCTGTCGAATGTTATCTGCCATCCGTCATATGTCATCTGTCAAATGTTAGCTGTTATCTCTCATCTATCATGTGTCTTCTTTACTCTTATCTGACAACTGTCATTTATCATCTTCTATCTGTCATTTATCAACTACCATCTGTCAATTGTTATCTGTTAACTGTCAACACACGTCTGTCAACTGTCAAGTCACATAGACTCACAAAAAAACTATCAAAATTTAATAAACAAAATAACTGTAATCTGGCATGTCATCTGTTATCTGTCACTTGTCATCTGTCTTCTGCCATCTGTCATGTGTCAATTCCCAACTTATATATTTCAACTGTCATCTGACATGTGTCATATGTCATCTGTTATCTGTCATTTATCAAATGCCATCTGTTATTTGTTATTTGCCACCTGTCAACTCACATCTGTCAACTGTCAACTTATATCTGCCAACTGAGAAAAAAGTCAATACCTCAAAAAAAAAACTGTCAAAATTTTACGAACCAAAAATAAAAATTAATAAGTAATTTAACCATTAAAAGAAATGTGTCAACTGTCATTTCTCATCTGCCATCTGTCATATGTTATCTGCCATCCGTCATATGTCATCTGTCAAATGTTATATGTTATCCCTCATCTATCATGTGTCAATTGTTAAATCTGTCAACTGTCATCTGGCAACTCCCATCTATCATTTATCAATTTTATTGTTATCTGCCAACTCACATCTGTCAACTGTCAACACACATCTGTCAACTCACATCTGACAATTGAGAAAATAATATAATAGACGAGACAAAAAAAAAACTATCAAAATTTAATCTGACATTCGTTGTCTACCATCTGTCATATGTCATCTGTCAAAGGTTATTTATTATCTATCATCTGACATGTGTCAATTGTCAACTCATATCTGTCATTTGGCAACTGTCATTTAACATTTGTCATCATTAATCATCTGTAATCTGTCATTTATCAACAGTCATCTGTCATTTGTCAACTGTCAACGGATAACGGTCATTTGTCATCTCTCAAATGTTATATGTCATCTGGCATCTTTCATCTGTCAACTGTCATTTGTCCTCTGTCATGTGTCACATCTGTAACTTGTAAACAACTGTCATCTGTCATCTATCAGTGGTTAGTTACAGAATTAATGAGTACCATTACTTTTACTAGAATTTTGCCTATCGTCTGTAATTTATCATTTATCTTTCATCTGTCATTTGTCATCTGTCATCTGTCACCTGTCAAGTCTCATCTGTCATCTGTTATCTGTTATTGTAATTTTAATCAGCAATTGAATTTTAAAAGGCTTCCGTTAATAAACATTACTATTATTATTACCTCTCATCTGACATATGTCAATTGTAAACTCATATCTGTCATCTAGAAATTTATCAACTGTCATCTGTCATTTGTCCGCTGTCAACTCACATATGTCAACTGTCAATTCACATCTGTCAACTGTAAACTGTCATATCATCTATAAACTGTAATATGTTATCTGGCATCTTTCATCTGTCATGTCTGTCAACTTTCAACTGGCATCTGTCAACTCACATCTGTCATTGTCATCTGTCACATCTGTAACTTGTAACCAACTGTCATCTGTCATCTATCAGTGGTTAGTTACAGTATTAATGAATAATATTACTTTTACTAAAATTTTGGCAATCTTCTGCAATTTATCATATATTATTTATCTTTCATCTGTCATCTATCATTTGTTATCTGTCATCTGTCACCCATCAACTCTCATCTGTCATCTCTTATCTTTTATCTGTCATCTGTCATATGTCATCTGTCCAATGTTTTCTGTTATCTGTCATCTGACATGTGTCAATTGTCAACTCATACCTGTCATCTAGAAATTTATCAACTGTCATCTGTCAGCTATCAACTCACAAATGTCAACCATCAATAAACTGTAAACTGTCATGTAATCTGTTCATGGATAACGGCCATTTGTCTTCTGTCAACTGTTATACGTTATCTGGCATCTTTCATCGGTCATTTCATTTGTCAACTTTCAACTGGCATCTGTCAACTGTCATTTGTCCTCTGTCATCTGTCACAACTTACATCTGTTATTTGTAACCAATTGTCATCTGTTATCTATCAGTGGTTACAGTTTTAATGAATACTACTACTTTTACTAGAATTTTGGCAATCTTCTGCAATTTATCATATATCATTTATCTTTCATCTGTCATTTGTTATTTTTCATTTGACATCTGTCACCTGTCACCTGCCAACTGACATCTGTCATCTCATACCTGTCATACGTTATCTACCATGTGTCATATGTCATCTGTTACCTCTCATCTGACATGAGTCAATTGTCAACTCATATCTGTCATCTGTAATCTGTCATCTGTCAACTGTTATGTTATCTGGCATCTTTCATCTGTCATGCCATCTGTCAACTTTTCAACTAGCATCTGTTAACTGACAACTGTCAACTGTCATTTGTCCTCTGTCATCTGTCACATCTGTTAACTATCATTTGTCCTCTGTCATCTGTCACATCTGTCACTTGTAACCTGTCAAGAGTCATATTAAAAATAATAAAAACATTGCTTATAAATAGATGAATTTTACCAAAAACAATTGAAATTTAGACAAAAACAAATTAAAAGATTTCATAAAATTAGTTGAAATATTTCTAAAAGTGGAAATAGTTCCAACAAGAAAAGAAATATTAAAATATTTTAGAGGAAATAAAATGTCAGTAAAACTATTAAAAAAATAAATTACGCATTTTTTTAGGTTTTTTTGAAAACAACAATTACAATTTTGTTGAGCTGAAAGCAGTTGAAGTTGTGCAGAGAAAAAAACGGATAATATTTTATTTAACAAAGAAATTAAAAACGTTGGAATTTTATATAAATAAAGACAATTGAAATTTAGTTTAGTTTAAAAAAGCCATTATAATTAAACTTCGTGAAAAACAATATTTTAAATATTTCCTAAAAAACAAATGAAATGTAATTTAAGCAGCAATTTTATAAGGAATGAGAATTAAAAATGTAAAAAATGATTAAAAACAGTCGAAATTTTACTATAAACGAACTTCTAATTTTGGAAAAGGGAAATAAAATTTTATAAAAAAATAAAAAATTGAATTCCAAATAAAACAGTTGACAACTTAAATTAACAAAGTTTGCTTAAACATAGTCGGAATTTTAATCTTTACTTAATAAAATAATATTTTTACCCAAAATACAATCGAATTTTTTTTAGGGCTAAAAACAAATGAATATTTGCCGAAGAATTAATGAAATTAACAATTTAGAAATAAAAGTAATTGACATTTTATTTTTAAAACGGAAAAAATGTTAATTGTTAATTGAAATTTAAACGTAAAAATGTATAAAATACATAGTTAATACACTACATAAAATGAGTTAAAATATTTCATAAAAGAAAAATTGTCCAGATAATAAAAAGAGTTAAAAAAAGTTTAAATTTGCCTATTAATTGTCAAAATTTTTGAAACTACAATTGTAATTTTATAATTGTTGCAAGAATAAAACAAAAAATGTTATTTAAGAAAAAAAATGAAAATTTTGAAAAAGGATAAAATTGCTTAAAAATTATTGATTTAATCTTATTAAAAATGCAATTGAAAATTAAGCTTTAAAGTAATTAATTTTCAACATTATCAAAAAAATGATTAGTTAAAAAACAGTAGAAAAAAATAAAAATTGATGAAAAAAAAAACAAATGAACGGTTATACGGATTTGGCATGTAGAAAACAATTGAAGTCTATAATATTTGACATTAGAAAATATAGTTAGACTTATAAACTAAAATCATTATGATTATGTAACTCTTATTTTTTTTTTAAATATCAATCTGTAATCTGTAATTCACACCGTCGTATTTTTAAGTACCACATTACAAAGCCCTATGACTTAGGTTTAATATACCGAAATTTGAATGAACTTCAACTTTTGTAATCTGTAATCTGCCTAAAATTATTTTTAATTATCTAAAATATGAAAAAGGGCCTCAACTAAAACTCACATCTGATAGAAGAATTTTAAAATTTTAATTAAAACTTTTATTAAAATTTAATCCAACCAATCTATTATTAATTGATGATTTTCATATTATCATGTTTTTACTTTGCCTATATAGTATATATAGGGAAAGTATTGTTAGATATACATTGGAAATGTGTTGATTAATTTGATGCTTTTGGTGAATTTGAAGAATTTAATAAAATATAAGAAAAAAATCTTATCATATCGATATTGTTAGTAATTCTAAATGAACGTGTTTAAAGAACAATAACGCAGATTTTCCACTAATGACTACAATTATTCTTGTGCACAATCCCATCCTTGGTTTATTTTGTGACAAGTAGAGTAAACAGAACTAATTGCGGCACGTCGTATTACAAAGCGTTCACACATCATCATATGAAGCGGTCCATTGTTGGCGGACGGCGACTAGAACGCCGGAGAAAAAAGCACGTCGAGATCGGAGAGGAATTGTGCCTTAGTTCAAAGAGACCGCCGCCAGATAACGAAGCGGGGATCTCGCGATAACTGATAAAATTCAATGGGCCGTACATCCTAAACAAACACTTCGTATATCGCGGACAAAATGGCGTATCGCACTAATTTAAACAGAAATTTATATGATGCAGTCACTAAGCAGACATATCTTTCTCTCTTCTTTCTTTCTCCATGTGCACGAGGTAAAACGACGCGCAGTTAAAAACGCATCCGAGGAATTAAAACGCACTTATGCACGATGGAAACTGTTAATCCTCTCCTTATCGCCGGAACAACAGATTACACCATTATGTCATGTTTGAATGTGCTCTTAATTAAAATTTCTATTAAATCAAGTTTTTTAATTGGGTAAGGACATTAATCAGTTCACACGCTTTATCATCTTTATCAAATTCATTTAAGCTTTGGTAAGGAGAAACGATCTAATTAATTAAAATATTTTGATTGTAATATATTATATATATATTTATAGTTTATGAAAATTATGTTTTAATGACGTTTCAAAAGACATTATCTAAAAGGTTTTGACCCAATTAAAAATATTTGTTATTTAATGATGACCCTATTTTCTGGAGGAACCTAGCCTCTTGAAACTACCAGAATATAAGGTGTTTACCAACAAAATAATTTTTTGTCCTGACTGAAGACTTTTAGTGGTAATAAGGTTTGTAACGTTACCATCAAGTCTTTTGTTAGCACAACAATTTTTCTGGTTGGTACAATAACAGGTGTTGATGGAGATGATTGTTGTAGATCATTATCAAGAAAATTTAAGATTCTTCATAAAACAGGTAAACCTTCGTCTATTGAACAGATTCAATAGACCAGAATGAATTTTTCTTACGTTCTCATATAAATAGGAGGGAGAATGGGATAAGCCGGGGTGAACTGTGTACAATTGATAATTATCTGCATTCACGCGGCTCCGAAAGGCACACAATAACATGATAACTTAAAATAAATACACACAAATACAAATCAATGAAGTAAGAAATTTAAATACAAATATATAAACAATAATAGAATTTCCCATAACATATAAATATTATAAATATATACATACACATATGCATTACACTTCCCCCCCCCCCCAATATCAAAAAATAGAGCATTTCTATGATATATTTTTTTTGAAAAAAAAAAAAAAAAAAAAAAACATACAAATAATATAAATAAAATATTCATAAATCCTGTGGAAAAATCTTACAAACTAGGAACCAAACCATGTTATTATAATAAAATATTAGTTATATTTGAGAATAGTTAAACTATTCTTGCTCTAGGAGCGGCAAGTCTTGTACTTCTCTTCAATTGAGCTTGTGGCACCAAATTATCGGCAGCATTTTCTGCGGCTGATCTTACAATATTTAAATCAACATTTTCTAGTTGTATTTGAGAAGCGAGACTAACTAAATTAAATTCGACATTCTACGGTTCCATGCGAGCGGCAGGTCTAATCAGATTTCTAATTACATGACAGCACTTTTAACAACAATTTTAGTTTAAAGAAAATAAAAGCAACAATAATAAGTGAGACGATATATAATAAAAAATGATGCAGTTGTATGAAAATCAAAATTCATGTTTTCCATAAAATTTGAAGCTTTTTCTTGTAGTGACTTTAATTTGTGGCTAGCAATATTTAAATGGTGTAAAGTTAGTCTATTCATAGGAACCTATTATCGTCTGTATTTTATTTAAAGACTAATTATTGGAGTCATTGAGAATATTATATCTGGGTAAATTAAACTTCAGCTCACGTTTATAGGATCTATCAGAGTAAAATGTAATCTCCAAGTTTTTCATAATGGATCCCTGGTGATGAATCTATTACGGTGCAGTGAAAGACGTTTTCTTCTTGTACAGAGATAATTCTGTAGCAAAAGCTAATTTTAATTTATCGAAATGGATTTTCTCTTTAATTTTAATTTTAACAACTGCATTTACGTTTGAACTAATTTTTACAATTTCATAAGGTCCCGTATAATTATGAGTTAATTTCTTACTGTCACCTACTTTTGTATGTTCGTTTAAAACGTACACAAAATCTCCTGGTTTTAAATTTAATGGGCGAGCTTTTTTTGTCATAGTAATTCTTATTAACTTCTTTTGATTTAAGCAAATGTTGACGGGCTATTTGATGAGTTTTTTTGGATTTTAGTTCATCTACATAATCATCATAACAGTATGTATTTGAATTCGGGCGATTTTGTAATGCTAGATGGAAGTTCTGGCTTATAACCAAACATTAATTCGTAAGGAGTGAATAATGTAGACGAATGAAGAGAAGTATTATAAGAAAACATAGAGAAGTCTAAATATTCTTCCCATTCCAATTGATTAGATAAATAATGTTTTAAATAGTCTGCTAAAGTTAGATGGCTCCTTTCGAGGCTTCTATTAGATTGGGGTCTATATGCTGAAGTAAAAACTTGTTTAACCCCTAAAAGCTTAGACATTCTTTTAATTAAATTAGAGCAAAAATATCTACCTTGATCCGTTAAAATCAACTCATGTATTCCAAATTTACAAATAAAATGTTTGACAAAAATATCAGCAATAGTAATGGCTTCGTGGTTTGGAATTGCATAAATCCTTTATTACCATTAGTAGAAACTGGCAACGGACCTATATCTAAAAATACTTTTTCTAGGAGTTTTTACTTTTTCTAGATGTTGTGGTGATTTCCATTGGCATTCGATTTCTCTTTCTTACAAGTTTATTTTTTTGACATGACTCACAGGATTTGATATAATTAAATATATCCTTCCTCGCCCCCTTCCATTTATATTTTTCTGCTATTCTATGTAAAGTTTTATGAAAACCTGTATGGCATGATATTAATCAATCGTGATTTTCTTTTAAAATTTGCTATATTTGCTCATTGTTTGGTTTGATTATTTTATTATTGTGTATATTAATATTGATTCCAGTTCCTCTAAAAACAAATCTGTTGACAGAACGTACTTTATCCCATTTTAATTTATCGAATTTATCTTCTAATTTATGAATATTTATTGAACTAATACTGCTATTTAATAAATTTTCCCGTAATTTACTGAACATTATGTAAATATCTTCATAACTAGCTTTATCCCAATAGTTTTCTTTATAAAATAAATAATAAACGTTTCTTTTGTTCTCTTTTAAATAAATACAATCAAAAAGGTTATGTCTTTCCATTAAAATAGTATCCCTATGGTTATTTTCTCAAAAAGCCAATTGAACAATTTCATTCTGTTCATCAACATCAAGCGGTATGAAAAATACTAAATTACCCTTACTGTCTAAATTATTACTGTTATATTCCGTAATATTGTTATAACTAATTATAGTGTTTTTCAAAGTTTTTAAAAAGTCTTGGTATGACGGATTACTTGAATTACTTTGTGCCCTAGTTATTTCAAAGGGTTCAAAATAATTATTAGAGTGATTTATGTAAAATACTGAATTTTTAGTGTCACCAAAAATGAAAAATTCATCGTTTGATTTGTGAATACATAGACAAATGTCAAAATACAAAGCTTTTATTGTAATTACATCGTCATTAGCCCATTCATTTTCTTTGGAAAGAATATATTTACATTCTTCAGGTGAGAGGCAATTATTAACATATGGTGATGACAGTAAAATAAGTTTTAAATTCTGAACAGAATTTAAATCTGGTAAAAAATGTAATATGCAATGAAAAAAACTATTTCCGTCAGAAGGGACTGATATAAGAGATTTTAATAAATTCGGCTGAAGACAAAAATGAGAAGCCTTATAATTAGCTATATGAGATAAACTAGAAGAACTATTTGACTTTTCAAGAATGTGTCCTTGAGTATTGTTACAGTTTCTTAAGTTATTTTCAATTTGAATCAATTCCTTATGAGGTACAAATATCTTAATAATGAATTGACTTTGAAACATATACTTAATCATGTCTAAAACAATGCCGTAATTTAATTTATCTAAACATCCCAACTTAGGCATGGCTAACTTGAATATATGGTTTTTTGCGCAAAATGTTTTTAAGTTTACTTTTAAGTTTTTTTAAGTTTTAAAAAGATCTCCATGTGAAGGTTTGTCAAAATATTTTGGTTTAGTTATCAAAAAAAATATAATGTTGGATTTTGTGCCTTTAGAGCATCTATCTCGCCATATCTATTTTTAAATTCTAAAGCTATAAAGAAAAATCTGTTTCAACGTTAAACAAATTTCCAATTTCTTCATTTACATTAGAATTTTCGATTTTAGTGATTTTTCTAGATTCCTGAAAACTTTCATAGTCATGACTATGAATAGAATACTCGTACTACTCAGCGCATCAGCATTTCTATTTATTCGTCCGGGTTTATACTCGACATAGTAATCATATTCTTCCAACACAAGTCTCCATCTTAAATGGCGAGAGCTTGGACCTTTCATGTTCTTCAAATACTTTAAAGCTATGTGATCGGTTACCACCTTAAATGAAGTTTTTCACTGCAGAAATAATCGCTAATAATTCTTTAGTAGAAACGTCATAGTTCTGTTCGGCTTTACTCAGCGTTCGGCTATAATATGCCACAGGTAAATTTCTTTCTTTAGGTCCTTGTGAAAGAACTGCTCCAATTGCGTAGTTCGACGCGTACGTAGTTAATTCTTCTTGAAAATTTGGGAATTGTAGAACAGGTTGTTTGCAAAGAATTTCTTTCAAATTTTCAAATGCATTTTGTTGCAATTGTTGTCCATTAAAATGTTTGATTTTTCCTAAGAAGTTTTGTGAGTGGATGCGCTAATTTACTAAAATCAGGCACAAAACGTCTATAGTATCCGGCAAGCCCTAGAAATGATTTAATTTCCTTAACATTTTTAGGAGTTTCAAAATTTTTAACACATGCTGCCTTCGCTGGGTCAGGTTTAACGCCATGTTCGGTGATCAAGTGTCCCAAATAAACAACTTCATGTCGTAGAGGGTTACAATTTGTAGGTTCTATGCGTAAATTAAATTGATCAAGTCTCTTGAATACTTCCCTCAGATGTTTAATATGGTTAGGCAAACTGTCGGAAAAAATGACGATGTCGTCCAAATACACGAAACAAATGCGGTCTTAGGTGAATCTCTGGGGTGCATTTCTATTTGGTAAAAACCTGATGTTAGATCCAAGGTGCTGAAATATTTCGCAGTTCCTAATTGGTCCAAAATTTCCTCGATGTTCTCGATGTTTGATAAGGGATAGGTATCTCCTATTGTTACGTCATTCAGTTTTCGATAATCGACCACTAGTCTCCATCTCTTGTTTCCATCTGAGTCTGGCTTCTTTGGAACTATCCATAGGGGTGAATTCCATGGACTCTTTGAGGGTTTAATTATGTCTTGTTTGAGCATTTCATTTACTTGTTCGTCAACAACCTTTTTTATAGTTTCAGGATATCTACATGTTTTTGTATTAATTGGAATTTCGTTTTTCGTATGAATTTCGTGATAACCTAAGTCAACTGACGTTAAAATGTCACCATCGAGGTAGAACAAGTGATTGTAATTAAAACACAATTCCTTTAAAGTCTCTTCAGAATTTAAATGATCAAGTCTAAGAGTATTCTCTAATTTAGCTAATCTATCTTTCGTATAATTTATTTTTATGTCATTTGTAGTTAAATTAAAATTAGAAATAGTACTTTGTGAAGTAATTAACGGATCTAGAACAACTGAAATATTTTGCAAAGTTACATCGTCATGGGTTGTATTTAAAACGGTGGTGATTGCTTTGCCATTTACAATTTTGACAACGGTTTAACGTTATCATTGAAATTTGGATTATCAGGGCCTCTGAAGTCGCTGTCGTTAATTATATCTTTATCTTTGGTATGTTTATCTCACAATTGATTTTGTTTTACATTTAATAATCTGTTATTTATGTACAAGGGCAAAAAATTATTTCCTATTATTAACATAATGTACTCTTAACTGAAAATAAGAATTCATTTCCTAAAATATCATCTTGTTTTATAGGAAAAGAATCTTGAATGACATGAAAAACATGAGAAAACATTTTATTATTTACGATGATGCAATAACAAACTGATTTAAACGGATTGTCCGAATGAATAATTTTTTTTGTGAGAAAGAAATATAAAATATTAAAAATTGGTTCCTAGTATAGTAAAATTTGTCCACTTACATTAGTAAAACCGCCAACACCACGAATCTCCAATCATCTAATGTCCAAAAGAAAAATTGACAGGAACTCTTCACGGATAGCCTTTTCTCGTAGATCTTCTCGAGTTGTTAAGCAACTCCTTCTTGTAGATATTCCGGGCAGGAATATATTTTTTCCCTTGATTCTTCACAGAAATTTGAACCTCCCAGAAATTCAAATTCGACTGCGCCAATTGTGAAGTTATAGTGTGTATGAGAGCTTTACTTATGTAGGTTCTTTTCTGGGTGAGGTGCTTTCATGAACAAAGAGGATTCCACTTTTTCTTGTTTAGTACTTCACTTTAACTTTGAAATATTACAACTGCAAGTGTTTGTTATAAACGACGTAATGTATGTGTGTAACAATCAATTTTCTGGTAGAAATTACAAACATCTATATATGAATTTTGCCATTTTAGGGACTTCCCCGCTGTTTTAAGCAACAGCAACATTTTACGGTAATCACTTAGTGAAAGTACTAATTAATTATGTAAGAATTTATATTGATACGACTTAAGGAATTAATATCCGCCAACAAGATCTTAATTGATTAAAACATTAGTGATGAATCAAAACAAAAAAATCCAACTGTAAGTGTTGGGAACCATGTTTTCCAATCCGCTTAAACCGTAACCAGTTTCCTGTTATATTTCAATTTTGATAGGCGCCGATTATCAATGGTCGTAAATACAAATCCCCTCTTTCGTGGTATCCTGTCGATATTTTCCACCTAATAACGTGTAGCCAACAAATTTGACTTAATTACGGTACGCGCGCAACCGGTCGGGCTTAAACATCTTTTCGATACAGTTTTTTTTTTAATATCCTTCTTCGTGAGGTCTGGCCGTTACGAATGCTCCGCTTCGACGTCGTCGGCGACACGCAAACTGGTTGGATTATATGAAAGCCAGTTTTCCGCCGTATTAATTTTACAGATTACGGAAAACCTACGTTACCGCGATCCCTGTCACCGGCACCGAGGCTCTGGCATAATGGTTGATATCTTCATGAGACTGTATTTACAAGCAGTCCATATCTAGAATCTCGAATAATAAAGTGGGGCTTACAAAAAATAATAATCTTATTTGTACTACCCAAGTCCTTTTAATTCAGATTGAAAATAAGTATGTGACACAAAAAGAAAACAATTATTTTCATATAAGAAGTTTATTCATGTTAAGAACAACACCTGGCGTCCATCTTTAATTCATAGAAGGATTCTTTAATTAAATGATTTCTTTCTCTCTGAATATATAATTATCTAATGCAATGTATGGGTCCTTCAAGACTAACTAGAAGAAATAAAGAAACTCTCTAATTACAGATGACAGTTGATAAATGATACATAGGAGATGTCAAATGATACAGTTTACAGATGACAAATGAAGATGATAAGTAAATAATACGATATTAGGTGACAGACGACAAGTTTCAGATAAGAAATGGATATAACAGTTGACAGATGGCAGTTTATAATTGATAGATGCATATAATAAAAATGCAAAACAGCTAAAAATATATGACATTTGACAGCTGACTGATGACAGTTGAAAATTGACAGATGACAGATGTCAGATGATAGATAGCAGTTGTTAGAAATCAGAATGCAAACCTAGATGTCATGAGACGGATGTTAGTTGACTGATGACAAATGAAAGTTGACAGATGATAGTAGACAGATGACAGTTGACAAAAAACATTAGACAATTTATAGATTTTAGGTGACGAAGAACAAAAATCATAATGCAAATTACAAGCAAAAATTAAAATTTCAGATGGCAGATGACAGATAAAAGTGACATCTAACGATTGACAATAACAGTTGATAGTTGGTAGTTGACAAATTATAGTTAAAAGTTGACAGATGGCAGTTGACAGAAATTTAAATGCAAAACAAGTAAAAGATAACAGTTGACACCGTTGACAGATTAGAGTTTACAGTTTACAGGTGACAGATGTGCGATAACAAGTAAAACATTCGATGTTAGGTGACAGATGACCTAAAAACACTTAATAGATGGCAATTTACAATTGATAGTTGAATAGCCAGTTGAAAGTTGACCAATGACAGATGGCAGATGTCAGACGACAGATGATAATTAATAGAAATCAAAATGCAAAAAGAGTAGAAAATAAGATGTGACAGATGACAGTTAATAGCTGACTGATAACAATTGAAGTTGACAGATGACAGATGACATGTGACAGTTAAAAAAAATCATAATGCCCTAAAAAGCGGACAAAATACAAAATAATACAAAATAAAAGCATTTATAGAAGAATCCAGATGTTCAAGAGGATATTTGCTCCCTCAGCATCGTGGTCAATCAAGGGTTAGGCTGGAAGATCGTCACTGCTGAACGAACTCCGCCCAGCTTCGTCCATCCAAAATTTTTGTATGTTTTGTATAATTTTTGTGTATATATTGATATGTATTTTTTATTTTTGGATAGTAAACTAAAGAATAATAAACATAAACATAAACAAGTAAAACATAAGATTTCAGGTGACAGATGACAGATAAAAATGACAGATAGCAGTTGACAGAAATCAAAATGCAAATCAAGTAAAAAAATAAGATGTCAGGTGACAGTTGATAGTTGATTGATGACAGTTAAATACTGACAAATGACATTTGACAGATGTGATGTTAGATGATAGAAGGCAGTTAACAAAAATCAAAATGCGAAACAAATTAATATTAAAATTTCAGATGAAAGTTGATAGATTACTGTTGACAGATTACGATTTACAGATGTCAGATATTAGATGATAAGTAAAAAATATGATGTTATGTGATAGATGACACATTTTAGATTTTTTTAAATAATCCAACAGTTGACAGATGGAAGTACACAGTTGATAGTTGGCAGACGACAGTTGACAGATGATAGATGTGAGATAATAGATGGTTGTTGATAGAAATTAGAAAACAAAATAATTAAAAATAAATTGTCAGACGACAGACTGACAGTTGAGAGCTGACTGATGACAGTTGAAAGTTGACAGTTGAGAGCTGACTGATGACAGTTGAAAGTTGACAGATATCAGATGGCGGATGACAGATGTCAGATGGCGAATGACAGACATCAGTTGACAGAAATCGAAATGGAAATCAAGTATTAAAAAAAACTGTCAGGTAATCACAGATTACTGATCTAAAAAACATCTAGCAATTAACAAATGGCAGTTAAAGGTTAACAGGTGGCAAATGACTGTTGACATTTGACAAATTACAGATGTTGCGTGATAAATAACAAAAATCATATTGCAAATTTCAAGTAAAAAATAAGATTTCAGGTGACAGATGGGAGATTTCAGATAAAAATGAACGAAAGTTGACATTTGATAGTTGATAGGACAGTTCAAAGTTTACTGGTGGCAAATGGTAGTTGACAGATAACAGTTGACAGATGACATTGAAAAGTTGATAGTCGACAGATGGCAGTGGAAAGGTTTTAGATAAAAAAATAACATAATAATTGGTATGATAGTTGAAAGTTGACAGATGACAGTTGTCGGATGATAGTTGACAGATCACAGTTGAACGTTGACAGATGACAGTTAAAAATGGACAGACGATAGATGATAGTTGACATTTGACAGATGGTAGTTGATAGTTTAGAAAATACATTAGACAATTTGTGACAGATAACAAAAATCATAATGCAAATTAGAGAGATATCAGATAAAAATGACATCTAATAGTTACCAATGACAGTTGACATTTATAGTTGATAAGGGAGTTGAAAGTTGACAGATGACAGTCGACAGTTGACGGATGATGTTGACAGATGACAGTTGAAAGTTGACAGGCGATAGATGACAGTTGACATTTGACAGATGGTAGTTGATAGATTCAAAAAACATTATACAATTTGTGACAGATAACAAAAATCATAATGCATATTAGAGAGTTCAGATAAACATGACATCTAACAGTTGCCAATGGCAGTTGACATTTGACAGTTAAAAGTTGACAGATGGCAGTTGAAAGTTTACTGATGGCAAATTTTAGTTGACAGATGTCAGTTAAAAGTTGACAATCGACAGATGACAGTGGAGAGATTTTAGATAAAAAATAACATCGTACAGTTGCCAATGACAGTTGACATTTGATAGTTGGTAGAAAATTTGAAAGTTGACAGATGACAGTTGATGGATGATAGTTGACAGATCACAGTTGAACGTTGACAGATGATAGTTAAAAATTGACAGACGATAGACGATAGATGAC
The DNA here is from genome assembly GCA_963969525.1 of Ontholestes murinus. Classification (NCBI taxonomy): domain Eukaryota; kingdom Metazoa; phylum Arthropoda; class Insecta; order Coleoptera; family Staphylinidae; genus Ontholestes; species Ontholestes murinus. The sequence continues at coordinate 60,195,427 of OZ018393.1, read as the reverse complement.
ATTTGACAGATGGTAGTTGATAGATTAGAAAATACATTAGACAATTTGTGACAGACAACAAAAATCATAATGCAAATTAGAGAGATATCAGATAAAAATGACATCTAATAGTTACCAATGACAGTTGTCATTTGTAGTTGATAAGGTAGTTGAAAGTCAGTCGACAGTTGACGGATGATGTTGACATATGACAGTTGAAAGTTGACATGCGATAGATGACAGTTGACATTTGACAGATGGTAGTTGATAGATTAGAAAATACATTAGACAATTTGTGACAGATGACAAAAATCATAATGCAAATTAGGGAGATTTCAGATAAACATGACATCTAACAGTTGCCAATGACAGTTGATATTTAATAGTTGATGGAATAGTTAAAAGTTGATAGATGACAGTTGACGGATGGCAGTTGACATTTGACAGTTAAAAGTTGACAGATGGCAGTTGACATTTGACAGATAATAATTGATACATGACAATAACATTAGACAATTTGTAGATGCGTCGCCAGGTGACAATTGACAGATATGAGTTAACAATTGACACATGATAGATGAGATATAACAAGTAACATTTGACAGATGACATATGAGAGATGACAATTGACAAATGCCAGTTGACACAAGACACATGCCAGCCACAGTTTTAAATCTTTTGGTTTACGTCTTTCTTTTAATGGTTAAATTTCAACTATTTATAGCAATGTTTATGAAGTTATTACTTATTAAAAAAAAAATTGACAGTTTTTTTTCGAGGTATTAATTTTTTCTCAATTGGGAGATATGAGTTGACAGTTGACAGATGTGTGCTGACAGGTGACAAATGACAAATGACAAATAAAAGATGACAGATAACAGATGTCATATGACATATGATAGATGGCAAGTGACAGATCACAGTTGATAAATGTCAGATTACGGATGGCAAATGGCTGATGGCAGATGTCAAATGACAGTTGCCAGATGACAGATATGAGTTGACAATTGACACATGATAGATGAGATATAACAGATAGCATTTGACAGGTGGCAGATGACATATGAGAGATAACATATGACATATGGCAGATGACAGATAACATGACACATGGGAGTCCAGTTTTTAATTTTTTAGTTTACGTTTTTTTTAATGGTTAAATTTCAACTATTTAAAGAAATGTTTATACTTATTTCCATGAAGTTTATGAACTGTTAAACTTGTTAAATTTTGTTTAAAGTTTTTTGTTGAGCTATTAACTTTTTTATCAGTTGCCAGATGGAAAATGACAGATAATAGATGGCAAGTGACAAATAACGACAGATGACAGTTGACACATGACAGTCATAGTTTTAATCTTTTAGTTTACGTCCTTTTTTTCATGGTTAATTTTCACAACTATTTATATCAGTGTTTAAACTTGATTTCCATAAAGTTCACAACTATTTTTACTTACAAAATTTGTATTCTTTTTTTCTGTTTCTTAAATTTTGACGGTTTTTTGAGGTATTAACTTTTTTCTCAGTTGACAGATATGAGCTGACAGTTGACAGATGACAAATGACAGTTGATAAATTACAGATGACAAATGACAATTACCAGTTAGCAGTTTATAGATCTGAGTTGACATTTGACAGATGACAGATAACAGATGGCATTTGAGAGGTGACAAATGATATGACAAATGACAGTTGAGTCATGATAACCATAGGTTTTAATCTTTTAGTTTACGTCTTTTTTTATGGTTAATTTTCACAACTATTTATATCAATGTTTAAACTTGTTTTCCAAAAAGTTCAAAACTATTTTTACTTACAAAATTTGTATTCTTTTTTTCTGTTTCTTAAATTTTGACAGCTTTTTTTTGAGATATTAACTCTTTTTCTCAGTTGACAGTTGACAGACGACAAATGACAGTTGATAAATTATAGATGACACATGATAGATGACAAATGACAATTACCAGTTAGCAGTTTACAGATATGAGTTGACATTTGACAGATAACAGATGGCATTTGAGAGGCGACAAATAGTTAAATTTCACAATAGCAATGTTTATACTTGTTTTCCATAAAGTTATCAACTATTTTTACTTATAAAAATTTGTATTCTTTTTCGTAAATTTTGACAGATTTTTTTGAGGTATCAAGTTTTTTTCTCAGTTGACAGATGTAAGTTGACAGTTGACATATGACAGTTGATAAATGATAAATAAGAGATGACAAATGACAATTTCCAAATAACAGTTGACAGATATTATAACATTTGACAGATAAAATATGACAGGTTACAAAGAACATTGGACATATGACAAATAACAGATGACATTGCATATAACATTACAGATGACAGTTGTCACATGACAGCCATAGTTTTAAATCTTTTAGTTTACGTTTTTTAATGGTTAAATTTGAACTATTTATAGCAATGTTTAAACAGTTTTGACAGTTTTTTTGAATTATTAACTTTTTTCTCATAAAATTTGTAACTATTGTCAAGCAATGTTTCAACTAATTTAATATCTTCTCAACTTTTCAACTGTTTTGTCTGTCAAATTACATTTGTAGTTGTTTTTTTCGTAAAATTCCAATTATTTCTAAATTGTATTTTTAGCTTTCAATATATTTTTTTCAAATAAATTTAAACTGTTTTTTTTTTGCTTTGATAAGATTTGAATTGTTTTCAAGTTATATTGTTTTAACTTTCATTCCCTGTTTTCATAAATATGTTAACAATTGACAGACAGATATGAGTTGACAGTGGCCAGATGAAAGATGACATGACAGATGACAGAAGGAAGATGACACATAACAATTGACAAATGACAGATGACAAATGACTATTGTCAGTTGACTGATTACATGGCTATTGACAGGTTACACGTGAGAGATGACAGGTGACAGATGACAGATGACATATGACTTATGAAAGATGATAATTGAGAATTATAAGATGATAGATGTGAGTTGACAGTTGACAGGTGGCAAATGACAGTTGATAAATTACAGATGACAAATGACAGATAACAGATGACAAATTACAATTACCGGTTAGCAGTTTACAGATATGAGTTGACATTTGACAGATAACAGATAATATATGTCATTTGAGAGGTGACAAATGACATGACAAATGACAGTATACACAAGACAAACATAGGTTTCAATTTTTTAGTTTACGTTTTTTTCAATGGTTAAATTTCACAAATATTTATAGCAATATTTAAACTTGTTTTCCATAAAGTAATCAACTATTTTTACTTATAAAATTTGTATTCTTTTTTCTGTTTCTTAAATTTTGGCAGTTTTTTTGAGGTATCAACTTTTTTTTCTCAGTTGACAGATGAGAGTTGACAGTTGACAGATGATATTTGTTGTTTTAAATTTCACTCCCTTTTTCATAAAAATGTTAATAGTTGACAGATAGATGTGAGTTGACAGTTGCCAGATGAAAGATGACATGACAGATGATAGATAACAGTTGACAAATAACTATTGTCAGTTGACAGATTACATGGCAATTGGCAAGTTACACGTGAAAGATGACAGGTGAGAGATGGCAGATAACACTTGACAAATGACAGATGACAAATGGCAGATAACACTTGACAAATGACAGATGACAGATGACAAATGACTATTGTCAGTTGATAGATTACATGGCAATTGACAGGTTACACGTGCGAGATGACAGGTGACAGATGACAGATGACATATGACTACCTAATGACAATTGAGAATTAGGAGATAATAGATGTGAGTTGACCGTTGCAAGATGAAAGTTTACAGATGATATATTTTTTTTGGTAACATTTAAAAGCATTTAAAGTCAATTTAAAAATGATTTTACCTGTTTTTTTTTTTTATTTCAAATTTCAATTTTATTTGTAAACTTGGAATTCTTTTTATATTTTATATTTAACAAAATTTCTTTTTTTTTAAAGTTAAACTTTCAACTTTTTTAAAGGAGACGTTTCCATTTCCAAACTTTGCAATAGTCTTCTTAGGCTTTCTTTCTTATCAAATTTCAATTTGTTTTTTCGTAAAATTGATAATAGATGCCATATGACAGATGATAGATGTGAGTTAACAGCTGACATGACAGGTGACAGATAACAGATAATAGGTGACAAATGAGCCTTGCTAGTTGTCAGATTATTTGACAGATAACATATGACAGTTGCCAAATGACAGTTGGCAGATATTAGTTGACATTTGACAGATAACAGATGGCATTTGAGACGTGACAAATGACATGACAAATAGCAGTTGACACATGATAACCAAAGGTTTCAACCTCTCAGTTACCCATGAAGTTATCAACTATTTTTACTTATAAAAGTTTGTATTCGTTTTTTCTGTTTCTTAACTTTTGACAGTTTTTTGAGATATTAACATTTTTTCTCAGTTGACAGATCTAAATTGACAGTTGATAAATGATAGATAACAGATAACAAACCATAATTTCAAAATGACAGTTGACATTTGACAGATAACAGATGACATATGACAGGCGACAAAGAACATTTGACATATGACAGATAACAGATGATAATTGACAGGTGACAGGTAACACATGACAGCCATAGTTCTTAACCTTTTAGTTTACGTCTTTTTTAATGGTTAAATTTGAACTATTTATACCAATGTTTAAACCTTTATCCCCTGAAGATGACAAATGTTTTTACTTATCTTTTTTAACAGTTTTATTTTGAATTATTAACTCGTGTTCTTATAAAATAAATAATGTTTCAACTATTATCAAGTTTTCAACTGTTTTTGCTTTCAAATTACATTTGTTGTTTTTTTCTTTTCGTAAAATTCCAATTATTTCTAAACTGTTTTTTGCTTTCAATATATTTTTCAATTAAAATTAATTTTTGTTTTGTTTTGATAAGGTTTGCCTTGTTTTCAAGTTTTATTGTTTTAAATTTCATTCTCTTTTTCATAAAAATGTTAATAGTTGACAGATAGATATGAGTTGACAGTTCTCAGATGAAAGATGACATGACAGATGACATAGGGAAGATGACAGATAGTAATTGACAAATGACTATTGTCAGTTGGCAGATTACATGGCAATTGACAGGTTACACGTGAGAGATGAAAGGTGACAAATGCCATATGACTTATGACAGATGCCAATTGAGAATTGGGAGATGATAGATGTTAGTTGACAGATGACAAATGACAGATGATAAATTACTGATGATAAATGACAAATGATTGATGACAGATGACAATTACCGGTTAGCAGTTTACAGATATGAGTTGACATTTGACAGAAGACAGATAACATATGGCATTTGAGAGGTGAAAAATGACATGAAAAATGACAATTGACACATGACAAACAGTTTCAATTTTTTAGTTTACGTTTTTTTCAATGGTTAAATTTCACAAATATTTATAGCAATATTTAACTTGTTTCCATAAAGTTATAAATTATTTTTACTTATAAAATTTGTATTATTTTTTCTGTTTCTTAAATTTTGGCGGTTTTTTGAGATATTAACTTTTTTTCTCAGTTGACAGATGTGAGTTGGCAGTTCACAGATGACAAATGACAGTTGATAAATTACAGATGACAAATACCAGTTAGCAGTTTACAGATATGAGTTGACATTTGACAGATAACAGATGGCATTTGAGAGGTGACAAATAGTTAAATTTCACAACCATTTATAGCAATCTTTATGCTGGTTTTCCATAAAGTTAGCAACTATTTTTACTTATAAACATTTATATTCTTTTTTTCTTAAATTTTGACAGTTTTTTTTGAGGAATTACCCGTTTTTTCTCAATTAACAGATATGAGTTGACAGTTGACATATGACAGTTGATAAATGGTGGATAACAGATGACAAATGACAATTTCCAAATAACAGATGACAATTTTCAAATGACAGTTGACAGATATTAGTTGACATTTGACAGATAACATATGACAGGTGAAAAAGAACATTTGACATATGACAGATAACAGATGATAATTGACAGATGACTTTACATATGACATTACAGACGACAGTTGACATATGATGGTCATAGTTTTTAATCTTTAAGTTTACGTCTTTTTTAATGGTTAAATTTCAACTATTTATACCAATATTTAAATTTGTTTTCCCCGAAGATGACAAATGTTTTTACTTATCAATTTTTTTGATAGTTCTATTTTGAATTATTAACTTTTGTTATATATAAAATTTGTAAGCAACTATTGTTAGGCAATTTTTCAACTATTTTAATATCTTCTCAGGTTTTCAACTGTTTTTCCTGGTCTAAACTGTTTTTTAGCTTTCATTATATTTTTTTCAATTAAATTTAAACTGTTTTTTGCATTGTTTTCAAGTTTTGTTGTTTTAAATTTCATTCTCTTTTTCATAAAAATGTTAATAGTTGACAGATAGATGTGAGACAGTTGCCAGATGAAAGATGACATGACAGATAACAGTTGACAAATGAAAGATGACAAATGACTATTGTCAGTTGACAGATTACACGTGAGAGATGACAGGTGACAGATGACAGATGACATATGAATTATGACAGATGACAATTGAGAATTAGGAGATGATAGATGTGAGTTGACAGTTGCAAGATGAAAGTTTACAGACGATATATTTTTTTGGTAACATTTAAAAGCAATTTAAAGACAATTTATTAAATTTGATTTTACCTATTTTTTTTTTAATTTTAAAATTCAATTTTATTTGTAAAATTTGAATTCTTTTTATATTTTTTATTTAACAAAATTGTTTTTGGATAAACTTTCAAGCATTTTAAAGCAGACGTTTCTTTTTCAAAACTTTGCAACTGTTTTCTTTAGCTTTCTTTCTTGTTAAATTTCAATTCGTTTTTGGTAAAATTGATAACAGATGCCATATGACAGATGACAGTTGACGGATGATAGATGTGAGTTGACAGCTGACATGACAGGTGACAGAAGGAAGTTTACAGATAACAGATTACAGTTGACAAATAACAGGTGACAAATGACCGTTGCTAGTTGACAGATTATATGACAGATAACAGATGACAGTTGCCAAATGGCAGTTATATTTTTTTGTAAAATTCCAATTGATTTTAAACAAACTTTAAACCGTTTCTTCTCCGAAAGTTTTTTTCTTAGCAAATATTGTGTTTTTTTGTTAACATAATCTGTTTATGCGAATTTTAAAATTTATGTTTTTATTTTTGTAAAATTTAGAAGCAATTTAAAGTCAACTTATTAAAATTGTTTTTACTTGTTATTTAGAATCAAATTTCAAATGTTTTTTCTTGTAGAATTTGAATTGTTTGTTTACTTTTTATTTTAAAAAAATGTTTTTGGTTAAATTTCAAATAATTTTTGAACGTTTGAGCTGTCCTATATTTTTTTAATGTTTTTTGTAAAATTGATCACAGGTGACATATGACAGATGACTTATGAGAGATGCCAATTGACAGTTAAGAGACGATTGATGTGAATTAACAGTTGCCAGATAAAAGTTTACAGATGAAAAAAAGTAAGATGATAGATGACAGAAAGAAGATGATAGATAGCAGATGACAGATGGTAGATGACAGGTGACAAATGACAAATTTGACAGATAACATGACAGATTACAGATTTTTTAAATTACTTTTTAATCAAATTTCAATTGGTTATTGGTCAAATTTAAACTATTTGTAGCAATAAACTTTTTCTCTCTGAATATATAATTACCTTGAAGTCATTGAAGTGATTGACTTCGACAGTGTTAATTACAGAAACTTGCCGTTGGTCGAAACTGGAATTTGATGAATGCAAATTGATATTTTGCAGAAAATGGTTTACAAAGAAAATTCATTCAAATTTCGGTATATTAAACCTAAGTCACAGGACTTTGTAATGTGGTAATTAAACTATATTTTTATGTGCAAAAAATTGGTTAATCAAATATCTTGTATTTATCATTTACAACATTTCCAAGGACACTTTTTTCTTGCAAACTTTAATCCGCAATTTATTTATCGCCGACCGATTTAACACATTACCCACATCTATCATCGTTTCTGGGATCGGACTCTAGTCCCGCATTAAATACCGGTTTTAGTGTCATTTACAATAAAACTGAATTCGTCTCGCATTCAGGCGAACTGGCGGCAATAAAATTAATAAAATTAGCAGTCTTCCGTTATTGAACGTCCTCGGCAGGTGTAATAAATTGCGATTAAAAAAAAACAGCACGCTGAAAGGAAATTCAGCACCATTAAATGCATCACTTTCTTCTTTATTAATCAGGGCAATAACAATTTGTAATTGCGCCCGGCCATATGGCGACGAGCTTTGTTTTATGGCGTTTATAGTGTTTCGCAAATGGATGTTGAAATTGATATATGGGGGGGACGGTTACGTGCCATAAGCGGACGGTGAAAATCATAATTGGATTTATTACCGTGAAATGGTGGAAATTTATAATTGATGCGTTTCTTGGAATTAAGCTTTTTCAAAAATGTTGGGCTTATATGGTTGATGGTTCCGGTTGTACTTGTTACATGATACCTTCTGCATATCCTTTATCCATTTATAGTTTTGATACATTATTCTATACCTAATTATTGCAGGAATATTTCATTATAAGCACTGTTTTATTTTTAATATATGTCAGTAATTGTTTAGAAAAATATTTGATGAGAAAATTAGCATCGAAATTAATTCTAACCCTAGACCTATCGCTAGGGTTATTCTACCCTAGTGAATTTTGTTTGTTGCCAAGCCTCCACACGGTCAGTAACTCCTCTCATCAGCGTAATAGGTAATGATTTTCCTCGTCCATTCTTCCCAAACGCTAATCAAAGCTCGGTAGATTAATCAAAGCGGAATTTCCATGGTGGAAATTGAGAGCGATCGTTATTAAAACATTAACGCTCGCTCCTGTGGCCCTCTGTTTTCGTTTTGTTCGTTCGCTTCAGGTCGCACTTCCTGGATGATTACACACTGGACTAATTGCACTTAATGATTCCCCGCACCTATGACATCTCAATCTTTACATAATTGACTCGCTCGATCGCAGCGCGAAACATCAATCAGGCCGTGCGCGCGCGATTATTATTCATGAGGAAGATAGGCTAAGCTTGGAGGACTCGTGAAAGGAGGCCCTTTTTCAAACGCCTAGGAAGCTCATCGCCCGTTTCGTAATTAGGCACGGAATGTGAATTCATGCAAAATCCTCTACCGGTCTTCCATTCTTCAGACGTGAGATTGATGGACGTCCAGCAACAAGGGTTTACCGTTCCAACGAGTATTCATGAGTCTTATGTGGATTATTGCATGACAGGAGATTCCTCTGAACTGTTGAGGAGAGATAATTGGTTACTTCAAAGATTTCAGTCGTAGAATTTTTATCATCTATAAGTACCATATGGGTCTCTATAGCTTCTACGAATTAATGATGATGTGGCCATCATATTACTTTCCCACATAAATTTATCACCAATTATCACTTACTAACGGTCGCAACAATTCTGAGCCACCTATATGTACAAAAAAAAATCAATAAAATTTAATTTTTCTTAAAACTGAAAAAATTGCTTGAAAATAGTATCAGTTTTGTAAAACATCTGCTGAGACGTGTTTCGATCTTCAAAATCTCATCAGTATACTTGATTTTTTTTAAAACATGCTTGCTTTTTCAATCAAAGTACATATTAAAGCAATTTTACAAATAACGAATTGAAAATTGTTGAGAAATTACAATTAAAAATTTTTGTCTAAATAAAAAAAATGGCCGAAAAGCAATTTTTTTAACAGATAATACTAAAAAGAGAATAAATAATAAACACTTTGTAACTTTGTTTGTATAACACAATTTATTTACTGCTGACTATAGTTTCGGCATCTCAGCGTGCCATTATCAAAACATACATACATTCAAAAAAAATGCAATTTAGAATTTCATCACAAAAAACAATTGAACATGGATGAAAAATAACAATAAAAATTGTTGCTTTATAAAAATTAGCTCAAAATTTAAGAAACAAAAAACAATTGTAATTTAATTTTAAGGAAAATAAGTTTATTGCTATAAATAGTTGAAATTTAATCAATAACCAATTGATATTTTATTAAAAAATAATATTTAAATAACTTGTCATGTGTCAACTGTCATCTGTCATGTTATCTATTAACTGTCATCTGCCATCTGTACTCTATCATCTATTATCTCTCATCTGTGATAAAGTATCTCTTATTTCTCAACTGCTATGTGTCAACTGTCAACTATCAACTCATATCTAACAACTGTCACCTTTCGTCTGGCAACTGTCATTTATCATCTGTCATTTGTCATCTGTCATCTGTAATATATAATGTGGAGACTGTCTTCTGCCATGTCATATGTTAACTGTCCACTGTCAAATGACAGCTGTCGACTGTCATCTGTCATATGTCACTTGTAATCTGTCAACTGTCATGTAAACTGTCAACTGGCATCGATCATTTGTCATCTGTCAACTATTACCTGTCATCTTCCTTCTAGCATCTGTAAACTTTCACCTCGCAACTGTCATCTCTTAACTTTCAACTGTCATCTGTCATAAGTAATCAATCAATTGTACTAAAAACTAATTGAAATTTGACAAGGAAAACCATTTTTTTAAATAAAAAATATAAAACGAACAATTCAAATTTTACAAATAAAAATATTTGAAATTTTATTTAAAATAAAAAAAACAGTTGAAACCAATTTTAAATTTATTTTATTTTAAATTTTACCAAAAAATAAAACAGCTAAAACCGATGATTTTGCGAAGAAAAAAGTTTCGGAGAAAAAATGGTTTAAAATTTGCTTAAAAAGAAGTGAATTTTTATGAAAAAAAAAATAAATAAAAACTGTCATTTGTCAACTGTGATCTGTCATCTATAATGTGTCATATGTCATGTGGCAACTGTCATCTGTTAACAATCACATCAAAACTGTCAATTGTCATATGTCATATGGCAACTGTAATAAATGTAATCTGTTAACTATCCATCATAACTTTCAATTGTCATCTGTTATCTGGCATCTGTCATATGTCATATATCATGTAGAGACTGTCTTCTATCATGTCATATGTTAACTGTTAAATCACATCTGTCGACTGTCAACTGTAACCTGTCATATATCACTTGTAAGCTGTCAATTGTCTTATAATCTGTCACCTGGCAACGATCATTTGTCATCTGTCAACTGTTAACTGTCATCTGTAAACTTTTACCTCGCAACTGTCAACTCACATCTGTCATCTCTTAACTCTCAACTGGCATCTGTCATGTAATAATCAATGTCATAAGTAATCAATCAATTTGACCAAAAACTAATTGAAATTTGACAAGAAAGAAAGATGAAGAAGAGGTAAGGACAGTTTAAAAGGTTTCTTACAAATAGTTGACATTCAAGGAAAACCAATTTTGTTAAATAAAAAATATAAAACGCACATTTCAAATTTTACAAATAAAAACATTTGAAATTTTATTTGAAAAAAAAACAGTTAAAAACAATTTTAAATTTACTTTATTTTAAATTTTACCAAAAATCAAAACAAACATTCGAAGAAAAAAGTTTTAGAGAAGAAGTGGTTTAAAATTTGCTTAAAATGGATTGGATTTTTGCAAAAAAAATAATGAAATAAAAATTAATTTGCCAACTGTCATCTGTAATGTGGCAACTGTCGACTATTAATTGTCAAATCACATCTGTCAACTGTCATCTATGATTTGTCACTTGTAACCTGTCAACTGATAACTGTCACTTGTCATCTGTCATTTGTTATCTATCATATGTCATCTTCCTTCTGTCATCTGTCATGCCATCTGGTAACTGTCAACTCATATCTATCATCTGTCAACTATCAACTTAGCCTAAGCGGCTCATTTGTCAACTGTGATCTGTCATCTGTAATGTGTCATATGTCGTGTGTCAACTGTCATCTGTTAACTGTCAAATCACATCTTTCAACTGTCATCTGTCATCTGTGATTTGTCACTTGTAACCTATCAACTGCCATGTAATCTGTTAACTAACAACGGTAATTTCAAATGTTTATATTTGTAAAATTAGAATTGTTTGTTTTATACCTTTTCTTATATAACAAAAAATAATTCCTTAAATTTTAACTAATTTTAAACTCTCCTTCCATTTTCTTCGTCTTTCTTTCTTATCAAATTTCAATTAGTTTTTGGTAAAATTAATTAATTACTTATGACAGATGACAGTTGACAGTTAAGAGATGACAGATGTGAGTTGACAGTTGCGAGGTTGACAGATAATTGTTGACAATATAAATGATAATCATTTTTCAACTGTGATCTGTAATCTGTAATGTGTCATATGTCATGTGGTAACTGTCATCTGTTAACTGTCAAGTCACAACTGTCATCGGTCACCTGCGATTTGCCATTTGTAACCTGTCAAATGTCAGGTAATCTTTCAACTGCAACGGTCATTTCAAATCTTTTTATTTGTAAAATTTGAATGGTATGTTTTATATCTTTTATTTAAAAAAATTGTTTTTCCTTATATTTTAACAATTTTTAAAGTGCCAACTATCAATTCATATCTGTCAACTGTCAACTGGCAACTATTATTTATTATCCGTCATTTGCAATATGCCATATGTTAACTGTCAACTGTCACATCACAGCTGTAAAAAGGAAATGAAATTTTGTAAAAAAAAGTAAAACTTGAAAACAATTCAACTTTTTCTTCGTCTTTCTTTCTTATTACATTTCAATTAGTTTTCGGTAAAATTGATTGATTGATTACTTATGACAGGCGACAGTTGACAATTAAGAGATTATAGATGTGAGTTGACACTTGTGAGGTGAAAGTTTACAGATGATAGAAGGAAGATGACAGATAACAGTTGCCAGATGACAAATGATCGTTCCCAGTTGTCAGATTACATGACTGTTGACAGGTTACAAGTGACAGTCTATAGTTGTTATGTCTGTTCACATTTAGCATATGACATGACAGATGGCAGTCTCCACATGGCATATAACAAATGACAAATGACAGTTGCTAGATGACAGGTGATAGTTGACAGATATGAGTTGATAGTTGAATGTTGACGTTTGACAGATGAGAGATAATAAATGACAGGACAGATCGCAGATGACAGTTGATAAAAAAACATAACAGATGACAGTTGACACATGACAAGTTTTTTAAAAATTACTTTTTAATAAAATTTCAATTGGTTATTGGTTATATCTGTCAACCGGATATTAGTTGATAGTTGACAGTTGACACATAACAGATGAGAGATAACAGATACCATTTAACAGATAAGAGATAATAGATGACAGAGGACAGATCGTAGATGACAGTTGATAGATACTATGACAAATGACAGTTGACACATGACAAGTTTTTAAAAAATTACTCTTTAATAAAATTTCAATTCGTTAAATTGGTTATATAATTAAAACTATTCAAAACCTTTGGCGAAGAAATGGTTTAAAAAGAATTAGTTTTTATAAGAACAAAAAAATGAAAAAAAAACTGTCATTTGTCAACTGTCATCTGTAATGTGGCAACTGTCATCTGTTAAAACTAACAAATCACATATATCAACTGTCATCTTGTCACTTGTAATTTGGCAACTGACAACGTTCATTTGTCATCTGTCATTTGTTAACTGATATCTGTCATATGTCATCTTCGTTCTGTTATCTGTCAAGTCATCTGGTAACTATTGACGGCCACATAATCTGACAAATGACGCTGGTCATTTCAAATGTTTTTATTTGTAAAATTTGAATTGTTTGTTTTATATCTTATATTTAACAAAATTGTCTTTCCTTAAATTTCAACTATTTTTACGAAAACGTTTAATTAAACTGTCCTTCATTTTTCTTCGCCTTACTTTATCAAATTTCAATTAGTTTTTGGTAAAATTAATTGATTACTTATGGCAGATAACTAATGACAGACATATGACAGTTGACAATTAAGTGATGACAGATGTAGGTTGACGGTTGCAAGGTGAAAGTTTACAGATGACAGAAGAAAGATGACAGATAATAGTTGACAGATAACAAATTGACAGTTGACAGGTTACAAGTGACAGATGACAGTCTACAGTCGTGATTTCACAGCTTATTGGAGAATAAATTGTTTAATATTTGCTTAAAAAGGATTGGATTTTTACGGAAAATAATTAAAAAAAACTGTCATTTGTCAACTGTCATCTGTCATGTGGCAACTGTCAACTGCCAGCTATCACCTGTGATTTGTTGGAGAATAAATTGTTTAATATTTGCTTAAAAAAGATTGGATTTTTACGGAAAATAATTTAAAAAAACTGTCATCTGTTAATTGTCAACTGTCATCTATCATCTGTGATTTGTTGAAGAAGAAATGGTTTAATATTTGCTCAAAAAGGATTGGATTTTTACGGAAAATAAATTTAAAAAAAAACTGTCATTTGTCAACTGTCATCTGCCACGTGGCAACTGTCATGTGTTAACTGTCAACTGTCATCTATCATCTGTGATTTGTTGGAGAAGAAATGGTTTAATACTTTCTCAAAAAGGATTGGATTTATATGGAAAATAATTCAAAAAAAATTGTCATTTGTCAACTGTCATCTGTCATGTGGCAACTGTAATCTATTAACTGTCAACTGACATCTATCACCTGTGATTTGTTGAAGAAGAAATGGTTTAATATTTGCTCAAAAAGGATTAGAAAATAATTAAAAAAAACTGACATTTGTCAATTGTCATCTATCATGTGGCAACTGTCATCTGTTAACTGTCATCTATCACCTGTGATTTGTTGGAAAAGAAATGGTTTAATATTTGCTCAAAAAGTATTAAATTTTTATGGAAAATAATTAAAAAAAACTGTCATTTGTCAACTGTCATCTGTCATGTGGCAACTGTTATCTGTTAACTGTCATATATCACCTGTGATTTGTTGGAGAAGAAATGGTTTAATATTTGCTCAAAAAGGATTGGATTTTTATGGAAAATAATTTAAAAAAAACTGTCATTTGTCAACCGTCATCTGTCACGTGGCAACTGTCATCTGTTAACGGTCAACTGTCATCAATCACTTGTGACTTGTTGGAGAAGAAGTGGTTAAATATTTGCTCAAAAAGGATTCGATTTTTATGGAAAATAATTAAAAAAAAACTGTCATTTGTCAACTGTCATCTGTTAACTGACAACTGTCATCTATCATCTATGATTTGTTGGAGAAGAAATTGTTTAATATTTGCTTAAAAAAGGATTGTATTTTTACGGAAAATAATTTTAAAAAACTGTTATTTGTCAAATGTCATCTGTCATGTGGCAACTGTTATCTGTTAACTGTCATATATCACCTGTGATTTGTTGGAGAAGAAATGGTTTAATATTTGCTCAAAAAGGATTGGATTTTTATGGAAAATAATTTAAAAAAAACTTTCATTTGTCAACTGTCATCTGTCACGTGGCAACTGTCATCTGTTAACTGTCAACTGTGATCAATCACTTGTGACTTGTTGGAGAAGAAGTGGTTTAATATTTGCTCAAAAAGGATTGGATTTTTACGGAAAATAATTTAAAAAAAAAACTGTCATTTGTCAACTGTCATCTGTTAACTGTCAACTGTCATCTATCACCTGTGATTTGTCACTTGTAACCTGTCAACTGCCATGTAATCTGTCAACTAGCAACGTTCATTTGTCATCTGTCATATGCCATCTTCCTTCTGTCATCTGTCATGTCATCTCGTAACTATCAACTCACATTTATCATCTGTCAACTGTCAACTTAGCCTAAGTCGCTTAAACTCTTTCTGAAAAAAAGTTATTATATTTAAAACCTTTAAATATTTATTAAAAAATGAAATGAAATTTTATAAAACATAAAACTTGAAAACAGTTCAAACATTATAAAAGCAGAAAAAAACAATCTAAATTTAATTTACAAAATATACTGAACAGTTTGGAATTTTACCAAACAAAAAATAACTGTAATTTGATAAGAAAAACAGTTGAAAACTTAAGAAGATATTAAAATAGTTGCTAACAAATTTTATAAGAAAAAATGTTAATAATTTAAAATAAAACTGTCGAGAAAAAATATCTAATAAGTAAAAACAAATTTTATAAGAAAAAAAGTTATTAATTAAAATTAAAAAATCTGATAAGTAAAAACAGTTGTCAACTTCAGGGAAAAAAATTTAAACATTACTATAAATAGTGTAGCCGTTATATATCATGTGTCAACTGTCATATGTCATCTGTCATGTGTCAATTGTCAACTCATATCTGTCATCTGGAAATTGTCATTTGTCATCTGTCATTTGCCATCTGTAATCTCTCATTTATTAACTATCATCTGTCATTTGTCATCTGTCAACTAGAATCTGTTATCTGTCATTTGTCGCTTGTAAAATATAAACTGGCATGTAGTCATTTGACATCTGTCAACTGTTTAATGTTATCTATCATCTGTCATCTTTCATCAATCATGTCATCTGTCAACTTTTAACTGGAATCTCACAACTCACATCTGTCAACTTAAACTCAAGTTTCGATTATCGGCAATTTTCCGTGAGTAAAACTGTCATGTTTTTAAGTACCACATCACAAAGTTCTATGACTTAGGATTAATACACCAAAATTTCAATTGATTTGCTGTATTTATAAAGACTTTAGAAGCACTTTTTCTTTAAAATTGTCAATTTTCATTCATCAAATTTAATTTTCGACCATCGACAATTTTCTGTGAGTAAAACTGTCATGTTTTTAAGTACTACATCACAAAGCCCTATGACTTAAGATAAGTCCACCAAAATTTCAATTGATTTGCTATATTTATAAATATTTCAGAAGCATTTTTCTTGAAAATGTTAATTTTCACTCATCAAAATCAAGTTTCGACCATCAGTAATTTTCTGTGAGTAAAACTGTCATGTTTTTTAAATACTGCATCACAAAGCCCTATGACTTAGGATAAGTCAACCAAATCAACCAAAATTTCAATTGATTTGCTATAATTATAAAGATTTTAGAAGCATTTTTCTTGAAAATGTTAATTTTCACTCATCAAAATCAAGTTTCGACCATCAGCAATTTTCTGTGAGTAAAACTGTCATGTTTTTAAGTACTACATCACAAAGCCCTATGACTTAGGAATAATACTCCAAAATTTCAATTGGTTTACTATATTTATAAAGACTTTAGAAGTATTTTTCTTAAAAATGTCAATTTTCATTCATAAAATTCAATTTTCGATCATCGACAATTTTCTGTGAGTAAAACTGTCATGTTTTTAAGTACTACATCACAAAGTCCTATGATTTGGTGTTAATATAACAAAATTTTAATTGATTTGCTTCATTTATAAACACTCTAGAAGCGTTTTTTTTTTTAAATGTCAGTTTTAAAATCGATAAGAATTTACTGTAATCAAAAACTTATTTACTACACTCGACACTTTTCTAGTGGTCCTTCTGTTCATTCCGAAAGGGCCAATTCAGCGTGTTGAATGTAGCGAGGTGCATATTTTACGCTCGAGCACAACGAGTGTCTGGGGGCTGAAAGGATAACGAGGGTAACTGTAATAAAAGAGGGAGGTGTGGGGGATATGCAGACAACACAAGGCTCTTCCAATTAAAGTTAAGAGAATTGAAGAGGAAGTTAAAACAAGAAGCCGCGTGCTGCGTGCTCATTTATCGCGTGGGCTTTTGTCTACGTAATGTTATTTGGTTTTGTGTAATGGAAGGCATAAATTTGTTAGTGTTTCAGAATCCAATTAACCGTAGAAATACACTAAAGAGAGTTGAGATTCTCTGTAGAAATACATTAAGTATATTAATGGAATAATACAGTTAATCAATTAATTTAATATAAATTGATGATTGAAACAAAAATTATAGACTTAACCATGTTTTATATTGGTTTTATTTAACTGTTTAAAAACTTATTGTATCGTTTTAAACAGTTAAACATAACCAATATAATATTGATTGTTGAGTTACGTAAAGATTAATAGTAATAATCAAAACACTTGTAATAAACTGTGGAGAAAGTGATTACAAGTGTTTTTATTATAACCAATATAATGGATTAATCTGTAGTTTTTGGTTTTTCCTTCTTTTGTAAACATGTTTTGATCTCATCAAAAGTGTTCTGGGTTGTAAGAACTTAAGTTTGCGTTCAAAATATTTTTAGCAATTAGATTTAATTTTACGACCACATTCTGGTAACATGACGTAATCGTGAAGATTAAATCTGAACTCTAATATGAACCGTTCCGCTTTGTTTTATGGTATGTAAATACCCACTCTGAAGAAATCTTGATAAAATCCAACCAGATGGACTCACTTGTGTCTACCTTTTTCAATTGTCTGATGATGATGGTACTCTAACAAAACGAATTAATTCGTGTTAATTATCTAAAACACCGTCAGTTCGAAAGCAATTTAAAAAAAATAACACCAATGCCACACTAATTGAACCCATTGTCTTCAGAAGAATAAGCCATTTCTCAGCGATTTCCGCTTTAATTACCTTCCGCTCGTGTCTTTGCCATTTTTTTTGTTGGTCGTATCTTTCGAATGGCAACAACGACGACGATGGGATTTCGACCCCGTGCTGATCGGTGATTGGCTTCCACGACAGTCGGACGGTCTAATCATCTGTCACGTGACTTCCGCGACCCCGGGGTCGGCCATGTTTTCCGAACGGACATTTTTGCCCGTCACGAGGGCTTTGCCATATGAATAATGAAGAGCCTATCCTCGCATTATGTCAGGAATCGTGACAATATGCTTTTTTTTTATTTGGTTTGTTGTTGATGTTTATGTATTGCCGGATTGGAGATGATGGAAGCGGTTGGTGAAGAATGTTAATTGATGATTTTAAAAGGTGATGTATGTTTATAATAATATTTATTCGCTTTAAATTAATGCACATAATATTTATTCGCATGAGTAAGCTTCCAATCTAAACAAATCATATCGAATAATTAAATTGCGATTATAAATCACCTCCAAAGAATAACTACGCATTAACATCAAGATCTGCAATTAGTACAAAAAGGTTTTTTTTCATCATTGCTTAAGTTTAGGCCAAAAATATTTAGACAAAAAGAAATTTTTGACAAATTGAATTACCTAAGTTGTACAAGCAATAATAATTCTTCCAAAAGTTCTTCCAAAAAAACATTATGAAACCAATAAATCAAAAAAGCTTAAATATGGATTACCACCTAGTAACGGTCACAACCACCCTGAAGTCAAAAAAGCTTAATGATTCAATTACAGACGCTAGTTTATCAAAAAAACTGCTAAAAATTTAATGGCTCATTTGCTGAGTAAGAAAATTCTTAACTGCTTATAACTAAGCAAACACAAAATTTATAATCATAAGAATAATTGCGACCGTTAGTTTAGTGTTTTACAAATTTTATACTCGATACTTTCATACATTATTTAAAAATTTAAAATTATAGACATTTTGACGTAGTTATAACTAACAAGCCACCACTTAACATAACTCATTTAATCAAAGACCGCCACTAAATCGATTTCCCAACTCATCAACATACTTGAGGTGCCCAATTTCCTAATAAACCATTAAAATTCAACGAGGGCCCGTTGGGTTTCGGTATTCGGGCAATTTGATACGATTAATACGGTAATCAATCGCGTCCAACAGGTACGAGATGATTTTAATATAAATTTGATCACTGGAAACGCACCTGAGAACAAGAACGGCTTATTAGAATAAAATATGGGATTCGTGTCTCCAGCCGTTTCTCATAACGAGCGGAAGCTCTAGCCGTGCTCTATTGACCGAATTGAAGCGTTTTTATTTCGAGTAAAAGTCTACTTTCGATTCTTCAAGCCAAAAGAAATTAATATCCAGACGTTGATTAAAAACATATTTATTTCTTACTACAATACAGCTAATGACAATTTTATTGAGGTCGTCTTTTTCTTAATATTAATCTTATCAAGATTTAACATCTAACTCATCTGCAATGACAACATTATTGAGGTCATTTCTTTGTTGATGTTTCTCAAATCAAGATTTTAGATTTAATTTTGTTTAACTTTAAATCAAGTATTTAATTTTGTTTAGTCGTTCCTTTCAAGCGTAATTTGTTCATCTATTTATTCAATTTCGAACGTGATATGATCACAGATTTCATATGTAATTCATTAGATGTATGCTGCAGGCGTTTACTTCATGGTACATCTTGATTATACAACCTTGAATTAAAGATTATTAATTAATTCGGTACGAAAAGTTAATGGTTTATATAATTCTTTAGAATTTCATGATTTATTAATATAAACTAAATAATATTACTAATAGTAACACCATTAATAAATGAGGTATATAAAATTGGACCAATCGTGATCCTTGAGGTACAAATATGTAAGACTGTTAATTTCTGGTGTAAATGTTTGGCTTTGAGAATTTAAAATGCAGCAAACTATATACAATTTCAGTAGGATTAAGACATTTATTATAAAATCATCAAACATACATTTACATCTTTCATTTGCAACATAATATAACTTAATATAAATTCTAATTTAAGGGGATGAAAGACCTTGGTCAATCAATTTTCTAGGAAGTTATGAACTAAAGGACTAAAATTTAATGGGCCATTCAGTTTAGTCTTTTAGTTCATATCTTCCAAGAAAATTGATTCAACGTTATAGCAAATTTAAGTCGAATTTTCTAAAAACTTGAACGTTCTGCGAATTTAATTTTCTAAGAATTCAGATTTTTATTAATCGTACATTTTAATTATTAAATTTTTAGGTGATTTTAATTGTGTGTGTGTGTCCAATTTCTTTGTTTACAATTTTACAAGTATAAATTTAGATTTAAAAAATGAATTTCCTCTTATGTTTAAAATTTCTTTAAAAAATAATTTGTTGATTTTTTAAATATTTATGCGAATCGAAAAATAAGTTTTTCTAAATATTGCCCTACAGACCCATCGTTTACCAAAATGATTACCTTTTTTTACGAATCATTCCTTTGAACATTAAGTCAAATTAAGTAGATTTGGCGAATATTTTTTTTAACAATTGAACTTTCTATATACTGAAATTATTGTTTAAGTATTAAATTCAAGATGAAGACTTCTGTGAATCAAAGATTATGCATTTTGGTGATTATGTTCTATTTATTTAACTTTCTAAAAAAATGTGTTTTCTGTTAATCTAATTTTCTAATTGTTAAGTTTTCTAGGGATTTTGATAATTCAAGATAATTACTCTGCTGTAGATCACATTATTGTTTTTTCTATGAATTTCACTTTCTATATACTAAAATTATTGTTTAAGTATCAAATTCAAGATGAAGATTTCTGTGAATCAAAGATTATGTATTTTGGTGATTATGTTCTATTTATTTAACTTTCTAAAAATTGTGTTTTCTGTTAATCTAATTTTCTAATTGTTAAGTTTTCTAGGGATTTTCAATAAGGGATTTGTTTTGTAGCCTTAGTAAGACTCATTTTTGTAGATTTTTGAAATGCCTTCGTATTTTTAAATTATGAATTATTAATTAAATGTAATATTAGAATTATTGATAGATTCAATAATTCCAACGTTTCTATCTTTTCTTTTAATAATATGAATTCTGCAAATCAAATTTACTATCTATAAAAATATTTGTGAATTTAAAGATTATAAATACGTTTTTTTTTTTCTTCTTTAAATCGAATTATTTGCTTTTTTTCTATTGCTCGACTTTTCCAAACACCAATTTTTCTTTGAATCGAATTTTCTAAATTTTGAATTTTACTATCTATAAAAATATTTGTGAATGTAAAGATTCTAAATACGAATTTTTTAACGTTTTTCTTTCTTTAAATCGAATTATTTGTTTTTTTTTCTATTGCTCGACTTTTCTAAACACCAAATTTTCTTTGAATCGAATTTTCTAAATTTTGAATTTTGAAATTTACTATCTATAAAAATATTTGTGAATGTAAAGATTCTAAATACGATTTTTTTAACGTTTTTTTCTTTAAATCGAATTATTTGCTTTTTTCTATTGCTCGACTTTTCTAAACACTAAATTTTCTTCGAATCGAATTTTCTAAACATTGAATTATCTGTGGATTCACTTTTCTAAATATTGCATCTTTTACAAACTCAATGATTAACTTAAATATTGATTTACAGATGGAGTTATTAATGAAATAAAGGTAATAATTAGAATTACTTATTTTGAGCGTTTCTGCGCCGCAGTTTTACATTATTAAAATGTTAAAAAGTTTTCCCATTGTGTAATAATGTAAAACTGCTGTGCAGAAACGCTCAAAATAATAAGTTCTAATTATTATTTTTTAATAATCGTACATTTTAATTATTAAATTTTTAGATGATTCAATTCGAAATCAAAAGTCCAACTTTTTTGTTTACAATTTTATAAATTTAGGTTTAAAAAGTGATTTTCCTCTTATGTTTAAAATTTCTGTAAAAAATAGTTAAAGGTAACTTTTATACATAGAAAAACTTAATTTGTAAGAATATTCACATAAATTCGCATAAATATTAAAAAATCAAAATATTTATGCGAATATTCTTACAAATTAAGTTTTTCTATGTATAAAAGTTTATAAATTCTAATTATTATTTTTATTTCAATTATTAACAACTTGTTGTTTCGGTTAAAAGATTTTTTTCTAAATGTCTTCTGTGGATCAAACTTCTGACATCTTTGTCTGAACCAAGTGTTGACAAGCTTTATTATTTTTATATTAAGTATTCTGTAAATAACATTTTAAATATTGGGTTTTCTATAAATCTACTCTTTTCTTCTTCAGCCAATCTTGCTTCCAAATAATCTCTCTTCCTTTCTCTTTCTCTCTAAATTAATTACTTTTAAGACTGTACATATAAGTTTATAAATATTGAGTCCTCAAAAAATTGAATTTTGTGAACTAATTTTCTAAAATTTGAGTTTTCTGTTTTTTGTTTCCATTTGAATTCTTCTGTAAATGATTTTTTTAAGATAGTGTTTTGTGTGATGTATAAGGTTCTAACGTTTGTCTCTTTTGTGTGTCAAATATTCTAAAAATGTGTGTTTTTTGTCAATAAAATAAAATATTTCATTGATAAATTTTCTCCGAATCTATTTTCTATATATTGACATTTCTAGGAATTGACTAAATGTGACTTTTATGCAATGCAGCAAGCAAACTTCTCGATTTTCTTAAGAAAATTCTGTGAATTAAAAAGTTCTCTAAAAATGTTGTTTTTGTAAAGAAAATTTCCTTAAAATTAAAACGAATTTTCTAAATATCGAGATTTCTGTCAATAAAATTAAAAAAAAAATGATTTCTCTGTGAATCGAATTTTCTAAATATTGAGATTTCTGTCGATAAAATTTTCTAAACATTGAATTTTCAGCGAATCAAATTAAAAAAATGTAAACATAATTTTCTAAAAAATTTGATAACTAAAATTTATTAAATATTATGTTTGCTGTGGATCTACTTTTCTAGTTCATGAGTCTCCTGCAATTAAAAATAGAATTTTCCGAAAATTCAGCTTTCTGAAGGAAATTTTCTAAAAATGTTATTTTCTCGTGAATAGAATTTTCTGAAAAATTGAGATTCCGAGAGAATCGAATTTACTAAAAATTGAGCATTCTATAGATTAAACTTTGTAATATTTTTTTTTATTGCGAATAGAATTTTCTATAAACTTGATTTTCTTATTCGTATGTTTGGTGTAGATCTATTTTTCTAATTCTCAAGTCTTTTGCAAATAACATTTTCTGAAAGATTGTTTTAATTGTCAATATTTTTTTTAACACAGATTTCTATGAAAGCTAAGAAGCTTTTCTAACTACATTTTTGCAATTTTTTTGCACTAATCTAGCGTATTCTTGACCTACCTCAATGAATCTAGAGTACGATATGTAAATACTACCGGTTTAACATTTATTAAGAATAAGTTAAACAAAATGAAACAAAATCAGGAAGTTATCACCACAGGTTACAAAATAAGTTACAGTACTAAATCGATATATCACATGTTATTAGGGTAGGTCCGGACAACGCTAGGTCAATATGGTGTTGTACTTTAGGGTATCTAATTTCTAAATATTGCCCCATCGTTTTTCAAAATTATTTTGTGTTTTATTAAAATTATTTTTAAGACTATAAAAGTAATTTCATAAATAACACTAAAAATTCCTATTTTTCAGAGCGAATTTTCTCTCTCTTTCTCTTCCTCTGCCTATTTCTCTCTAAATTAATTATTTTTAAGACTATTCGTATCAGTTTATAAATAGTGAGTCCGCTAAAAAAAAACATATTTTTGTGAATTAATTTTCTAAAATTTGAGTTTTCTGCGAGTCCACTTCTGCAAACTTTGATTCTTCTGAAAATATTTTTTTTTTTAAATTTTTGTTTGTGTGTAAATAGTAGTACCTAGCGTTTGTGTCTTTTGTGTATCAAATGTTCTAAGAATGTTTAATAAAATTTTCTTGTGAGTCAAATTTTCTAAATATCGAAATTTCTGTGGATAAAGTTTTCCAAAACTTCAGTTTTTAGTTTATCAAATACAAAAAATATCTTATTATCTAAAATTTGATGAATAGAACTTATTAAGTATTATGTTTGCCGTGGATCCACTTTTCTAATTCTTAAGTCTTCTGGACACAGAGGAAAACAAACATGGAAGTATTACAAGAAATGGGTAAAGAATACAAAGAAATTAAATCCATAAGAGAAGAAAGCTGCAATATTTAGGTCATGTAATGAGAGGACAGAGATCTGAGATGCTCAGATTTACCTATGTAGGGTAACATAAAGGGAAAAAAGAACATTGACAGAATTGGAAAATTTCCTGGTTGCGAAATTTGAAGGATTGGTTTAAATGCAGTTCCATAGAACTTTTCCGCACAGCTGTAGTAAATTAGGTGAAAATAGCACTGACTATATCCAAACTCCGGTAGAAGAAAAAGAAGAGGAACTTCTTCTGCAACTGAACATAGAATTTTCCAATAACTCGTCTTTCTGTGAAAGTTATTATCTAAACACGTACTTTCTTAGGAATAGAATTGTCTAAGAAAATGAGTTTTCTGTGAACCGACTTTTCGAAGTATTACAATTTTTGGGAATTAAACTTTTTTAAAACATATTTTATTGCGAATAGAATTTTTTTCTATAAATTATTCACTTTTTTATTTTTGAATAGATCTAAAACACTCGGTTTGTTTTGTTGTTCAAACAAATCAAGTATTCTTTTTAGTTCTAATCAAAATAGTTCAAAAATGTTTCACAGATTAAGTGAGCAATTAAATTCTATAAAAGATTGTTTTATTTGTGAGTAGATTTTTTTAAATACAGCTTTCTTTGAAAGCTTCCAATTTTTCGCAATTTTTTTTGCACTAACCTAGCGTACTCTTGACCTATCTCAATAAACTGTATATTGGCATAGCGTTCGATGACCTTAAGTTAATTTACGGTTTATTAGGGTAGGCCAGGATAACGCTAGGGCAATATACTGCACATTAGGGTAGGTCAAGAGTACGCTAGACCAGTGTATTATTTATTAATGCATGTCGGACTTAATATTCTACTAATTTTGAAATTTCTGTGAATTAAATTTAGTTATTAATTGAATAAAAGTTAATAATCAAAATATATAGATTTCGTCGTTTAAGATTAATTTGAAAAAAGAATGTTTCAATGAATACAATTTTTTTCGCCAATGTATCGAATTTTATCATTTGTTATAAATATCATTTTTTTACTTTTGAGTTCTTTAGTCGATTGAAATCTTTTAAAAATAAGTAGTTAAAATGTAATTAGAATTCATTCGTTAATTTGTTTTTTATGTTAATTAAATTTTCTAAATATTGAATTTTCATTGAATCTAAATATTGAAAGTTTTTGTGTATATTATTCTTCTGTGTTTTTGTCTAAACAACGAATCTTCATTAAATGAAAATGGAAATGGTTGAGATTTTTGTTGAATTTCTAGTCTATAAAGGTTTAGTATAATTTTTTTGTGTTTTATTTTTTATGGCATTATGTGAATTAATTTATTTTTAAATAGCGAAGCGAACATTAATAAAAGATTTTTTTTATCTTGGAATCTGATTTTCTAAACATTTAGATTTCTATTAATCGAATTTTCTATTTGTTGAATTTTCGTAGTTTTTACTCTGCTGCGAATTAAATTTTCCAATTATATCTGTTGTATTAAGTTTATACACGTTTATACACGTTTCTTTTAAATGGAATTTTTGGTGAAATAAGTTTTTTCACCAAAAAATCTATTTAAAAGAAACGTTTAAATTATTGACGTTGAATAATTTGAACATTTCTAATCTTATTTTTTTAAACAATGTAACTTGTGTAAATCGAATTTTCGAACTATAGAAACGTTTGTGAATTTAAATATTCTAAATGCGATTTTCAGCCTATTTTTTTCATTGATTTCTATGCATCGGCTTTTTCGAGTGTGTGTTTTTGGTTAATATTTTTTTTCTAAATGCCTTCCGTTGATTAAACAATATCCTCCTTCTGTGAGCGTGGACTACATTTTTTGTTTATTTCATATTTTGTTAAGATTAAGTATTTTGTAAATCGAAAATTTAAAATATTGGACACTCTCTTTTTCTCTATTATTTTCTCTTTCTCTCATTTTCTCTTTCACAACTACAGTTTTATTATTAATACATTTGTCTAATTATATTTTTTTAATTGACATTTCTTTCTATAAATTGAATTTAAAAATATTTTTGGACACACTCTAAATATTATTAAATCTTTCTGAAAAGAAGTTCTACATTCTGTGGATCTAAAAATATCTAAAAAAAAAATAATTTTTAAAATTAAGCTTTCTGAAAGCAAATTTGTTCTGTCAAAAGATTTCTTTGTGTATAGATGTTTTAAAAAAATATTAATTTAAATTTATTCGCATCAGTCTCTAACTCAAATTTTCTAAAATTATTATTTGTTATGAATAGTACTTTTTTAAATTAATTAAGATTTCTGAAATAAATAATAAATATTGCCTCTTCTGTGAAATAAATTACTTAAGGCTGGGTTTCTGGTTGATAGCAATTTCTAGATTTTGTGCTTCCTGATAATCTGAAAAGAAATATTTTTTTTAAATACAAAATTTCTAAAAGGTGCAATTTCTATGTTATTTATTTTCTAAATATCAAACGTAGGCAATTTTTTTTTTTAATTTCTTTGCGAATAGAATTTTCTTAATATTAATTCGAAGAGTTCTTTGTGCGAATCAATAAAAAAACAAACACTTCTATAATTATTAAATCTTCTGTGAATGAATTTCTTTTTATGATTGAGATTTTGGTTAAGTTCCTGTGAATAAATTTTCTAAAAATTGAGTTATCAGTAAATAAAATTTTCTAAATATTGAAATATGTGTGAATTAAAAATAATTACAACAATATTTTTGTATAAATAGAATTTAAATATATAAAATGCTGTATTTGCCGTGGGTTAACTTTTCTAATCCTAAAGGCCAAAATTATCTAGAAATTTGTGAATAGACTTTCTAAAAACTTAGTTCGTCGAAGCTAATAAGCTATTATCCGCTACTTTTTATTTCACACCAGCGTATTCCTGACCTACCTCAATAAATATAACTTTCTAAAATTTGATAACTAAAATTTATTAAGTATTATGTTGGCTGTGGATCCACTTTCCTAGTTCATAACTCTTCTGCAACTGAAGATATAATTTTCCCGAAAATTCAGCTTTCTCTGAAGAAAATTTTCTAAAAATGTTATTTTCTCGTGAATAGAATTTTCTGAAAAAATGATTTTCTAGGAAAATAAGCTTTCTGTGAACCGAACTTTCGAAGTATTGAAATTTCTGGGGATTACACTTTTTAAAAACATATAGCGTATAGAATTTACTATAAATTTGACTTTGTTATAAAAATTGTTTACTGTATATCCACTTTTCTAATTTTGATTAGACCTAAAAAAAAATTGATTTGTTTTTTTGTAGTTCAAATCAAAAATGTTTCACCACGGGTTAAGTGAGCAATTAATTAAATATACATTTCTCAATATTTGCAACTAAATTTGTATAAAAGATTGTTTTATTTGTGAATAGAATTTTTTAAGCTCAGCTTTCTGTGAAAGACACTTTTCCAACTATATTTTTGCATTTTTTTGCACTAACCTAGCGTACTCTTGACCTACCTCAATAAACTGCATATTGGCCTAGCAATATACTACCAGTCATAATGACTGGTGCATGTTTCTATGAAGAAATTCTGTGATGAAATGATATTGGGGCAGTTTAACAATTGATAGGAAATATGATTTCGGGAGAATTATGAAACTGATGCAGTACATTATCGGCATTAAGTCTCTGAAAAACGAATAAATGTGTCTACATATTTGAAAAATCCAACCAACATCCATCTGGAATGTTCAGATGTAGAAAATGATGAATTATATGATAACGGCGGCGAATTATTGGAGAGATGATCCACAAGCAGTTACAATAACAGTACTATTATGGAGAGTATGATTAGGAAATTCCTCATACAGAAAATATAGATCCATAGTAATTGCGAAAATATTCTAAACAAACGTTGAGATGATGTACGAAGGTGAAAGTAACGTACCAAATCAGCAAACTGAAATTGCTTCAGACGGTACTATGTATTTGGAAAAGTATTGAAACGGAGGTGTTGCTGATAGATTACTAGTTCAGAATAATTTCAAAGATGTGCACGGGCCAGCAACATATGCTAAAAGAAACATTATGAAAGAAAATCTAAGTAGTGCGTTCCTATTACTGATTACCGACCATATTTTGGAACATGGAGGGATTTTGAGTTAGAAGCTTCTCGAGTTTTGTGAAAAAACTGGATAATTACGCAGTTTCTTGCTATATTTTACGCACGTAGGAAATACTTAAAGAAGCTTTACAAAAGTAATTTACAAAATAGTAAGTTACAAAATAGCAAGGCTATCAAGGCAACACTCGTTTGAACGTATTTCTTTCTGTAAAATGAACTAAAAATGATTGAATCAAATCTTAAAAACAATTTTTGAGAATCAATTTTTTTAATAAATGAGTTCTGTGAATTTTAGATTTTTACTAATAGTATTTTCAATAAAGTGAATTTTTCGTATTTCAAACTTTCTAAATATTGGCATTTGTACATTGTTTTAAAATTAATTTCACTGCATCAGTTTTTCTTAAATTTAAGTCGAAGTTTTTGAAGATAAAGTTTTTTTATGAATCAAAGATTGTGTATTTTGTTGAAGCATAAATATTGAATTGATTTTTTGAGTTTTCTGAGAATTTAATTTTCTAAACTGCAAAAAAACTTAAAAATTAAATTTAATCCGCTTTGTAATTATATTTGTTGTATACTTATTCATCTAAAAATTCAATTTGCTTTAAAAGAAACGTTTAAATTATCAACGTTTAATAATTTGAAATTTTCTAGTATACTTTTTTTAAAATAATATAACTATAAAAATAATTGCGAATATAAATATTCTAAATGCGTCTTTTGTGACGTTATTTTTTTCATTTCTTTGTATCGTCTTATACGAACGAAAAAATCTTCTTTGAATCAAATTTTCTAAATATCGAATTTTCTGAGTATACTTTACTAAACATAGAATATTTTATTAATTCAATTTTTAACGACTGTGTTTACGGTTAATTATTATTTAAATATCTTCTGTGGAACGAACTTTTGACAATCTTGCCTTCTTTTATGAGTGTTAACATATTATATTCAATAGATTTGCGCTCTCTCTATCTCTCTCTCATATTTTCTCTTTTTCTTTCTCTCTCATCTTTTCTCCCTCTCTCTGTATTCCTCTTTTTCAACCTATATCTCGCTTATTTTTCTTTTCCACTCACTCTTTCTCTTCGTCTCTCTTTTACTCTTAATATCTCCCTTTCTCCTCCTCTGCCTCTCTTTCTTTTCATCTCTCTTTTTTCCTTCCACTCTTTCTATGCATCTCTCTTTTTCATCATCACATTCTTTCTCTTCCTCTCTCTTTAATTATATACCTATCGCTCTTTTTTTTCTCTCTCTATGTTTCTCTTCCTCTCACTTTTTTTCCACTCTTTCTCACTTTCTCTCTAAATTTATTATTAACTGTGAATAAAATTTTATAAGTAATGAGTTCTCTAAGAGAATTTCACTTTTTGTGAATACATTTTCTAAAGTTTGAGTTTTCTCAGAGTTAAATCGAATTTTCTAACTGTAGTTGTATTATTAATACCGTTGTATAAATATCTCGACTTTTTTTGGATAAATTCAATTTAAAAGTATTATTGGACCAACTATAAATCTTATTCGAATAGAAGTTTCGCTTTCTGTGAATTTCTGAATATTGGGTTTTCTGTGGATCCATATTTCTAACTACTGAATCTTACGTCCAGTTTGGTTAAGTAATTTAATTTTAAAATCAGGAACGAGATTTGAAAAGCCGACCAAAATGTCCACCATGAATTAATTATAGTGGACGCGGCCCGCCGGTTACGGCCTTGTTAAACATAATTAGCGCACGTGGTATAGCACATGTTAACACTGGTTATTACGGTACAATTTACTGGATTTTTTTTTTAATTCATAAATTTAGAAACCTAATTACTATTTCGTAATACCAACAAACGACACAATAAATGACCTGCTGTTTATTCATTGCTTATTTTTACCAAGTTGTATAAAGCTAAAAAAATATAATCATTTTTTTTTTAACTTGACGATATATTAGTAAAATTCACTACCTGAAAACTACCAAACGTTTATAGATAGATAAAAATTACGAATGTCAGAACAGAACCCTGCGGTAAACCAATTCTGCAAATAACACTATGTATCATTTATGTATAGTACAGATTTAAGAATCCTAAATTAAAACCCTGCGGTACACCCTTCAGAATAATTCCGTTTTTTTTATTTCTTTTCTCTCTTTGCAGTAAATTTTTCTATTGAAATAATTGCAAATAAGTTTAAAATTTTAATAATTTACAGATATAGTTTTCTACAGGACTTAGATTTCTCATTTAAATAAAAATAATTGAATAAAAACCCTGCGGAACTTTTGAATAATTCAATTTTTTAATGTTCTTTTATTTTTTTATTCTATCTATACTAAATGTTGTCTGATAGTAAAATAAATGAAAATTATTTAAAAACTTTATTCAGATGTAGTTTTTTTTACTTAAAATATACTTACAGACATTTCTTATTTGAAGAAAAATAGGTGCATTTGTTTGGATGGTACGTACCTGAAACATAAAATAAAATTAATTAACATTAATGATATATGAAAGACAACTGATTTTAAAATAGATCAGAATATAGGAAACCAAATCAATCTTACTTTCAAATGGGTATTTGAAAAAACATTTTAAAATCTTGTTTTACCGCTGTATATATGAGAAAAAAATGTGACTAGTTTTGACCACATTTAAGTTTGTGATCGAAATTATAGAATGGAAAACTTTCAAAGAAAACAAAGTTTTAGAAAATTTGAGTTACACAACAACAATTTTAGAAAACTGGAAAACTTTTACACAGAAATTTTAATTTTTAGAAAATCGAGATTTTGGAATTTTCCATTTTTCATCTATTCACAAAGAAAACAAATTATTAGAAAAAGCTTTTGTTTTAAATTAAAGTTGCAGAAGTCTTGAGAATTAGAAAAGTGGATTCGCGGCATCCGCACTACTTAGAAAATTCTATTCATAGGAAAATCAGATTTTAGAAAATTTTATTCACAAAAAAATATATATTTTTTTACAAAGTATAATTCATAGAAATCTCAATATTTACAGAAATGAATATAATATTAAGCCTGACAAAATAATAAATAGCATATTTACCTAATGCAGAGTATATTGACCTAGCGTTATCCTGACCTACCCCAATAAACCATAAATTAACTTAAGGCCATTGTATGCTAGATCAATATAGAGTTTATTGTGGTAGGTCAAGAGTACACTCGGTTAATGCAAATAATTGTAAAAATACAGATGAGATGTTCGATACCCAATCGGAAAAATAATGAAAAAGAAAAGAAACAGTATATTAACTGCCGTATTATCAAATGCAACACTATTTTCCAATAAAGTTGTTTATCTCTCTCTACAGTTGAAAGTTAAAGTAACTGATAATAGCTTGTTAGCTTAAGAATTAAAAAAGTAAATCCACAGAAAATTCCATTCATAGTAAAATCTAATTTATAAAAGATTCTATTCACAATTAAATATTTTTTTACAATGTTTAATTTACAAAAACCTCAATATTAAGAAAAGTTGATTTGCAGAAAACTCAATTTTTAGAAAATTTTATTCACGGATATTCTACTTTTTAGAAAATTCTATTCACAATAAAATATTTTTTTTAATTTACGTAAACCCTAATATTTAGAGAATTTTATTCATAGAAAACCTATTTAGAATATTTTACTCGTAAGAAAACAACAAATTTAGAAAATAGAAAACATAATACTGTAAATATTGATTTTAGAAAATTTGATTCACAGAATTTTTAATTACTATAAAATTAGTTTCACAGAAAGTTGAATGTTTTGAAAATTCTATTTATTATTATTTGTAGAAGACTTAAGAATTAGAAAAATAAATCGACAGCAAACACAATACTATGGAAATTTAATTCATTGGAACATTATTTTTTTTAAAAATCTATTCGCAAAGAAATCTTAAAATTTAGAAAATTTGATTCAATGAAAACTCAATTTTTAGAAAATTTTATTCACAAGAAAACAACAATTTTAGAAAATTTGGTTCATAGAAATTTAAATATTAAAAAAATTCGTTTCACAGAAAGCTGATTTTTTTTGGAAAATTATTATACTTATTAATTTATCTAATCGAAATGTTGTAGAATTTCTCTTTCGAATTCTAAGAATTTTCTGCTAGGATTCTAAAACTTTTCAGAATTTTATTTCATAATTATTCAATTTTCTAATTTTTTTCTATTATCTACCTTTTCAGAATGTTCTAGAATTTCTATTCCACATTGTGATTTTTTTTCAAATTTTTTAACATTTGTTGATTTATTCTATTCAAAAATAAAAAAATGGAATATCATTTAAATCAATAAATGTTAAATCCATTCCAAATGCAGAGTCTTAAATTTTCTAAAAATGTCCTCCATGTTCAAATATTTCTGTTTTAATTTTTTCAAGGGTTCTTCAGTTTTGAAGGAAATAATCTTTCAGATCTAAATATTCTTTAAACTTTGTTTTTGATAATTTCATATAATTTTTTAATTTATCTTATCAGAATTTTTGAAAATTTCTCTTCCAAATAGTTAGAATTTTCATTGTAGGTCCTTAAATATTAAAAAAGTTATTAGAAATTTCTTTTCTCTATTTCCAGATTTTCTTCAAAGATTTTTGAATTTTCCAGAATTCTTAAAGAATTCCAGGATTTTTTTATTATTTTTTGAGAACTTTTCATCATTTCATTCGAATATTTAAGAATTTCTATGTACGATCTTTTTCGAGTGAATTTTAAAAATTCTACAAATGTTTCTTTCATATTTTAATTTTTCAACACTTTAAAAAAAGTTTCCAATATTTCTTTATTTAGAAAAAATTGGTTGACAGAAAAATCATTTTTGAGAAAATTTTATTCTTGAATTTTCTAGAGGCTTCTCTTAAAGAATTCCAGGATTTTTTGCATTTTTTGAGAACTTTCCATCATTTTTTGATATATCTTATTTAGGAATTTCTATTTACGATTTTTTGAGTAAATTTTAAGAAATTCCACAATTTTTTCTTTCAGATTTCTCCATTTTTTCAACACTTTTAAAACGTTTTTCCAATGTTTCTTTATGTACAGTATTGGTTGAAAGAAAAATCATTACTGAGAAAATTTGATTCTTAAGAAAACAATAATTAATTTTCCAAGATGTATCACAAAGTTAACGCCTTAACCATTAAACAATAATTTTAGAAGATATAATCAACAAAAATCTTAATATTGGGAAACTTGAGTTTTCCATTTACAAAGAAAACAAATTTTTAGAGAATTTTAGTTGTAAAAGACTTAAGAATTAAAAAAGTAAATCCACACCAAACATAAAAATTCTGTAATTCACAGAAATCTCAATGTTTAGAAAAGTTGATTCACAGAAAACTCAATTTTTATTAAAAAAATATCTATGGTAATTTTACTTTTTTGAAAATTTAGTTTTACACAAAAATAAATTTTTGGGGCAAAAAAAAAGAAAACAAAGATACACAAACTACTTTACTCTCGCGTAGGTTTTAATGATTGGAGGGTGTGATAGAGGCCCCCCACCCACCCTACAAATGCATTTCTATTACAATTACTAAATAGTGTTACGTTACTCTACAACCAATAGCATACTTAATAATAATAATAGAGAGAAAACATCTTTATTATTAGAAGTAAGTATTTATACAGTTTTTATGAAGTGAACAGAGTACAGACTTGAGGTTTCTTCTAATCAGCGGCTATCGACCCGCGGTCTTTCAGCCTGGATTTAACTGTCAAAAACGTCATGATTACTAATGTCTTACGAAGTTAACTGTCTTCTGTAATATTTATTAACGTAATCAACTTTTTACATAATGCACAAAAATATAACTTGAATGAATCCTGCACATACGGTTTATCAATGAACTAAAAACTTCAATCAATCTATTCAGAATAAACGTGTTTATAATATTTTCTTAAAATAATTGCCACATCTGTGCTCTAAACAAAACGACAACGCTCAAACTAGAATGGAAGGAAGTAAAATTGCAATCAGAGGATTGAAAAATTGTTAAAAATCAACCACTCGAGGGATTAGCTTAAAAATTACAAAATCTATTCATAATGAACGTATTTATAATATTTTCATAAAACAATTGCCACATCTATGCTGGAAACAAAACGACAACGCTCAAACTGGAATGGAAGGAAGTGAAATTGCAATCAGAGGATTGAAAAATTATTAAAAATTAACCACTCAACGAATTAGCTTAAAAATTACAAAATGTATTCAAAATAAACGTATTTACAATATTTTCATAAAACAATCGCAATATCTGAGCTAGAAACAAATCGGCAACGCTCAAACTAGAAGGGAATGAAGTAAAATTGCAATCAGAGGATTGCAAATACAATTTTTCATCATTCAAAATTAATTTAGTCGAACCCTTGCGTATGTTTTAATGATTGGAGGATGGGATACAAACCAGCCACCCACCCCTATGTATCTATTTTTATTACAACTACTGATCGGTGTTAAGTTTTCAGCAAAAAATCATAAATCCCTCGATATATTTACAATAAACATAAACATTGTTTTATTTAAGGTTTAAAAACATATGTAGGGTGGGTGGGTGGCCTCTAACCCACCCTCCAACCTATAGAAAACACCAAACGATTACTTGTATTAATCCTGCACATACAGTTTGTAAATCAATTACAATTTTTCATCATTCTGAATTAATTTAGTCGAACCCTCGCGTATGTTTTAATGATTGGAGGATGGGATAGAGGCCACCCACCCACCCTACATATCCATTTCCATCACATCTACTAAATAGTGTTACGTTTACAGAAAAATGAATTATAAAGCCATTGATGTGTTAACAAAAAACATAAACATTGTTTGAATTGAAGTTTAAAAATATATGTAGGGTGCGTAGGTGGCCTCTAACCCACCCTCCAGCCTATAGAAAACTCCAAACGATTACTTTTATTAATCCTGCATATACAGTTTGTAAATCAATTAAAAACTTCAATTACAATTTTTCATCATTCAGAATTAATTTAGTCGAACCCTCGCGTATGTTTTAATGATTGGAGGATGGGATAGAGGCCATCCACCCACCCTACATATCCATTTCTATTACAACTACTAAATAGTGTTACGTTTACAGCAAAAAGAATCATAAAGCCCTTGATGTGTTTACAAAAAACATAAACATTGTTTTAACTGAAGTTTAAAAATATATGTAGGGTGGGTGGGTGGCCTCTATCCCATCCTCCAACCAAGATAATACACCTGACGATTACTTTAATAATATTCTATCAAAAAAAGTATATAGTGCACCTGGACAGAAAAAAAAATGCTTAAGGAAAATGGAAACCGACAACAAACTGACAAAATTTTGCTTTCCAATTTTTTTCAATTTAAATATTTAGAAAATTTGATTCACAGAAAATTCATTTTTTAGAACATTTTATTCGCAAGAAAACAGCAATTCTAGAAAATATAATCCATGAAAATTCTGAAATTCTAATCACAAAGAAAATTTTAGTTGCAGAAGATTTAAGAATTTAAAAAAGCAGATCCACAGCAAAAACAATAGTTCGAAAATTCTATTCATGGGAAAATCGAATTTTAGAAAATTCTATTTACAATAAAAACATTTCTTTCATAGATATATGAATATTTAAAAAAACTAAATTTTTAGAAAATTTTATTGTCAAGAAAATAACAATTTTAAAACAGAAATCTTAGAAATATTTAGAATCTTCTACAGAAAGCTCAATTTACAAAGAAAACATTTTTTTTAGAGAATTTTAGTTGCAGAAGACCCAAGAATTAGAAAAGTAGATCCACAGCAAACACAATATTTTGAAAATTCTAGTCATGGAAAATCAAATTCTATTAATAAACATATTTTTTCAATTTACAGAAATCTGAATATTTAGAAAATTTGTTTCATAGAAAACACATTTTTTAGTAAATTTGATTATCAAAAAAAAAACAATAATTTAAAAAAAAATTGATACACAGAAATTTCAATATTTAGAAAATTAGAAATTTGTTCTTGAGTTACGTGAAGATTTATTTAATACACTTGGAAAATAAAAAACACTACACTTTCTTCACAATTTGATTTTATTTTGCTAGATGTACATTTCGAGTACTATGTACTCATTATCAATAGCTTATAAGCTATTGATAACGAGTGAATTGATGATCAATAGCTTATAAGCTATACATACATAGTACTCGAAATGTACATATAGCAAAATAAAATCAAATTGTGAAGAAAGTGTAGTGTTTTTTATTTTCCAAGTGTATTTAGAAAATTAGTTTTACAGAAAGCTGCATATTTTGGAAAATTATATTTCAGTTTAAAGAATTTTAGTTGTGAAGTCTAAGAATTGAAAAAGTTGATCCGCAGCAAATACAATTCATGAGAAATATTAAATTTCATTTTTTATTTTTTGGCAAAGTTTAGTTCACAAAAAAATGAAAACAAATTTTTATTTTCATTAATTTTTTTAGAAAACTTTATCCACATCCATACAAACACATAAAAAAATGGGGAAAAAAAACGAAGAGAGATACATAAACTAATTAAATTTCATAAAATCGAAAATCGACAGTTTTATCCGTAGATGTCTCAATATTTAGGAAATTAGATACAAAGGTTACAAAATTAAAAGAACTTTTATAACATTCAAGACTTTGAAATTTTCAATTTAAAAATTTAATTGATCTGTACAAATCATAATATTTTGAAAATATGATTCAAATTTAAACAAGTGAAGTAAGGAATAAAACTGTGTATTATTTTCATTTATGATTCAAAGACCACAAAATCTTAATATTTAGAAAATTTGATTCATAGAAAACTCAATTTTTAAAGAATTTGTTTCATACAAAATCAATTTTTAGAATATTTTATTCGTAAGAAAACAACGATTTTAGAAAATTTTATTCACACAATTTTTAATATCTAGAAAATTAGTTTAGCGGAAAGTTGAATTCACAAGGAAAACAAACTTTTAAAGAATTTTAATTGTAAAAGACATAAGAATTGTAATAAAAAAAAACAATATTTTGGAAATTCGATTTATGGGAAAGCAAAGAAATCTTGACGTTTAGAAAATTTTATTCAATGAAAACTCATTTTTTAGAATATTTTATTCACAAGAAAACAACAGTTTTAGAAACTTTAGTTCATAGAAATTCAAATATTTAGAAAATTTGATTCACAGAAAGCCGAGTTACATATTTAGTAAATTATATTCATAAACAAAATAAACTTTTAAAGAATTTTAGTTAGAAAATACTTAAGACTTAAGCTTCAAAGAAAGCTAAGGTTTTTAGTTGCAAAAGTCAACTCAATTTTTAGAAAATTTGATTCATAGAAAAATGAATATTTAGAAAATTTTATTGGGGAGAAAACAACAATTTTAGAAAATTGAATTCACACAAATTTCAATATTTAGAGAATTAGTTTCAGAGTAATCCGAGTTTTCTGGGAAATTCTATTCACAAAGAAAACAAATTCTTAAAGAATTTCAGTTCCAGAAGACTTAAGCATTAGAAAAGCTTCACAATAAAATTTGATTCATAGAAAACTTAATATTTAGAAAATTTCATTGGTGAGAAAACAACAATTTTAGAAAATTGAATTCACACAAATTTCAATATTTAGAGAATTAGTTTCAGAGAAAGCCGAGTTTTTTGGGAAATTCTATTCACAAAGAAAACAAATTCTTAAAGAATTTTAGTTCCAGAAGATTTAAGAATTAGAAAAGCTCCACAATAAAGATAATACTTTGAAGTGAATTAATAGAATTCATGAGAAATTCAGAAAATTCCATTCACAATAAAAAAAATAATTAATTTACAGAAATCTTAATATTTAGAAAATTTGATTCGTCGAAAATTCAATTATTAGAGTTATTTTAATTGTAAGAAAACAATTTTTAATATCTAAAACATTGGTTCACGGAAAGTTGAGTTTTTTGAATATTCTATTCACAAAGAAAACTCATTTAAAAAAAAATAGTTGCAGAAGAATTACAAATTAGAAAAGTAGATCCACTGAAAATACAATACAAAATTATATTCATGGGAAAATCAAATATACTATAATATGCAAGTTAATTCAAGAAATCCAATTTAGAAAGTGTGTTTACAGAAAACTCAAACAGTTCCAAATTGTGTGTTTTTTTTTTCTAGAAATTTCTCTTTCAGGTGTTTTGAGAATATTCTAATAATTCTAAAATTATTTCATCCGAATGTACTTAAATTTATAATTTAAATTTTGAGTATTATCTTCGGGGGTTCTTTAATTTTTCAGATTTATAGACTTTTTCAATGTTTATGATTCAAAGACCACGGAATGTTAATATTTAGAAAATTTGATTCACAGAAAAAATTTTAAAGAATTTGTTTCGTAGAAAATCAATTTTTAGAATTTTATTCGTAAGAAATTTTAGATTTTAGAAAATTTTATTCACAGAATTTTTAATATCTAGAAAGTTTGTTTGGCGGAAAGTTCAATTCACAAGGAAAACAAACTTTTGAAGAATTTTAATTGTAGAAAACATTTTTCTACCAATTCCTGATATATATTTCAAAATAACTGTTCCTAATTGTGAGAACTTTCTTTGAGAGTTATTGTTTTTTTAGAAATATTTCTTAACATCTTTTAAGAATGTTTTAATTTCTTCGATGTTATGAATAATTCTACATTCTTTGAGAATTTATCCACCATTTCTTAATCTATCTCATCGGAATGTTCTAGAGTTTATCTTTCGAATTCTAAAAATTTTCTTTTCAGATTTTATCAACAGTTCAAAAATTTTTAATTCAAAATGTAGATTCTGAAATTTTCTAATAATGTTTTTATTTAGAATTTTCTTTCATTTTTGGATTTACTTCATCTGAATTTTCAAAAATTTCTATTTTTTCAGTTCTTGAGTTTTGAAGGAATCAACTTTTTTTGATAATTTCTTTTTTTAAAATGTATCTAAATTGTTAGAACTTTCTTCGCAGTTTTAAAAATTTCTCTTCTATACTGTTAAGTTTTCTCTGCTCAGATCACTTAAAAAAAAAAGAAAGAAGACCACAAATACTTTAATTGTTTTTTTGACCAAGTTTATTTGGTCAAAAAAACAAGTAACGTATTTGGAGTTTTCACAATATATTGTCTAAGCTCTTTTGTTTGTATTACCTCAAAATTTAATCTTTACGATAGTTCTATATTATATATTTAGATCTTCTGTAGTCAAAAAATCGGCTTTAGCAGCCTTAATCTAATGATGTTACTAAACAAATGGTTGTTTTTTTAGTATTCAAATCAACTATAGATTACTTTGGGAAAACTATTGCATTTATAGAAATGTTGATGCTTTTGAATATTGAACTAAGAGATTGAGAGACATCAACATTTCTTTCCATCAGTATTATTGATCAAAATTCCGAATGTAAAGCTTTTTTCTCTAGTATATATTAGTTGTTAATAAACTCTCACATGAATATATAGGAATTTTTATATGGATAGGTATATAAATAATCAACTTTCCCATCATCAGACAATAATAACCCAGATTTATCGGTAAATTTACTACCGCAATAAACCGTTTAAGAAGCGTTCGCCAATTTATTCCGCAATTTAGAAAGGAAAATCACGTTTCGAGTTTTCAAAAAGTGGTACCCCAAGGTGCTACATTAGTGCCCCCCCCACCATCATTTCGACTTTCCTGACCTTAGGGTGGTCGTTATAATGAGTTCATTATACAGCTACTTAAAGAGACACAAGTATAAACATCCCACAACACCGTTTTCCGCGT
The DNA here is from genome assembly GCA_963969525.1 of Ontholestes murinus. NCBI lineage: Eukaryota > Metazoa > Arthropoda > Insecta > Coleoptera > Staphylinidae > Ontholestes > Ontholestes murinus. The sequence continues at coordinate 60,154,894 of OZ018393.1, read as the reverse complement.
TTGTATCGCTTTACGGCCACCATAAAACCGTTTTATAGGCCGCCAATTAACGCCGGCCATTATTCCGCGAACAATGCCGTAAGTAAATAAATTATCGGGCCGCCCATTATTATTATTATTATATCCTTTGTCCCGGTTTTCCTCGGCGGGCGATCGAGAAGAAGAAAAAAATTGTTCGAAACACGACGCGCACCGTAATAAATTAAGTACTCGTTTGACAGTACCCGTAAATATTGGAAATGTGTGCGTGTTTACCACCATATATCTTAAGAGTTTGGATTGCTGCGCGTCGAGGAGCACGCGGGACGTAAATAAAACGGATGCATTTCTGCCCCATAAATACGTTTACGGCGATGAGAGAGTTTTCTTAGGCTATTGATCGAGATTCCGTTTGATGTATGAAGCGTGTAAATGGGATTTGCTGCATACCAGAGATGCCTTCATCATAAGAGCTCAGATTTAACGATACCTGGTTGTAATAACAGAAATTTGCAAAAAAATTGTAAGGATTTCAAGGTAAACGTGTAAGATCTTCACCAATCACCAAGAGACCAACATTTCCGTTTTGGTAAAAACACATTACATCAGGCAATTAAAATCTTACCACTACTACACCTCCATTTATGGTAATCGCCAATTCTACTAATTACATGGTACTAAATGTAATCTATCAATTACGTTGTTTTAATGAATTGTTAAAAGACAGCTCAGACATAATATATATTAATTAGATACTTTAACTAGAAATACTTATAGGGCAAACCAATACCAATATGAAAATATGGTTCCATCAAGCAAGTACTAAATCCCGTTAGTACCAAACTTTTCTCCACCTTAAGACCTCGGATAATTAAAACGCAATTTTCCATCGGTAGTTTCAATTTAGATTTTGATTGGAGTTTAACGGTGCATCGTACCCGATCGTTCTCCGAGTCCTTAAGAGTTCAATATTGGTAATTATAAACCCGACGGAGGTTCACGATTGAAGGAACGCGCAAGGCTGGGCTCGTTAAGAGAGGCGCTTGGGTTAAAGGTGCTATCTATAGAGAATGGTATTTATAAATTTTACAACTTCCTCCTAGTCTGTGCGAAAATCGCGAGGCGATCAACGGCCAACGACACCCGAAGACGCCCGCGAATCTGCGGTACGACCGTCCTTGCGCGGTACCACCTGAAGAGATAAACGATCCGCGCTGTTGGTTACCCACATAAATCAGCCCGGGATGCCATTAATTAAGCAGGGACCACGCTGATTTATATCTTCGCGAAGAGCTTAACCCAATTTCCGGGTACGGCAAAAATCGGTCGATGTAATAATGTCCGGTTGCCGTTTCTACACAATCGCCCATTTGCAAACAAATTGTTTGTCTTTCGAAGCGGAATGCCCGTATTTGCAAACAACTGGCAAAAGGGGGAATGGAAGCGAGGTCTCGAAAGCTAATTATTCAACGATAACATCTGAGAGTGGAATGCTTTGAAGCAACCATGACACAATCGAAGCAGTGCTCATTTTGCAAATTACTATTCACAACTTTATGCAATGCAATTGGTTAGAACGCAATCATAAAAAAAACAAATATTACCACCAGATGTTCTGCAACTTAAGTTTGAAGAATAGAAAATTAATTTATTATTTCGTTTGTGTTATGTAAGGATCACGTATTAATAAATGTAATGGCCATCAGCTATTATTCCAGTTTGAATAGGTGGAACAAATTAGACTTATAACGTGTCATTATGATTATTCCACTACATGATATAATGGAATGTAATTATTACTTGATTATCCTATAATAGTAATAGAATGTTCATTCATCTTCATCATAACTTTCGAAATTATTAGTGATTAAACATTCACAAACCTAAAATTTAACTTCTATTGAAATTCCATTTCAATCTTTAGAGGTCATGTTGAATTGAATGATCAGAATCAAACGTAAAATCTTTAACAATAAATTCGCTAAGAGGGTAGATCGGAAATCACCCACCCACCCTATATAAATGGTTTCAATTTTAGTAATATAAAGTCTTTTCCTTAAACGCAAAGTTTTTGGTACTCATCATGATATGAATAAAAATGTCTTAAAACATTAAAAAAGGGAAAATGATTAAGGGTGTCTTTTAAGTCACTAACCCACCCTCCAATTCATTTATCATACACGAGAATTTTTGCATTAATAATTGTATGATTGTATGATGATCAATCAATTAATAATTTAACAAAACTTCTAGCATAGATTTAAAGAATTACAGGGTGGTTAAGAGCACCCACCCACCCACTTTCATACATATCTTTATACTTAAACTATAATTACTTTAATTTCATCACTATTTCAGCTTTAATTTTTAACATTAATAAAATCAATAATAATAGCTTTGTCTAAAAACTTTTAAGTAGTTTTTCAGCTTAAGTTAATTTATATATATGTATAATGGGTGGGTGTCCTCTAACCAACAATCAAGCCCTTTAAATACGCACAAGAAGTTATTAAAATTAAACTCTCTAATTATTAATGTATATTTTTTCCACTAAATATTTCGTTTTGGCGTTAAACTTTCAACAAAACCTTCGCTTGGAATTAATGGATTGGAGAGTAAGTTAGAGGCCACCCACCCATCCTACATGTACTTCAATACTTACACTAGATTACTAGGTATGATTTACATTACTTTTAATCATCAACACTGCCTTAAAGTCCAAAGAAAATTAAATCAATCTGAAGAATTATGTTCGAAAATTTTAAACTACTTTTATAATTTTGTATTATGGATTTTTGAAAAATCCTCGTATATTATGAATTAATTGGATGGTGTGTTCAAGGCCATCCTACATATTCGCAGAAACTAAATCCATATTATATTACTATATATTTTTTTCCAGTAAATATTTCGTATTGCCATGAAAACTTTCAAGAAAACCCTCGTTTGGAATAACTGGGTTGGAGGGTGGGTTAGAGGCCACCCACCCACCCTACATATACTTTTATACTTACACTAGATTACTAGGTATGATTTACTCTATTTATAATCACCAACACTGCTTTAAAGTCCAAGAAAAATTAAATCGATTTGAAGAATTATGTTCAAAAATTTCAAATTAGTTTTTTTTAAAATTTTATATAATTAATTTTTGAAGGACCCTCTTATATGATGATTTAATTGGAGGGTGTGTTCGAGGCCATCCTATAATTTTTTTCCAGGAAATATTTCGTATTGCCATAAAAACTTTCAACAAAACCCTCGTTTGAAATAACTGGTTTGGAGGGTGGGTTAGAGGACACCCACCCACCCTACATATACTTTTATACTTACGCTAGATTACTGGGTATGATTTACTCTACTTTTAATCACCAACACTGCTTTAAAATCCAAGAAAAATTAAATCGATTTGAAGAATTTTGTTCAAAAATTTCAAATTCGTTTTTTTAAATTTTGTATAATTTATTTTTGAAAAACCCTCTTATATGATAAATTAATTGAAGGGTGTGTTTGAGGCCATCCTAAATATACGCAAAAACTAAAGCCTCGCATTTTGTTTTTTTTTTAATAGCAAAAGTATTCTTGTTAAAGTAATAAAAAAAAATGTAAGCATCTTATAAGCTTAAATTTTAAAAATATATGTAGGGTGGGCGGGTGACCTGTAACCCACCCTCCAATTAATTTATTATAGTTGAAGGTTTTTCTATTAGAAACTGCACAAAATAAAATATCATTTGGATTATGTTTAATAAATCTTGATAAAATAATTAATTAAATTAATTGGAGGGTGTTTACAGACCTCCCACCCACACTACATATATATTTATGCTTAAACTAGAATACTATGTGTGGTTTACTTTAATTTCATCATTATTTCTGCTTTTTTTACCATGAATTAATACAATATTAATAGCGTTGTCCAAAAAATTTCAAGCTTTTTTTTAACTTAAGTTAAAATATATATGTATAGTGGGTGGGTATTTTCTAACCTACAATCTAGCTTACCAAACATCAACAAGATATGAACAGTATAAAAATTTAATTCTAGAAGTATTACTGGATATTTTTTCCAGCTAATATTTCGTATTGCCATGAAAACTTTCAAAAAACCCTCGTTTGGAATAACTGGATTGGAGGTAGGTTAGAAGCCACCCACCCACCCTCCATATACTTTTATAGTTACGCTAGATTACTGGGTATGATTTACTCTACTTTCAGTCACCAACACTGCTTTAAACTCCAAGAAAAATTAAATCAATTTGAAGAATTATGTTCCAAAATTTTAAATTAGATTTTTTTAAATTTTGTGTAATTGCTTTTTGAAAAATCCTCGTTATATATATCCGCAGAAACTTAAATAAATAAATAAAAAGTATTCTTGTTGATGGAATAAAAAAATTATAAGCATCTTATTAGCTTAAATTTTAAAAATATATTTAGGAGAGATTCAATTTCTCGTGAACAAAATTTACAGATTTAGCAAAGTAACAATCATTGTAGCTATCAAATAACAAAAGATGGTACCTTAAGGTACTACATTTTAGGATTAGTACTTACGAATTTTAATCAATTGTTTTAATTATTAAAAATTATTTTTCGCCAGTAAATCAATTTTCCATCAACAAATTTCAGTTCCGACCATCACTAATTTTTTTTCTAGTAAAACTATCAAAGTTTTAAGTAGCACTTCTCAAAGTACTACATATTTAGATTTGTTGTGGTAAATTTTACTCAATTGTTTGAATTAGTAAGCATTCTAGAAGTAGTTTTCACAAATAAATCAATTTTCCATCAAAAATATTACCGTTCCGACCATCACTAAATTTTTCCCAGTGAAACTATCAAAGTTTTAAGTCACCCCCCTTAAAGTACTATATTTTTTGATTAGTACTGGCAAATTTTACTTAATTATTTGAATTATTAAACATAGAAGTACTTTTCACTAAGAAATCAATTTTTCTTTAACAAATTTAAGTTCCGACCATCACTAAATTTTTCCTAGTGAAACTATCAAAGTTTTAAGTACCACGCCTCAAAGTACCATATTTTAGGATTAGTACTTACGAATTCTAATCAATTGTTTTAATTATTAAAAATTCTAGAAGTACTTTTCGCTAAGAAATCAATTTTCCATCAACAAATATATCAAAGTTTTAAGTCACCCCCTCAAAGTACTACATTTTTGGATTAGTAATCGCAAATGTTAATTACTTGTTTAAATTATTAAATGTTCTAGAAGTACTTTTCACTAAGAAATAAATTTTCCTTCAACAAATTTCAGTTCCGAACATCACTAATTTTTTTCCAGTGAAACTAGCAAAGTTTTAAGTACCACGCCGCAAAGTACTACATTTTAGGGTTATATTTATTAAAAATTCTAGAAGTACTTTTCAGTAAGAAATCAATTTTCTTTCAACAAATTTCAGTTCCGACCACCACTAAATGTTTCCCAGTGAAACTATCAAAGTTTTAAGTACCACCCCGCAAAGTACTATATTTTAGGATTAGTACTTACGAATTTTAATCAATTGTTTTAATTATTAAACATTCTAGAAGTAGTTTTCAGTAAGAAATCAACTTTCTTTCAACAAATTTCAGTTCCGAATATCACTAAATGTTTCCTAATGAAGCTATCAAAGTTTCAAGTACCACGTCGGAAAGTACTATATTTTAGGATAAGAACTTACGAATTTTATTCAATTATTTTAATTATTAAAAATTCTAGAAGTACTTTTCGCCAATAAATCAATTTTCCATCAACAAATTTAAGTTCCGAACATCACTAAATTTTTCTCAGTGATACTATCAAAGTTTTAAGTCACCGCCCTCAAAGTATTATATTTTTGGATTAGTGGAAAATTTTACTTACTTGTTTAAATTATTAAATGTTCTAGTAGTACTTTTCACTAAGAAATCAATTTCCCATCAACAAATTTCAGTTCCGACCATCACAAAATTTTCGCAGTGAAACTAGCGAAGCTTTAAGTACCACCCCTTAAAGTACTATTATTTTTATTAGTACTGGCAAATTTCACTCAATTGTTTCAATTTTTAAATATTCTAGAAGTACTTTTCACTAAGAATGGAATTTTCCTTCAATATATTTCAGTTCCGACCATCACTAATTTTTTCCTAGTGAAACTAGCAAAGTTGTAAGTACCACGCCAAAGTACTATATTTTAGGATTAGTACTTACAAATTTTAATCAATTGTTTTAATTATTAAAAATTCTAGGAGTACTTTTCGCTAATAAATCAATTTTCTATCAACAAATCACTAAATTTTTTCCCAATGGAATTATCAATGTTTTAAGTACCACCCATCAAAGTACTATATTTTTCGATTGATACTGGTAAATTTTACTCAAATGTTTAAATTATTATACATTCTAGAAGTACTTTTCACTAAGAAATAAATTTTTCTTTAACAAATTTCAGTTTCGACCATCACTAAATTTTCCTAGTGAAACTATCAAAGTTTTAAGTACCACGCCGTAAAGTACTACATTTTACGGTTAGTACTTACGAATTTTAATCAATTGTTTTATTTATTAAATATTCTAGCACGGTGCTAAAAGCGTTATTCGGTACCGGTGTGCGAAAAACCTAATGTCGAACGTTTTAACTTCGGTCCGCTTTATTTCCACTCGCCGATGTGTCCTTTCGTATCGAGTAAGCGAATTAACGAATATTATATTTTAATGTAATAAAAATAAATTCTGCCGTTATTCGGTACCTATGTACGAAAAACATATATATGAGGCGGTCGGTCGTTGTGCACGAAGAAATCAATTTTCCTTCAACAAATTTCAGTTCCGACCATCACTAAATTTTTCCTAGTGAAACTATTAAAGTTTTAAGTACTACTTCTCAAAGTACTATATTTTTGGATTGGTACTGGTAAATTTTACTTAATTGTTTGAATTATTAAACATTCTAGAAGTACTTTTTAGTAAGAAATCAATTTTCCTTTAACAAATTTCAGTTTCCTAATGAAACTATCAAAGTTTTAAGTACCACGTCGGAAAGTACTGTATTTTAGGATCAGTACTTACGAATTTTATTCAATTATTTTAATTATTAAAAATTCTAGAAGTACTTTTCGCCAATAAATCAATTTTCCATTAACAAATTTCAGTTCCGAACATCACTAAATATTTCCTAGTGAAACTGTCAAAGTTTTAAGTACCACCCCTCAAAGTACTATATTGTTGGATTAGTACTGTCATGAAAACTTCCAACAAAATCGTCGCCTGAAATGAATGACTTGGAGGGTGGGTTAGAGGCCACCCGCCCACCCTATATATACTTTAATACTTATTCCAGATTACTTCCAGAAAACCTTGCAACTTCAAAAGAAATTTCTATAATATTACAGAAATCCGAAAAAAGGTTGGAAAATTTCTAGAAAATTCTAAAAATCTGGAATAAACATTCTAAAAGCTCTAAAAGATATCTAGAGAGTTGTAAATAAAAATATAAATCTGAAAAGAATCCATTCGAAATTTGAATACCCTTGAAAATATTGTAGCAATTTTAGAGAGAAATTTCTGGAATATTCCAGAAGTCTGGAAGACAAATTGATGGAAATTTTTAGAATTTTGGAAAAAAATTGGAGTTATAACAATCTGGAAAATTTTTAAATATTGGAAAGAAATTTCTAGAATTTGAAGAGATTCAGAATTCTATAAGAAAAATCGTTGGAAAATTCTAGGAGCCTAGAAAAAAATCTCGTATATTGACGAAAAAGAAATTTCTAGATAAAAATTCTGTTCGAGCGCAGGTAGCTGTCCCTTCGTCGGTACGGATGCAGCCCGATTCGAGCGAAAAGACATTGCGAGATTCCAGGAAAGTGGGCATCTGGTTTATATTTTTCATGAACATTTTAAATAACCCCCCCTTTTTGTGTGTGTTTGTGTGTATATACTTGTCGTTTTTTAGTCTTAAGAGGACATTAGATTTGTTACAACGTGCGCCGGTTGAGCTGTCCGACGTCACTAAATATTTGTAAATAGTGTAAATATATGCAAAACAGAAAAAAGTGTTTTTATCCTAACAACAACTTCCTGGAGCCAACTACTTGGAGTCGGTTTGACGTTCAACTCGAAGAAGACGTGGTAATTGGACGTTAATCCATCAAATTCTAAAATGTCTATAAAATATTTTAATAGTTGGAAATAAAAATATGAATTTGGAAAATATCAATTAAGAATTTTATTCCGGAAATTTTGCTGGAAAGTTTCAGAATTCTGGAAAAAATTAATGTAATATGGAAAAAAATCTAAAAAATTTTAGTAATCTAGAAAATATTAAAATTTTTGAACTAAATGTATGGAATTTGAAGAGAAATTCTTAAAAATGTGAATGAAATTTTTCTGGAAAGTTCTAAATGCTTTAAAAACTTTGCAATTTGAAAAATAAACTTCTAAAAAATTACAGAATATTTCGGGTTTTGAAGTTAGAGTTAGAGTTTCCAAAAATTTTCTTAAATTTGAAACTTATCTTGAAAGTTGGAAAAAACTTTTTCTTTTTTTTTAAATTTAAATCTGGAAAAAGTCCATGAAAATATTCTGGAAATCTGAAAGAAAAATTTGCTGGAAACTTTTAGAAACCTTGAAAAAATTCATAGATTATGGAAAATTTCTAGAAATTTGGAAACAATCTGAAAAAATATTAAATTATCACAACAAACAAAAAATTTCTGGAAAATTCTAAGTGCTTTAAAAATATCGCAATATGGAAGAGAAAACGTAAAGAAGGAACGAATGAAAAACAATATTTGACGAATAAGAAATTTATAGAAAATTCAAAAAATATAAAAGAGACATTACTAGAAAACTATAAAAGTTTTAAGTAAAAATATTAATCTGTCAAAAAAATTATGAAACATTTTTCGACGTTTCTGAGCTTTTAAATTAATTTCTTTTTTTAATTATTTGTTTACTATTGTCTATTTAAATATTTACACGATTTTATCTATTTATTATTATATTTATATAAAATTTTACTATTTATTTATTTATACTATTTTATTTTATCTTTTTATTAATTTATTCATTTATTACTTTTTTTTATTAATATGCAACTTTGACGTATGTAAAGTTATAGAACTACTTCACCCATAACGTATTATTATTATTATTAATGGGAAAACTGTCAAAAATTATTAACGTAACTTCAGGGGGTTCCCCAAGGGTCGCATTGTGGCCCATAACTGTTTCTAATTTTTATCAACGATATTGTGTCGGTTATAAATGATAGCCAGAGTCTCATATCTGCAGATGATTTTAATAGGAACGTTATCAAATAATAAATAAAACTTACTTTGTTGATATAACACACGGAATTTATTTCGTAACTATAGTTTCAACCTTATAAAGGCATTATCAAACGTACAGTACTGTAAAGTACAAAGTAAGTTTTATTTATCATTTGATAAAAGTTCCGGTTTCAATGTATCACAAAGTTATGGCTTCAAGCATCCAACAGATGATTTTTAAAAATTATCACTTAGTAAAATACTAATAGGGTAAAACGGTTTCAAAAAATCATTTTTATTGTTGTTTTTATTTAACAATTGTTGTAGAACAAATTGTTTTGTTATACAGTGACTTCAGCATCAGGTAGATGTCAGAAGACGACGTGGTGGAAGAAAAAATCCACAATTTTTTGTCGAAAGGCACGTTCATCACACTGTTGGGGTTATGGTATGGGGTGCAATTGCTTATGGTTCTAGGTCACCTCTAACCTCTAACATGGCCGCACAGCGTTACATCGAAGAAATTCTGGAACCTCATTTCCTGCCCTATCTTCAGACATTGACAAATCCATCTATTCAGCAGGATTATGCTCACCAACACATTGCAAGAGTCACAGTGAACTTCTTTGAGCACGCTGAAATCAATTTGTTGCCCTGGTCACCGAGGTCACCGGATGTATCTCCCATTGAGCATGTGTGGGATATCATTATCTTCGGCCAATGATATCCTTCCTTAATTTGGAGCGTCCCCCTCAGACTCTAGAAGCACTTCGAAATGAGTTAGTGTTTGGAATGAGATGCCATAGGAGGGCATCAATCACCTAATCAGAACCAAGGCGTCTTAGAGAGTGTATAGCCGTGGTGCATCGTTATTAATGTTCGTTGAATCGAAAAGAAATTTTGTTGATTTGTTTACTATGTTTTCCCTTACAATTGTACAAAATATTATGAAAATAAAATGATTTTTACTCTGTGTTTGGATTTCTATGTTACTTAGTATATAATACTGAATGTGACTTACATTAATTTCATCAATATTTCTTTCTGAATAATATTAGCGATGTCCAAAAACTTTATAGTAGATTTTCAGCTAAAGTTAAAATATATATGTAGGGTGGGTGTCCCCTTACCTAAAATCCAGCCCGTTGAATATGTTCAAGAGTTTTGTGATATTAAAATCAAATTGTATACATTTTAATGTATAATTTCTCTAGTAAGTATTTCGTTTTGTCATGAAAATTTTCAACAAAACCCTCGCTTGGAATAAATTAATTGGAGGGTGGGTTATCTGTGATAAAAATTCTTGATACTAATGTTTCTGCCACTCATCGCATCACCAAATCAACAGTCAAAATCTGTTGAATAAGTTCCAGGACCATATCTACAATGTCTCTGATGAGGTTTTACTAAGAGCATAATTATAGTAAACTGTTTGCATCACCACAACAGTTTACACTGCGTTCTTGGCGAGTAAAAAACTAAATTTTTCGGCAGCCCTCTGGCGGCGCAACATGGTACTACAAGTACACATTGCGCAGATTTAAGATTCCTGTTATTTCTGCGCCTCTCTTCATATATCTGTGTACAGTATCTTCACTCTTCAATAACCTTAATGCTGCGCAACGTGAACTTGGAAGAAACCTACTTAAGAGACTCCAAAATTAATTACGGTTGGTAAGCATACTACCTAAGATTTAAACTAGCGCTTAATCTCCTCCGTACGTAATATTTATAGATGCACACATATTCGTAGTTATGTTACAAAGAATACAATACATGATTAATTATCTGTATCCTGTATTTGTAGCGAGTAAAACTGGAAGACCTTTGGCTCGATATTGTTCCCACTTTTTTAGAAATAATTGCTTAACATCTGCGGCCGTGGGCGTAGAACATTATCGGTCATAAACCACGCTCAGCGGAGTAACAATGATCGTGGCACTTTATCACGTCGTTTGAAAGCTGCGCACCTTTTACAGGCCGCCAGGTCATATTTACATTAAGGAAGGAGAAGAAGACGAAAAAAACAAACGACGTTCCTGGTAGCCATTTTTCATTCCTCACCGGATAATCCGGCCATTGTCAAACAACCAAACCGAAAAATAACGGAACGGATGAATATGTAAATTGTCCCATCGATGATTATCCGTGGGCGGATTTATTTGACATTTCATGAATGCCTTTTTTTAATAGCTTATAAAGTTGCCGCTCCTCGCCGCCTCGGGGTGGCATTTTACGACCGCATTTTCCCTGAAATTTTAATTCCTCGTACGTACGTGCCACGGCGACATTAAATCGCTCTTTATTTTCCGCATAATCAAAGGGGGCCACGTAATTGCAAACGCGATCGTGACCGTGGTCTTCCTAGTCCGCCCCCCAATTACACCTAGGCAACCTAGGCTTTTTTCATAATCACGTTCGTGGGAGTCGGTCGTCGCTGCCGGTCGGTTATGCAACCGTCGCGTCACGCTCGACTGGGTGGCGGTGTCATTTGCATGCGTCTCCAAAAATGGTTTCTTTGTGACGCCCACGGGAATATTCGTCCGTCGTAAATTATGGTCCTTTGTCCTGTATAAAAAAAAAACGAAAGAAAGAAAGATAGCGGCGGCCAATTTATAGCAGCGCGCTATCCGACGACAGAAACGAATCGAAAACAATGATTAATCGCCGCTTTTCAAATGTCACTCTCACAGATCCGACGAATACTAGATCCGAGGGCAACAATTAATTCCTCGAAACTGAAATCAAGCGAAGATAAATCACCGAAGCGGTGGACGTTTAAACCCACATAACCTTAAAAGCAAATATGGTAAAGGAAAAATTAAATGTTTTTCAATGTTTTAATGCCACTATTTAAATAGTAAAATTAATGGCAACGATTATTAAAAAAGAAAATATTTGCTATCCTTACAAGTTAAAAACAAAATCTTTAAAGCTTTTGGATAAGTTTCATGTATAGAGAACAAACACATTCTGTCATACGACAAACCACATCACATATGAGATGCAAAGAAAATTCAATAAAATATTAACCTTCAATGATTTAACTGCAACATCCCTAATTGCAAAAAGTCTAAATCTATGAGAAAGAAAATTTGACGCACCAAGAGTATGAATCTATAAAGAGGAAAATACAGACATCAAAACATCTATAGTTCCAGTTGTCTAGATATCGGTATTTTCTAGGAACAAGAAATATTAGGGACGGATTTCCTAAGACAAATCGAAATCCAGATCAACATGGCCCAGGAAACAATAATTCCAAAACCCTGCCATTAAGCACACCCATCGCATCCAAATTTGGACATGCCATACCAGCATGAGAAAGAATGCCGGAACTAGAACCGCCAAAATAGATAAAATTCTTCTACCGATCTCAAAAGGATGCATGTCTTTAAATACTAAAGGGCGAACAGCATCATGGAAAAAGAATGGGGATGAAAAAACCATATAATTGAACATCGTATACCATCTGATAAATGTTAGAACAAGGAATTATTTAAGATTCTAGATATGTGAAAAATCTGAAAAACTTTAGAAACCTAGTAGAAAATTGTCGAGGACAATTGTTTGGACAAAGAAATTCTAGGAAATTCTGAACAAATTGACGAAAGTAAAATGATAGAAAATTCTAAAAAACTGAAGGAGACTATTTTGAATAAATTTAAAATCCTAGAAGAAAAAGAAAACTTTCTGAATATTCTCTAATAAAGGAGGACAAATTGTTGTAAGCATTTCAGAATCTTGACGGGAAATTGCTGAAAAGAAATTAGAAACCTCAAGAAAGCATCGAAAAATTATAAAACCCTTAAACACATCTTGAAATCGAAGAGTGGTATTGTAATGTTATTAAAACATTATGGAACCGCGGAAAAAATTACTGGAAAATTATTTAAAATGAAAGTTTATGAAAAATTCTGATAATTAAAACAAGAAATGTTTCGTCTTTATTATTATTGTTATTATTCAAAATTCTATTTTAATTTGGAAGAGAAAATTAAGAACAATGTTTTTAAAACCCCTGAAGTTAAAAAAAAAGTGTTCAAGAAGAAATAATTGAAGTAATTTTGAGAAATCTCCTTTTTGAAATTCTGAATAATTATAAAAAGCTAGAGGGAAAATACTAACCTTTTATAAATTTAAAAGAAATGCTTAGATTCAAGAATCATTCAAGAATATTCTTACAATTTGGAAAATAAATATTTCTGAAAAATGTTAAACTTTGGAAATAAAAAGAATTTGCAATACGGAAAAAGATTCTCGCAAAAAAAAAGAAAATTTGAAAAGATTCAAATACAATTCTCTCAATTTGAACGAGGAATTTCTAGAAAATTTTGTAAAATTCTTTTTAAATGAAACCAGAAATATGCTTTAAAAATTCTAGAAGACTGGAAGATATGAAGAAAATTATCACAACTTTAAAAAAAAATGCTGAAAAATTGTTAAGGAAAGATAATTAGCTTGAATATTATTATTATTTAAAAGATTTTATTAGAGGTTATTCGAATGTTCTTCCATTTTGAGAACATTCTTCTTCAGATATAATTATTCAAAAGATATATCTGAAGAAGAAAAGAAATGGACAGTTCTCAAAATGGAAGAACATTCGAATAGTCTCTAATAAAATTCTTACATTTTAAACGAGACATTACTAGAAAATTCTGAAATAATGGAAGAAAGAAAATTGATGATTAATTCTAGAACACTGGAGAAATTCTGAAAAAAAATAAATATTCTCGCAATTTCAGAAAGAATTTTTTGGGAAAACTTTTGAAGGCAAATTGCTCAAAAATTATATTATTAAACTGAAATTACTGAAAAAATCTCAAAAAATTAACAAAAAAAAATTGTAAAACCCCTTAAAAAATTCTTGGCATTGGGAAATTTTTTGAGAAATGAAAAGAAAACATTTGGGAACCCTTAGAATGGAAAATTATCGAAATAAAATTTATTAATAAATCTGGTAATTAAAAGAAAAAAGGCTACGAAAGAAAGAAAATTTTCGCAATTTGGAAAAGAAGGGAAATTTCTAAAAAAAAAATTGCTAAATTTTTTAAAACTCTTGTAAACATTTTTTACATTTCGGGAGAATATGTTAAAAAAAATAGAAAAAATGGTGCTGGTATGTTCGAAAATCGTCGAAAAAATTACGCCAATTTGAAAAGAAAATATAAATGGTTGAAAAACTTCGATAAAATATAACACGAAATCCTGAAAAATTCTGGTAAGCTAGATTTACGTTTTGGGACAATCCTAGAAAATTCTACAAAAATGTAAGAAAGAAAATAATGGAAAATTATTTTGGTGGAGTGGTGAAAAAAGAAATAAATTCGGCGTAAATTCTTGAAAAAATTGCGGTAAAATTGTAAGAATCTTAACAGGAAATTGCTGAAAAAAATCTAGAAATCTAAAAAACGTGTAAAACCCTGGATGACAATCCTCACAATTTGGAACAGAACTTATAGGAAAATTGTTCAAAAAAATCCTGAAAAATTACTACTATTGAGAGAAGTAAAACTCTTGTTATGTTTCATTTCTTTATTTTCAGATAACTGACACGTGTTTCGGTCCTTACGGATCATTATCAAAGTAAAAAACAAAACACGTGTCAGTTATCTGAAAATAAAGAAATGAAACATAACAAGAGTATTACTTCTCCTAATTTGAAAATTTGTTTTCATCAAGTAACGATTAAATTACTACTATACTTATAGTACCCAACATTTTTGACATAGTGTAACATTGAATTAATTAACTATACTATTAAAACATTTAACTATAAATATAAGTTATCCTCAAATCCTCGTACCCACCCCCACCCTTCGCACGCGTTTGTTGACCGTGATTATTAAAGGGCGCGACACGCGGCCGACCTTTTGAAATTAACACAAAAAATTGGGGGAGCCCCGGCCTTCCATGATTACCTTCACGTGTCCCTTTCGCTTTTGTGTTGGCCGTGTGCGGTTTCGCCCGGGTTTATTAATACGCCCAAATTAAATTATTCGGCGGGGACGACATTACTAACCACCACTATCATACATCAACGTTTAAGTGGACGAGAAACGTATAAATCGATCCGAATTACGGCCATCCGTCACCATCCTAAGGGTATTAAAAGCTTTGTGTCTGTAATGTTTAAGCGGGCGTAAATAAAATTATTAAAGCCGTTTGTTTGGGGGCTGCTAGTTACTATAAATCATACTAATAATACTGGTTATGTGGAAATGAATGCGATTTTGTTTGATTAAAACTGTCTCTAAGGAATTTGATGGTGAGGGTTGAGCGTGGGATAATTAGCTATATAGTATAGCTTAAACTCATTGCAGAAAACAATATATAGGGATGTATAAAATAATTGATTTAGCTTCACTGTTTCAAAAGTTGTTCCAAAAAATTTTAAATTTGTTTTTCACTATTTCCAAAATTTGCTACAAACAAATATTGAAAGACCAAAGAATTATTTCTTGAATGACTTTCTCACTTATCACTTGTGAAACAAACCAAAGAATTGTTTTTTTGTCACTATTTCTTAATTTTCTGGAGAACAATCTTGAAAGACCAGAGAATTGATTTTTATCACTATTGCTCAAAGTGGTACAAAATTTTTGAAAGATCAAAATATTGATTTGCTAGGAAACAATCAAGACTAGAACTTCTTGAAACATTTTTTTTAAAAATTAAAATTATCAATTATGAATCTTTTGAATTGATTCTAAACCTATTATTCATTTAAAGTTTTTGGTTTTATATATTTATACGAAAGTCTATTTAAATATATGTGGCGTATCAATATCAGTAAGCCCGGGAGTGCTGCGAATAATTAATTAGTGCCAGCAGAAGTAATAATATTACAGCGAGTATAAATAAGTGATTAATGCTCCCATTTGCATATCCGACTTAATTATGGCCGCTCGTTCCAGTTACAGCCACCCAAAGCGTGAAATGTGATTTTCCAAAGATAGCTTTTTCATACGGTGTTCAGTAATAGTGCATCAGTTTTTAGAAACTCTCACTTTTAAAACGACTCCTTCATTACGAATCTTTTGTTAATTTTATTTATTAATGTATATGTATGGATGTAATATTTTCTTCGTTTATTATTTTTTTCTTATTTACAATCCTTCTTCTTACTAAATATATATTTGATTAGAAATATAAAGGAATGGAAAAGATAAAATCTGTACATAATTACTTTTTTGGTAGGTAGAATAACAGATTCAGGTTATTACCCAAGAATCAAACCAGTGGCGAAGAAGATAAAAGACTCGTGTTCAAAAAGAATCATAGGAATGGCCTTCAAGCTACTTAGACCTCAATATTAATCGGATTAGAGAATTTTTTAAAATACGTGCAAAAACATGATGAAAGAAAGATAGAATAACATCAAGGATCTTATGCCAAATGCATCTCAGCAAGGAGAGCAGAAGTCCATCCAAGAAAAGAATGATAGGTATAATTTCCGAGCATCATGGTCTTCCTTGAAGACGGAGGTCAGAGTCCAAATAAATTGCAAACAATGATAAAAAGAGAAAAATTAATGCCTCGATCCAGATATTTGTAACTAAATTAAGACATCATGATGACGATGAAGTCTACAGTTTTTAATTTCGACAAAGGATTGTAATTTCTGATGAGCTGATGAATTTAAATGAAAGCAATCGCAACGAGGATTAAAAGTTTCTGATCACATCTGGTAAAGATTAGGATTAGTAAGGAAGAAGATACTTGCATCAACATTAAGAGTCAAAAACAGATGTTGATTCTGAGCCCATTTTGGTTTAGTTAAGAAGATATAAGGAGCATCGTGCAATCTACAAATAGTAATTAAAGTCTGCCAACGTAAAAAAAAAATATACTACTATATAATAATTTGCTCCTGGAAAATGGGGAAATAAGAGACATTATCTCGATCTTCTCACGTACAGTCTTCTTTTCTTAAAAAACAGTCTGTAACGAAAATAAACCTATGAGTAGCAAACTTATGGCTATTAGATTTGGATCAAACAGGCGTGTTGTATCAGGTTGTGCATACTCTTAGTATTAGGGCATTGGGAAATAATTTGAAGAATATGATACCTCCGTACGCAACCATTAGCAAAAATATCCAGTTGTGTTGGTGTTATTGGGACGGTTCCATTGGATTAGATCTGATGTATCAGCTAGATCAAAAAATGTTCGGATTTTTTAAATATATCTTCTCCTATGAATGTTACTTATGGTGTTCCCCAAAGGTACTACCTTTATCCCTTGTTATTTAGCGATTACCTGAATGGTATCCAATATTTGTAAATTATACAAACTCTTTCTCTTTCGACACGACCTTCTCAAGTCCATAATTAAGCATTATCTAATCCCCGTCAAGTATTTATTACAACTTTTTTTTCTCTCTCTCTTGTTGGATAATTAAACTGCATTCGGTGCACCGAGGAGAGTGAAACCGTGAAACGGTTGAGGCTGAGGCGCGCGTACGTGTACGTGGTAAGGGGCCCGAGAACGAGGACGAAACCAGTTTTAGATTTATGCCGGTTTATAATGATATTAATTCCCGATGTTGCGACTCGGTTTTATATTGATCACTTTTCTGGCCGCCACTGAAACGCCATTAAACTGTTGCTATTCCCCGGGCGCAGAGCGGCCATAAATTCCCTCACGGTAAATACGACAAGAATGGAATAACAAAAAATATATATGATATAAAACGATCCGTAATGGAAACCGATGTGTTTTGAAATAATTTAATTGTTATTGTAATAAATACCATCAATAAATAATAAACATAAAAATATTCACATTGATTAAATATTGTAAAAACCGAGTATTTTATTCAAGATTACCACGTAGTACTGGTTGTAACCATCATCATGGTTTCCTAATATTTTGATACGAAGTCAAAAATTTTAAGTTTCGGTCAAAATATGAAAGATTTTTTTGCTTTTGTGCGTTTAATATTCTCAGATCTTTAAAAGTTTAAAAACTGCATGTTTTCCAAGTTATTATATAAATTACATTTTAGAGTTTTGGTTTATCTGAATTTTTACTACAATCAGGTTTTCCAGGTAGCAGTGAAACTTCCTAAGAAAACGAGAAATAATTGTTTTAAAATAGTTTTAAGTACTTTGGCACCTAATATAAAACAACAATCCTTACACTTCTCCCAACATTTAAAAAGAAGTTTGATAAAATGGAAAATCGAGTTTAGATTTCATTTAAAAACGTGTCATAACTTTTTGTAAATCAAAATGATGTTTTTGAAAAGATTTACTCTTTAAATAATTTTTTTTTCAAACTCCCATTTGAATTTTATTCACCTCAAACTTGAACCAGTTTCAGATTACCATCGGAAACATAACATTGAGATTTAGCCCGAATAAAGAAAAACTATAAGAATGATGCAGAATGCAGAATAGAGTAATCATTCTGCAATGCCTAAAGACCTGAAGACCACGAAGATCACGTTGCAATAGTTAGCAATAGATTCTAAAAGAAAATGATGAGGGGATGAGGAGACAAACAAAGAGAAGGTCAACAAAGAAAAAGAGTAAGACGAGAAGAAAATAAAGTTGGTGTTCTCTTAAAGCCAATTCTAAAAGTATCAACAGCAGTCAGTAATAAGAAGCCTCGGAGTAACAAATGGAAAAGGATAAGAAATTCTATGAGAGGCAGAAAGAGACAGGAAGAGTTAGAGAAAGAAAAGCTAAAAATTCTCTAAGAAAGAGGAAAAGCTAAGAAATTCTAAGTGAAAAAGAGAATCTAATAAATTGTAAGAGAGAAAGAAAAGCTAAGAAATTCGAACGGAGAGAGAGAATAAGAGGACTAAAAAATTCTAAGGGAGAGAGAGAACGCGCGAGGAAAAGTCTAAGAAATTCTAAGATAGAAATTGGTGTTTTTTTTTAAAGAAAATAGGAGTTAAAAAATGTTGCAAAAGCAAAAGAAAGGAACGAGCACAAATACGAACAAAATACTTAAGAAGAAACCAATTGGATATTTTGTTGAAAAAATCATAAGATAAGAAAAAGGAATAGAAAACGAACAAAATAAGGTTGCCATTTCGTAAAGAAATGCAAATAACGCTTCAATAGATTCAAACAGAAAATAAACCAGAGAGAATAAAAAACTTGAGAAAGATAACATTAACCCTTTGTCTAAATAAACCTTTAAAAAAATTCAAATTGAAGCTTTAGGCAGCAATTGAATAAGAACAAAAACCCAGAAGTTAGAAGAGGAAAAAGAAGAAAGTGTTGGCGAAGAGGTAACGTCGCAATAATTGGCAATATATTCTAAAAGAGATCGATGATGGAGAGGGAAGATGAATGAAGAAAAGATGAGCAAGAAGGAGAAGCAAGATGACAAGAGAATGAAGAAAATAATATTGGTGTTCTCTCAACAAATTCTAAACATGTCACATAATTCAGTAATAAGAAGCCTAAGAATATAAACCGTAAAAGAGCAAGAAATACCTTAAGAGACCAAGAAATAGAAAAAAACTAAAAATACTTTGAGAAAGAGTAATAGATAAAAAAAAATCTAAGAGAGAAAGAGAGAGAATCTAAGTAAAATCTAAGAGAGAAAGAGTAGTTAAGAAATTCTAATAGAGAGACAGAATGAGAAGACTAAGAAATTTTAAGCGAGAGAGAAAGAGAGAAAAAAAACTTTTAAGAAATCTATCTTAGTACTTCTTAAAAGTTTTTTTTTTCACTCTTTCCCTTTCTCTCCCGCTTAAAATTGCTTAGTCTTCTCATTCTCTCTCTCTATTAGCATTTTTTAGAGAAAAGAAGAATAAAAATTGTTGCAAAGATGAGAGAAAGAGACAAGTTAAAAGTTGAACAAAAAACTTAAGGAGAAACCAAATGGATATTTTTTTTAAGTCAACAGATTTGAAAAACAAACAAGAAACGGTGGCAATTTCGTAAACAAAATGCAAATAACATTTCAATAGATTTAAAAGAAGATAAAACAGAGGAGAAATTAATCAAAATCTTAGGAACGATAAAATTTGCCTTTTTGCTAATAAACTTTTAGAAAATTCCAAATTGAAGCTTTAGGCAGCAATTGATTAAAAACAAAACAAAAACAAAAGTTAGAAGAAGAAAGGATGAGAAAAAGAAAGAGTTGGCAAAGAGGTCACGTTGAAATAGTTGGCAATAGATTCTAAAAGGAAACGATGAAGAAAAGTAAAGATTAGTGAAGAGAAGAGGAACAAAGAAGAGAAGCATGACGAGAAGAAAATCAGGAAAATAATGTTAGTGTTCTCTCACAGCAAATTTTAAAAGTGTCACATCAGTCAGTAATAAGAAGCCTAGGAGTAACAACGAAACAAGGCAAGAAATACTGTGAGAAACGGATAGAAAAAGACAAAAAATACTTCGATAAAGAGGGAAAGATGAAAAAAAAATCTAAGAAAGAGAATTTAAGAAAGATCTCAGAGAGAGAAAGAGAGAAGCTGAGAAATTCTAATAGAGAGAGAAAATGAAAGGACTAAGAAATTCTAAGAGAGAGAGAGAGAAAGAACGTTTAAGAAATTCTAACACAGAAATTGCTAGTTTTTTGAGAAAAGAGGAATAAAAACCTGAAGGAAAAATAAGAGAAATGAAGGAGCAAATATACGAATAAAAACTTTACGAAGAAACCAATTGGATATTTTGTTTAAAAATCAATACATTAAAAAAAACAAACAGAAAGAGGTGACCAACAAAACGCAAATAACACTTTAATAGATTCTAAAAGAAGATGAACCAGAGAAGAAACGAATGAAAATCTTGAGAACGATAAAATTGGCCTTTTCACTAATACACTTTTGGAAAAATTCGAATTGAAGCTTTAGGCAGCAATTGATAAAAAAATAGAAGCTAGAAGAGGAAATGATGAAAACATGAAAAGAAGAAAGTGTTTGCAAAGAAAATGATGGTAGCGACCGTTACTATGTGGTAGTTCATTTAAAAAAAAAAAAAATCATTTAACCTTATTTGTTTGCAAATTGCAATAGTTGTCAATAGATTCTAAAACATGCGATGAGGTAAAGAGGGGATTAATAAAGAGAAATTAACAAAAAAAAGGAGCATGATGAGAAGAAAATCAGGAAAATGGCTTTCTCTTACATTAAATTCTAAAAATGCCAATAGCAGTAATAAGAAATCTTCTAGTAAAAAAGGAAAAAAAAACAAGAAATTATATAAGACGGAGAGAGACAAAGGCTAAATATTCTTTGAGAAAGAGGAAAAGCTGATAAATTCTAAGAGAGAAAGAGAAGAAAAGAAATTCTAATAGAGAGAAAATAAGGCGACTCAGAAATTCTAAAGGTGAGAAAGTGAGAAAGTCTATGACATTTTAAGACAGTGATTGTATATTTTGTGAAAGGGGGAATAAAGAAACTGCAAAAATAAGAGAAAGGAACGAGCAAAAAGACGAACAAAAAACTTAAGAAAAAAAAATTAGATATTTTCTTGAAAATATCAATAGATTAAAATAAAAACAAAGAAAGAGAAACAAACGAACAGAAAACTGTAAAAATAAAGCAAATAACACTTCAATAGATTAAAAAAAGAAGATAAACCAGAGAAGAAACGAACAATAAACCTCTAGAACAATAAAATTAGCTGTTTCAATAATAAACTTTTAGAAAATTCCGAATTGAAGCTTTAGGCAGCAATTGATTAAGAAAACAGAAGTTAGAAGAGGAAAATATGAGAAGAAGAAAATGTTAGCAAAGAGGTCACATTACAATAGTCGCCAATGGATTCTAAAAGGAAACGATAAGGAAAACTGAAGATGAGTGAAGAGAAGATCAACAAAGAAGAGAAGCATCATGAGAAGAAAATCAGGAAAATAATGTTGGTGTTGGTGTTCTGCTAGCAAATTCTAAAAATGTCAGTAGCAGTCAGTAAGAAGAAGTCTTGGGATAAAAAAGGGGATAAGGCTATGAAATTTTATGAGAGGCAAAGGAAGGGAAAACGACTAAATACTCTTTGAAAAGAGGAAAGGCTAAGAAATACTAAGAGAGAGATGGAGGAAAAGAAGAAAAAGAAAATAAATGCTAAGAGCACTAAGACATTCAAAGGGAGAGAGAGAGAGAGAAAGTCTAAGACAGAGATTGACAAAGATTTTTTGGAGAATAGAGGAATAATAAAAATGCAAAATTTAGAGAAAGGAACGAGCAAAAAGACGGACAAAAATTCTAGTAAAAAGAGAAAAGAAGAGGACCAAGAAATTCTAAGCGAGAGAGAGAGAGAGAGTGAGAGATAGAAGGGCTAAGAAATTCTAAAATAGAGTTTGCTATTTTTAGAGAGAAGTGGTAAAACTAATGCAAAAATAAAAAAGCGAAACTATCAAAAAGACGACAAAAAACTTGAGAAGAAACTAATTAATAGATTCAAAAGAATTTAAAAAGAAAAAACAAAGACGAACAAAGCATTTATTAAAAAAATTCAGTTAACGATTCTATAGATGCCAAAAGAAGAGTCAAATAAAAAACATAAGAATGATAAAATTAGCCTTTTCGCTAATTAACCTTTAGAAATGTTCGAATTGAAGTTTAGGGCAGCAATTGATTTCAAATAAAAGAAGTTAGAAGAGAAAAGGATAAGAAGAATAAAATGTTGGCAAAGAAATCACTTTGGCAATCAATTCTAAAAGAAAACGATAAGGAAAAAGGGGAGATAAACGAAGAGTAGAAAATCAAGACGAGAAGAAAATGAAGAAATAATGTTTGTGTTCTTTTAAAGCAAATTCTAAAAGTTTCCAACAACAGTCAGTAATAAAAAAACTAAAAATTGAAGAGGGAAAAGGCTAAGAGATCATATGCGAGACAAATACAAATTCTAAAATAAAGAGAGATTTACGAAATGTTTCAGTATTTTCAAAATATTAGTTGATTTTCTATAACGAACTGAAGGACTTTAATATATTTTATTAGAAAGAGGAAAAGATAAGAAATTCCAAAACGAAGATGATAACAAATGGTAACATAGAAAGAGTGATAAAAAACAGAGGGTTAAGAAATTCTACGAGAGAAATCGAGTGAAAAAAAGGCCAAGAAATTATAAGATAAATAGGGATCTCTTTTTATTTTTTCAGAGAAAATTGGAATAAAAAATAAATATAATGCAAAAATGAATAAAAGAAACGAACAAAAAGGCGATCAAAAAACTTAGGAACAAAACAATTAAATATTTATCAAAAATAAAAGAGAATAATAAGATATATATCTTGAATTTTGGAGGCGTTCACTTCGTAGTACATTTTTAATGAATAACAGAAAAACGTTTAAAAAAACTTTATACTACTTTTTATAAAAAGTAGTATAAAAAAGTTAAACGTTTTTCTGTTATTCATTAGAATAATAAGAATAAAAATTGCCAAAAAATGTGGCAATTTTGTAAAACAAAATGCAAATAACGACTCAATAGATAAAACAACTTGAGAATGATAAAATTGTTCTTTTCGCTAGTAAACCTTTAGAAAATTTCGAATTTGAGCTTAGGTCAGCAATTGATTTAAAAAAAAAAGTTGGAAGAGGATAGGATGAGACGAAGAAAATGTTGGCAAAGAGGTCGCATTGCAATAATTGTCAATAGATTCTAAAAGGAAACGATGGGGAAATGTAAAGATTAGTGAAGAGTATATGAACAAAGAAGAGAAGCATGACGAGAAGAAAATCAGGAAAATAATGTTAGTGTTCTCTAACAACAAATTTTAAAAGTATCACATTAGTAATAAGAAGCCTAAGAGTAACAACGGAGCAAGGCAAGAAATACTATGAGAAACAAATAGAGAAAGACTGAAAATACTTCGAGAAAGAGGGAAAGATGAAAAATCTGATAGAGAGAATATAACAAAAATCTCAGAGAGAGAAAGATAGAGAAGCTAAAATGCTCTAATAGAGAGAGAGAGAGAGAGAGACATAGTTAAAGGACTAAGAAATTCTAAGTGTGTGAGAGAGAGAAAACCGTTAGAAATTGCTGGTTTTTAGAGAAAAGAGAAATAAAAGTGAGAAATTCTAAGACATTCTAAGACAGTGATTGTATATTTTGAGAAACGAGGAATACAGAAAATAATAAAATAAGAGAATGGAACGAGTAAAAGACGAACAAAAAACTTAAGAAGAAAAAAACTAGATATTTTCTTGAAAAAATTAATAGATTAAAAATGACAAATAAACAGGAAAAACGAACAGAAAAATGGAAAAATAAATGCAAATAACGCTTCAATAGATTCAGATTAGGCAGCAATGACTTAGAAAACAAAAATTAGAAGTTAATGTTGAAAAGAAGAGAAAGTCTAAGAAAGTCTGTATTTTTTTTAGGGGAAAGAGGAAGAAAAAATGATGTAAATATAAAAAAAAGTAACCGGCAAAAGACGAACGAAAGAACCTAAGAAGAAAATAAAATAGTGCTGAAAAATTCAATACATTAAAAAAATCGATGAAAGAAAATCGAACATAAAACGTGCAAATGGAGCTTCAATTGATTCAAAAAGAAGATAAACGAGAGAAGAAACAAATGAAAACCTCTGTAACGATAAAATTAGCTCTTTCACTAATAAACTTTTAGAAAAGTTCGAATTGAAGTTTTAAGCAGCAATTGATTAAAAAAATTCAGATTGTAGAAGAAGAAAGGGCGAGAAGAAGAAAATGTTGGCTAAGAGATCATGGTTCAATAGTTCTAAAATATTCTAAGAGGAAAATAAGAGGCGAATGAAGAGAATTGACAAGAAGAGAAGAAAATCAAAAAAATAATGTTGGTTTTCAATCACAGCAAGTTCTAAAAATCTCAGTAATAAGAAGAATAAAAATAGGGGAAAGGCCTAGAAATCCTATGAGAGAAAGAGAGAGATAGAGAGAGAGAGAGAAATAAAACATATAAGTAGATTGTAATTTTTTGAGGAAGGAGGAATTAATAAAAATAAGGTGAAAGAGAAAGAGCAGATGAAAAGCAAAACTGGAAGAAAATAAAAAAAATTAATTTGGTGTTCTCACACAGAAACTTCTTAAACTGTCAACAGAAATCAGTAATAAAAAGTCTAAGAATAAAACAGGAAAAAGGTTAGGAAATCCTTTGGGAGAGAGACAGAAAGTCTAAAAATGTTTAGAGAAAGAGAGAAAATGAGAAAGCTAAGAAATTCTAAGAGAGAGATGCTAAGAAAACCTAACATAAAAAGAGCTAGAGAATTGATTAAAAATTTTAAGAGAGAGAGAGTGAGAGAAAGAATAGGGTAAGAAATTATATTTTTTTTAAAGAAAAGAAAAATAAAATCTAAAAATGATACAAAAATGAACTAACGAGAAATAACTTAAGATCAAATTAATTTGATATTTTACAAATTGCTTTCTTAGAGCGACGAGTTATAAAGAAAAACACAAAAAAAGTGATGCAAAAACAAAAGCAAGGAGCGAGAAAAATGATGACACCACACAATAATTGTATATTTCGTAAAAAAAAGTAATAACAACCGTCAATTTATTCAAAAAAGGGAATTAAAAATAAGACGAATAAAAAATGTGGGATTTTTTTTTAAATTTGTAGTCTTTGTCTATTTTTATTGGCTAAGAAATTCTAAGTCAGAGAGATATTGTTATTTTTCAGAGAAAAGAGGAATAAAAAAAATATATTCGAATCAAAAGGGAGAGAAAGGGAAGAACAAAAAGAAGATAAAAAAATTGAGAATAAAACAATTGGATATTTTGTTAAAACAAATAGATTAACAAAAAATTAGAGAGAACAAAAGGCGAACAAAAAAGATGTGTCAATTTTGTAAAAAAAAAATGCAAATAACGATTCTATAGAAAACAGAAAATAGACGAATAAAAAACTTGAGAAATATAAAATTGGCAATTTCGCTAATAAACTTTAAAAAAATCGAATTTCGAAACTTTAGTTATCAATTTATTAAGAAAAAAAGTTAAGGATGACAAGAAGAAAATATTGTTCAAGTGGTCACGTTGCGATAGATTCTAAAAGAAAACGACGAGGTAGAGAATAGATTAATGATGAGAAAATTAAGACGGAGAGGAAATATCTCACAGGAAATTCTAAGAAAGTTTACAGCAGTCAGTAATAAGAAGTCTAAGGGTAAAAAAGGGGAAAATATTAACAAATTCTTTAAGAGAGAAAGAGAAAGGGAACGAGAGAAAAGTTAAACATTTTTACAGAAATAAAGAAACAGAGGCAATGCTAAAAAACATATTAGAGGTAGAGGCTAAGGAATTCTAATAGAGAGATAAAAGAAGAAAGGACTGAGAAATTCTAAGAGAGAAAATGTTAAATCATCTGTTGTTGGTTGTCTAGAAAGTTTTTGTTAAGTACTTATATTCATGTATTAATTTGTATCATTTGTCATTTCTATTTTTGTATTTTTAATTAATAATTTGAGTTTTAGTGCTAATTTTACTCTATAATTGGTCTTTTTGGCTGTTGGGTAAAAATAAAATAAATAAATAAATAAATTCTAAGATGTTTTTATAATAATAATAAAGTTAATTTCGCAACGGATCGACAGATATTTTTAGAGAAAAGAAGAATAAAAACAAAAAATTATACAAAAATGAGGGAGGGAAAATAACTTAATATCAAAATAATTGGATATTTTGTCAAAAAATAAATACCAACATTATATAGATTCAAAAAATGAAAGAAAGAGAATAAAGGCAAACTAAAAAAAGGTCGCCATTAGAAAAAAGTTGCAGTTAACGATTCAATAGAATCAAAAAGAGGAGAAATTGGAGAATATACGAATGAATAAACTTGATTACGATAAAATTGGCCTTCAGATTAAAGCTTTAGCCAGAAATTGATTTAAAAAATTAGAAGAAGAAACTGCTGCTAATGAGGTCACATTGGCATAGTTGGCAATCAATTCTAAAAAAAGGACGATGAAGAGGAGAGATCAATAAAGAAAGTTGCAGAGTGAAATAAAACGTAAGACAGAAATTGATTAAAAAATTTAGAAGAAGAAAGGACAAGAAGAAGAAACTGTTTCCAAAAATATCACATTGGTATGGTTGGCAATAGATTCTAAAAGAAAACGATGAGGAAGAAGGGAGAGTAGTTAAGAGAAGATGAATAAGGAGGAGAAGCAGAACTGGCTTTTATTGAAACCAAACATTAAAGCATTGTTTACTGCCCACTAGATTATGAATGCAAAGAAGAAGCCTACAAGTATTACCATTAATTATTCGTTTTTTTAATACATACCCAACACCAAATATATTTTGTACTAGTGCATGCTGTTGTTGATTTTTTTATGATATTGAAAAATATTTATGTTTACAGTTTTTTTTTAATAAATTGTACTTGACATTGTTAATTGATTTCATGAATTAAATGCTTATATCACTTAACGAAAATAAAAGAAAAATCGAAACATCATCAGAGACGTCCTGTCATCAAACACGGATTTTAATAATCGCTTACGCCACGCACAGACCGAATCAACGTTAATTCTCTCCGACACGCAAAAGCCGAAATTCCGAACTGCGTGCTTACAGCAACACAACAATAGCACGGAATTAAATTGAGGTCCGAGATAAGGTCGTCGTGAATTAACACAATTAGACGGTATTTGTACGCCCGAAAAGCTGGCGTGGATAATTCTAGACGGATGAGACAGATGCAAAGAGAACTGTGTCATTATAAAGAGATTATGACTCTATTCAGGCACGGTGCGTTCTTTTTTTTGTTGTTGTTGTGTTATTACATGATATTTGGACACGCACGTGACAAAACGAAAGGAATGGAATGCGCCTAAATTTGATGTGGAAGTATCTATCATCGATGTCTAATTGACATTATTAATTCCTCCAAAGTTCAACATTTTTAGGAAGAATTATAAAAAAAAATATCGTGTTGAAACTTATCAGAGGGTTGTAAAGATCGAAACTAATAGTAGTTAGACGGCACAAGGTCTGATAAGTATGGTGGATGATCCATCAAATCTCATCCAAGCTCCAGGAACTTCTGATGGGTCAGTAAACTTGTGCGAGGTATGGCGTTGTCATGTTGGAACACAACACTCTTACGATTTGACAATTGGCTACATTTCGTTGATGGCTTCATCCAATTGGCAATAGTACACAGCCGTATTGATGGTTTGGTCCTGTGGTAGGAGCTCAAAATACACGACGCCTTTGTAATCACATCAAGTTAAAAGTATGGCCTTCTTTTGATAGATATTTACCTTCAAGGTTGCTACTTGTTCGTCATAATGATTTTCGCAAAAATTTTCTATACAGTGATCTATCAATCAATCTAATCAAACATTAGATGCATATTTATAGACATTATCACTTTTATAATAATTGCAGGCACTATCCCTCAAATAAAAACTCTGAGCAATCACGACGATTTCATCATTTCCCATATGTATTATGTAATTACCTTGTTCGAAGGACCATAATCTTCCAACAAACCCGAGCGAATCCAATCAGTGGCTACCAGAGTACATTAGAGAAAGTGTAATATCGTGCACTTCACTTGTACAAATAGCGTTGCTTTTTATTTTCCTCGTCGGCTATAACGAGGCCAGGAGGTTTTTTTATGCGTCTCGCCTGGGACCCATTTTAAATTGGATTTGATCTGACCGCTCTCGGAATTAAATTAGAGCCAAACAAAAGCCCTCGCTTGAATTAAAAAAAGGAAAAGAAAGGAAAAAACGAGCACTGATTACGCCCAGCTGTCCTATCTGCGTTTTGCATGCAAATTTCATTTCAGGCCCTCCTGACAGGGGATAAATCATGGGTTTCCATCATAAATTCGTGTCTACAAGATTAAATGTGTTATAAACGGTAGATTAAACAGCAGTGAAAATGTCGGAGGCAGAAAAATATTTTTAAAAAGTAATTATTTAGTTAGTGGAAAGTGCAGTCAATTTCTGAAGTTAACGTTTAGATTAAATTTTTATTATTCATAATAATTGAATATGATATTTATAAAGTACCGCACGAACTCTTAATAATACTTAACTAATAGTGTCATTTAAGTGTTTATTGTATCTAGCTTCACGCAGTTGCAAGGTTAAACATGGCCATCCGACCAGTGTATCGGTCGACGATCATCAAGAAGAGGACGAAGAAGTTCATCAGGCACCAGTCTGATAGATAAGGCAAACTCAAGCGTAACTGGCGTAAACTCAAGGGTATTGACAACAGAGTGCGCAGGCGCTTCAAGGGACAGTATTTGATGCCCAACATCGGTTACGGTTCTGCTGCCAAGACACGTCACATGTTGCTCACCGGCTTCAGGAAGGTCTTAGTACACAATGTCAAAGAACTGGAAGTTCTAATGATGCAAAACCGTAAATATTGCAGAGAGATCGCTCACGGAGTCTCCTCCAAGAAGCGCAAGGACATCGTCGAGAGGGCGCAGCAACTTTCCATTCGTTTGAGAAGATACTACAATTCGTTCTATAGCTCCTAAAAGGCATGTTTGTTTTATTGTCCTGTATTAGAAACCATTGGCCTTCCTGGTCATCCACTTCGTTGTTTCATGAAGACGATGAATACTTTAAAAGGTTTTTCTTTTTATCAAGAACATTACTGACAGGAAACAACCCAGGTGATTTTGAATGAATTCAAAAGTCAATGAGAAAAAGATTGGATTATTGCATCCTAGCTGGAAGTAGTCATTTTCAACAGTTCCTACAAATTAAGAAACTTTCAGATGTAGTTTAAAATACTTTTTTGCCTGTTCTGCTACACTAGCATTGATTAACTCATTGATTCTGGAGGCTTCTACTCCGTTATTAAGAAGCTTTACATGTTGTTACTAGCAAAAATTTTGTTCGCTCTATAACTTTGATACAAAGCAGGTTTACAAAAATAATCAAAAGAAACAATATTCTGAGAATAGACCCTCAGAATTTTTGCTGTACGTTTAATAACACGATCATCATTCATAATAAATATCTTCAGTACCAAGAAATACAAAATTTCACCATCATCACCATAAATAACGTCCAATCTACTAAAACCATCTAAACATTTTTCCGACCGTTCAACGTAATTTCCACCCAAATTTATGAACATTAGACACTCGCCACGGTAACAACACGGTGACGTTAATTTTTTTTAATGAATTTATTGAGATTTATAAAGGCCCATCTCACTTGCGCCGCACTTTCATCGAAAACACCGTAAACTGGCGATTAGCATAAAACGGCGGTAAATAATCGAAACTCGTGAAGTTCGAGTTCAGAATGAAGAAATCGCACGACGAGACAAACCGGTATTGCATACTTTATGGTCAATCTGGTCGTTCGGACAAAAAAAAAAGCCATTTCGGAACGGACAGATGCCGAAAGATGGTTGAGATTATTTATCTATATGGGAACGGGAATTTCTGTGGTTGGCCGCTGTTTATGTATTCATATTTTTGGGAGTTTTGACATGAAAAAAATTATTAGTTATAATGATGGTTCCGAACTTAATTACATGCGAGAGACAGTAGGAAAATAATACCCGTTTGTACAGTGCCGAACGTTGGTGAATAGAGTAGCCGCCGAATGTATGCTAACATGTTCAGTTGTATTTTAACTTCTTGTGTGTACAGTATTGACTGTGCTGTTTATATAAGTATTTTTAAGAAAATAAAGAACTCCGCCATCTCTTGACCTAACTTAACAAATTCATTATCTAGCGTATTCTTGACCTACCTCAAGGAATAATAGCATACTCTCGACCTATCACAATCTAAATATATTTGAGGCATGTCAAAATTAAATTATTACAGGGCAGCATTTACTAAATTAGGTACTTACGAGTAGAAATAACCATTATTATAACGCTATGTATCGCCTACTTGTAATACCAGGTTGCGAGGTTTTTTTTGGGACTTCTCATGAGTAATCCCGCCAGCCGAGAGTGACCTCTGGGAGTTTTGTGACTGTTCGTACAGTGCAGACTTGGTACGAAAAAAATGGTACTTTTAAAAACAACGTGCGGTTGTGAAATTTTGATTTTTACTCTTCAAAATCGTGGTGATGCTTACAGCTTGTAAAAAATATACTCTTAATACAATTTAAGTGTTTCAGTGTTATTTTAATAGAGATAAATTGTCTTCATTCAGCTTCGTACTGGTCGCTCTTCAACTGTTCTAATCGAGGACAGTATCGGCAAAATCCATAGTCTGATCAACAAATATCGACTCAGGTGGACTTTTTCGGGTTGTACTGAAGCTCAATTCAACACATTTTAATCGTTGATAGTAAAAGTTTCTTACTTTTCCTCAACAACAACAACCACCATCACAATTACAATTTCCTTCGGAAAATTATAAGTATATTGAGTTCATTCATTGAAAAAGGTCAGGAGTACGCTGGGCTAATTTGTAGACAGGTCAAAATTACTCCAGATTAATGCTTAGACGATTGGGAAAGGTCAAGGTAACGCTAGGTTAATGTTTAGACTGTTTACATAGGTCAAAAGTACACCAGTCTAATGCACAGACTATTGGAGAAGGATATGAGTACGCTAACTTAACGTATAGCACATTAGGATAGATCAGGAGCATGTTGGGTTAATGTGTGGACAATTAGGAAAAAAGAATATATTTGTGGATACGCTTGAATCAATTTTAAAAGCACTTTTTTTACTTTGATTAAGGTACAATACAACCTCTTCTTCAGTCGTCGAAAAATGTTGACCTCTTAATTTATAAAAAGAAGACTTTGGGTGCCAATTTAGAGCTGTACGGCGGATAACCCATCAATTCAATTCTCAAAAGTCTGTTATTTGAGATAATATATCAGAGATAGCATTCTCCTGGTAGAAAATCATTAATACCTTTCATTTTCTTTCAAATTGCGAGCATTTTCTTAAAGCGTTTTAGAATTTTCCATATGTACAAACTTTTTCTTTTCCAAATTATAGACTTTTTCAGAAAATTTTCTTCTACTTTTCGAGATTTTTCAGTCAGTCTTCTGTCATTTTTTAGATCTATTATATTAGAATTTTCCAGAAATTTCTCTTCTAAATTCCAAGAATTTTCACCAAGGATTCTAAATATTTATATTCCATATTTATAAAAAATTTCCAGAAATTTTCCTTCTGCTTTTCGAAAATTCTTCTAGATTTCGAGAATAAAATGCATTTTTTCTTTCCTCTATAATTTTCTATGTAAATTACCCAATTATTTTATTTTACATTTTTTTAGCAAATTCCCTACCGATTTTCATTTTTCTTTATCAATTTCGCTTCTTAATTGCGAGAACTTCCATCAAGGATTCTAGATTGTTTAACAAATTTCTTTTAAACTCTTAAAAGTAGCCACCAGCTGATTCTCTTACAAATTACAAGCATTTTAGAATGTTTCAACAATTTTTCTTCCAATTCTTCTAAAATTCTCGAAAATTTTTCCAGCAACTTTTTTCCTATTCAATTTCAAGAATTTTAGATTCCGAGAATTTTTAAGTTTTAAAAAAGTCTTAATTCTTTTAATGAAAATTACGCGAATTTTCTTATAGCATCCTTTCCATTTATTCGAAAATTGTCCTTCATATTTTTTGTAACAAAATAAAATTTTGAATTGTAGAATTTTTCTTTATTTTTAATGAAACTTTTGCAAATTTTGAGAATTTTTCAATTTTAGTTATCTATAATTTCCTTAATTAAAGTTACATGAATTTTCTTTACAATTTTTTCAACGACTACACTTTTATTTTTCTAGAATTTAACTTTTTGGATCGAAATTTTCGAGAATATTCTATAATTCTATAATTTCATAAAGGATTCTAGAATATGTCATACTCTTTTTAGATTTTTAGATTTTAGTGTACTGGACGAAAATTTTCATCATGAATTATAGAATTTTTCTTTATTTTTAAAGAAATTTTTACAAATTTCGAGAATATTTCAAATTTAGTTCCTATATTTTTGAGTAAGTTCCCTTCTACGTTTTAATAAAAGATTCTAGAATACGCCATTACTTCTTACTCTTCAAGATTTCTAGATTTTGCAAGCAAGACATTTTCTATTTTTCGAAAATTCTTTTGGCGTGGTTCATTCAGATTGTTAGAATTAGCAAGCAGATTTTCTTCGAATTTTCTATTTTAGAGTTTTTCATGAATTATTCTTACACCGTTTCAGAATTTTTCAGTTCAGTTTTTCTCTTCTAAACACCGAGAATTTTCATAATAAATTATAGAATTTTTATTTATTTTTTCATTCAGATTTTTATAATTTTCTAAATTTCGAGAAATTTTCAATTTTACTTTTTATTTTTTATAATTTCTTATTACAATATAACAAAATACAATACAATGTCTTTATTATGTCGATTATTAATATTAGGTGAATTTTCTTTACAATTTTTCAGCAACTTCTCTTTTTTTTTAAATCAAATCTTGTATAAAAATTTTTGGGAATCTTCCACCACTTTCTTTTATCGACATTTTTCAGAAATTTCTCTACTAAATTGCTAGAATTTTCATAAAAAATTCTAGAATATTTCATCACTTCCATTTCTGCTAGGTGTTTAGATTTTGTAAACAATATATTTTCTATATTTCGAGAATTCTTTAAGATTCTGGGAATTCCCAATTTTTAAGAAAAAATGACCACAATTTTCTATAAAACTGCAAATAGTTTATTTAGATTTTTTAGCATTCAAAGTTTCACTTCAAAATTTCAAAAATTATCTTGAAGTGTTTTAGAACTTTCCAGCAATTTCTTACATATAAGCCTTTTTTTCTTTTCTAAATTTCGAGAATTTGTTAATTTTACTTTTTTCTTTCTATAATTTCTTATTAGAATATAACAAAATACAATACAATATCTTTTTTATGTCGATTATTAATATTAGGTGAATTTTCTTTACAAGTTTTCAGCAACTTCTCTTTTATTTTCCTAGAATTTCAACCATTTCTTGTATCGAATTTTTTTTTAGAATTTTCCACCATTTTCTTTTATCGAAATTTTTCAGAATTTTTTCTTCTAAATTGCTAGAATTTTCATAAAAGATTCTAGAATATTTCATCTAGGTATTTAGATTTTGTAAACAATTTTTTTTCTATATTTCGAGAGTTCTTTCAGATTCCGAGAATTTCCAATTTTTTAAGAAAAAATGTTCGCAATTTTCTATAAAATTGCAAAAAGTTAATTAAGGATTCTAGTTTTTTTAGCATTTCTTCCAGATTTTTAGAATTTGCCAGAAGTTTCACTTCCAAATTTTAAAAATTTTCTTGAGGCGTTCTAGAATTTTCCAGCAATTTCTTTCCCCATAAGTCTAGATTTCTAGAATTTTTCAAAAAATCTAAAATTCTAAATTTGGTGAAGAAAATCACTTGGGTAACGATCATTTTAAAGTAAAAACTGTTTATACTTTACATTACTTTACATTACTGGACAATTGTAAATAAAGATGAAACAAGTGTTTTTCTTTACCAAATTTAAATATCTGGTTCCATCAAGAGTGTAGCGCAACAAGTATCTCTTCCTTTAGTTTTAGAAAGTTCTTTCAGTTTCCACTTTTATTTTTCAATTTTCTATAATTTTCCATATCTTAATTTTCTTCCAATATTTTTTAGCCACTTGTACGCACTTTCAAATATCAAAAGAAATTAATAGGGTTTTTCTAGCAATTTTCTAGCAACTTTGATAGATTTTTAAATATTTATATTCCGTATTTATAAAATTTTCCAGAAACTTTCTGCTTTTCGAAAATTCTTCTAGATTTCGAGAATAAAATGCCTTTTTTCTTTCTTCTGTAATTTTCTATGTAAATTACCCAATTATTTTACATTTTTTCAGCAAATTCTTTACCGATTTTCATTTTTTTCGCTTCTTAATTGCGAAAACTTCCATCAAGGATTCTAGATTGTTTAACAAATTTCTTTTAAACTCTTAAAAGTAGCCACCAGCCGATTCTCTTACAAATTACGAGCTTTTTAGAATTTTTCAACAATTTCTCTTCCAATTCTTCTAAAATTCTCGAAAGTTTTCCCAGCAACTTTTTTCTATCTATTCAATTTCAAGAATTCTTGATTCCGAGAATTTATATATTTTCAAAAAATTTATATCTTTTAATGAAAATTACGTAAATTTTCTTACAGCACACTTTTTATTTTTTCGAGAATTGTCCTTCACATTTTTGGTAACTGTCCAATAAACTGAAAATTTTCATCATGAATAATAGAATGTTTCTTTATTTTTACAAATTTCGAGAATTTTTTAACTTTAGTTATCTATTATTTCCTATTAAAGTTATATGAATCTTCTTTACAATTTTTTCAACGATTACACTTTTATTTTTCTAGAATTTAACTTTTTTGATCGAAATTTTCGATAATATTCCACCATTTTGTTTATCGAAATTTTTGAGTAATTTCTCTTCTATAATTTTATAAAGGATTCTAGAATATGTCTTTTTACTCTTAAAGATTTTTATATTTCAGTGTAATGGACGAAAATATTCATCATGAATTATAGAATTTTTCTTTATGTTTAAAGAAATTTTTACAAATTTCGAGAATTTTTCAAATTTAGTTCCTATAATTTGATATTAAAGTTATATGAAAATTTTTTCATTTTTCTAAAAAAATTTACTATTTATTGTATCTTTTGAAATTTCCACCATTGTTTATCGGAATTTTTTAGTAATTTCTCTTCTATAAATAAAACACTACAATGATTGTGGTAAAACAAAGTGAAAAGTGTTTTATTTCAAGAAATTCTCTTCTATATTTTCATAAAGGATTCTAAACTATTTCATCACTTCTCACACTTCAAGATTTTTAAATTTTGCAAGCAATATATTTTCTATTTTTCCAAAAATACTTCCAGATTCTGAGAATTCATAATTTTTAAGAAAAAATATCCGCAAGTTTCTATGAAACTGAAAATATTTAAGAGATTTTTTGGAGTGAATCATTCGGATTGTTACAATTAAGTTTCTCTTACAATTTTCTATTTTTTGAGAAATTCTTCCATCAAACTTTTTTAACAATTTCGCCTATAATTTGAGAGAATTTTTAGAATTTTTCATCAATTTTTCTTACACATTTACACAATTTTTCAGTTTAGTTTTTCTCTTCTAAACACCGAAAATTTTCATTATAAACTATAGAATTTTTATTTCATATTTTCATTCAGATTTTTATAATTTACCAGCAGCTTCTCTTCTAAATTTCAAGAATTTATCAATTTTACTTTTTATTTTTCTATAATTTCCAATTACAATATAACAAAATACTATACAATGTTTATTTATACAATTTATTATATTTATTAGGTGAATTTTCTTTACAATTTTTCAGCAACTTCTCTTTAAATTTTCTAGAATTTCAAGCATTTCTTTTATTGAAATGTTTGAGAATTTCACACCATCTTTTTCCTAAATGATTCTAAAAATATTTCTTCACTTTTCCTTCTAGATTTTTAGATTTTGCAAACTTTATTTTCTATTTTTTTTTCTTTCAGATTCCGAGAATTCCCAGTTTTTTTTTTTTAAGAAAAAATTTCCTCAATTTTCTATAAAACTGCAAAATTTCAATCAAGGATTCTAAATTTTTGAGCATTGTTCAATCAGATTGATAGAATTTGTCAGCAGTTTCTCCTCGGATTTTCTATGTTTTAAGAATTTAAAACACTTCTAAAAATTTCTCATCTAATTTGTGAGAATTTGTATATAGGATTCTACAATTTAGCACCAATTTTTCACCTTTTTAGAATTTGCTAGCCATTTCTTTTCGAATTTTATGACAGCGTGTCGTTCTTCATTCAGCATACTGCTTATTGAAAATACATCCCATGTGCCATTTCAGGAAGGGAGTGGGGTATACGTTTCTTGTCTCATGAGAACCAATACATTTTACACACATCAACTTTTAGAGAGAACGACTTAGAGTGCTGTTGTAGTTTTTACAAATATTCAGTATGCCAACGACGCTAAAAATCTTGATGCATACGCAACAATAGTTGCCATCTGAATAAGCGTGAAAGTTTAACCTCCGCAAGGCCTTTCTCTGAGGGGGGCTCTTATTGGTTCTAAAATAAGAAAATGTCCAGAAGTTACAACCGATAAATCATTGGGGTCAGAGCTTTCTGGGCACAAAGTCGTGAGTTAAGGAATACCTCAATTTGAATTAGGACTGTGTTCAATTCCTCATAGTTGAGTATCTGCTCACCAATGACTCGTATCAAGTGTGTCTTAATAGATTTCGCCCCTCCTTCCCGAAGTCCATCCATATGTGGAGCACTGGGAGTATGACTTATTGACCAATTTTCCAACAGAATTCTGTAGAAGCCCACAAAACTTGTTGCACAAACACGGCGATAGCAAAGTAAGGCTCCCGACGAATCAAAGTGATCGTCACCAGCAAAGAAGAATGGTGTAGTCTACTCAAAATGATAATTTCCCTTTTATCTATAAAGGGGGCTAACAAACGAAACTACATGTCTTTCCTTGATAAAGTATCAAAGTTTCGTCAGAGAACACTGTAGCTTCTCCATGTTTAACTAAGTAGATAAGTTCAATGTGAAGCTCATCATTTGACGGAGTTTTACTTTTAGAACTTATAATAAAGCGTAACATGGAAGCAACTATCCCTAGTATTTTGCATAACGACGAAAGGTATTTAATAAATTATCAAATAAATTTGTAGGAGTGGAGTTATAGCTTTTTCTTTTATCAGTACATCTGTCGTATCACAGACAGAGAGAAGATTTGGCCATAGGGTCCCACCCACCAGAATTACTTCGCCAATAACTCTGCAGAAGCCAAATCCCGAGAAGCACCATTAGCTGGCTTATCCGGAGTGGGTACATGACGAAATTTACTAGCTGGTACCCTATCCTGGATATATGACACTCTGTTGCTCAAAGATCGTGATTAGATGTTCCAACGCAAGAAATGTGCGACCTTGGGATATTCATTGTCAATTGAAGGATATGTATGGAGAACCATAGTGGATAGTCTAGACTTAGCTCCTTCAGATTACCATCTGTTTACAAAACTGAAGATTTTGGCAGGGAAGTAAACTCGCATTCTTTTGCGATATATTTTGGTTCTCATCAGTATAGCGCAGTTGAAGAAAATGATTTAGGCAATAAATGATTTGAATGAATGAGATTCTGTAGTTGACAGTAAAATATAATTCAATAATTTCACTGCTGATACCTCTCTATAATTGTAGGTCGTTATCTCTCTCATATTCTAAATAAAAATTGTATTATATGCCCAAAAAATCAAGCAAAATAAACATATATATCCAACAGTATCTTTACGTTTCGTCCAAACCGGGCCCAGTTTCATTTTTACGAAACTGGATTACATAAGGACTACCCGTCGAGCGGTGCTACTCGTACACATGGCGTCGCCTTATTTGGGATGCCTTAATGCACAACCGTAGGTACGTAATTACCTACCAGCGGTCGAATTGCTATAGATGCAAATAAAAAGGCCGTACGATTGAGTTATTCCACGTCCCAAGGTGAATATTAAATCAATTAGTTTTGGAGTTGCGGCTATCGGCTGTTAGATTTTGATTGCGCATAATTACAACCTCTGGGACGTTTTCTCAGCGCCGATGATTTTTCGAACATCTGTTAAGACTTGTCAACCGCTGTTATTTTCACATCATAGAAATAATTATAAAATTGATATAGGTAATAAATAAAATTTATTAAAAATACTAATTTTGATCAATTAAAAAGTTTGCACAAAATTTATTGTCCCAAATAATAATAATAAACATCTTTATTTACAGAAAAAAGAAAATAATTTACATTTGGTTAACAATAAGACAATGATATTATACAATTATTTATTTATTTTTTCTATCAAACGGCTATCGACCCGCGGTCTTTCAGCCTGGAGTTATCTGTCTTACAAACGTCATGATTGCTATTTGTCCCAAATAGTTGTAATCAATCAATCAAAAACTACTTAGAGCATAAAACAACTAAATAAGAAAATTAAAACATAATTTATTTTATGTATTAAACAATAATCTTTAAGTCATCAAAAGATTACGAAATAATGTGGATCTAGGAGGCATCAATTTTCTGAAATTATATTATATAAGGAATAAATTAAACACTACAGTTGAGAATTTAAATAGATTTTTCATGTCGAAACACTACGACAATTGTTTCCTATATCGAGCTAGCGTATTCCTGACCTACCCCAAATATTTCATGAATTAATCTACTATTGTTTTGGCACTTAGTTGAAAAGTGCAAAAATATACTATTGTTTTACTATTGAAATAATTTTTGGTCTAAGATAAATTTAATATTATCTTAGCATAGTTCTAATGTAAAGACAAAATTTTATCGTTTTATTATTAGTGGTGACGTAGTTCTGCCATCAAAAACGAATTAATCTGTTGTCCTTTTGACCTAGACAATAAAATTACTCCTAGAACCTTTCATTTCATATTACTTTTTAGAGTTAATGCACATCTGACTTCCGCCATAAACATTACATTTAATTTTGATATAGGGTACTCCTGACCTACCCCAATATATTGGGGTACCTTCCACAATGAAACTTGTTAATTATTTGAGGTAGTTTTTATA
Organism: Ontholestes murinus; assembly: GCA_963969525.1. Taxonomy (NCBI): domain Eukaryota; kingdom Metazoa; phylum Arthropoda; class Insecta; order Coleoptera; family Staphylinidae; genus Ontholestes; species Ontholestes murinus. The sequence continues at coordinate 60,115,155 of OZ018393.1, read as the reverse complement.
AGATTGTTAATTAGAATGATAGTAGCTATCATTACTAAGTGGTTGTCCAATATTAGTTTGTAATTTTACATTCACAATGTTCAAACATTTTCAAACTATTATGAAGAGTGCGTATATTATTTTTCATTCATCTTCTGCCACACTAAATTGTTTATTAGCATTCGATCGTTCGAACTAGCGTACTTCTGATGAATCACAATATTCTACATATTACCTCTTAATGCCACCTACCAGAATATACTGCACTCAACGTACTTCTAGTTTCTCTTACATAAATCAGCTTAGGCAATATTTTCATAGCATTGACCAATAATTTAAGTGTATATTGTGCTGGGTTGACATATAATATATTATGATAGGCCAGGTCAATTCATAACATATTGTGGTAGGTCAGGTGTACGCCAGATCAAGCTAATAGGTTAAGTATACGTTTAAGCTATGCATACCTAAATCAGGGTAGGTCACAGAAAAAACGCGGTTAACGTTTGCGATTAAAAAATCCCTCAAATACATTGTGTGATTTAATGTGTAGATTGATAATCGTTAAGGATGATTAAACAAAGTTGGTAATTTTTTTAATTAATTCAGCTTGATTGAAATGAAATCCATTTATTTCATAGAGATTACAGTAATAATCACCCAGGGAAATTTAAAGATAAAATGTCATTTAGTTCTTAAAAATATGCAAAGGGCTTCAATTTAAAATTTAATATGATAACCTTATTAATTTTGAAAATGTAGCAACCACAAACCTACAGTATTATTAATGCATATTATAAAAACTCAAAATTTAAATTGTCCAAAAATAAAGAAGAATTTTACTACCAAAAAAAAACTGTTGCGAAAGTTTAACCCCTAAAAAGTTCAACTATTGTTATTGTATAAATATACTTGAAATATTAAAACAGTTAAATATTACTTGAAAATAAAAATTAAAATCAGGTTAATATTACTTGAAAATCTAGTGAAAACAGATGAAACTGTCCAAAATATTATAATTCCAAACAAATACACTAAATAACTAAAAGAAAAAACAATTGAAAAACAGTGAAGCATCGTTAATACATTATTCAATTCGAAAATTAAAAATTAAATGTTTTAATTCAAAGTGTTCAGTTTATATCTTATCTGTATCAGTGCAAAACAGAAAACTTTAAAAATTTGTTATAAACAGTTTAAAGAAGTGGAAAAATAGTTGAACACTTCTAGAAAAATGTAATAAACGACAAAATATACACAAGAATTGGTTATTAGTATTAGTATCATACTCAAAAATCACATCGTTTCTGAAAAAAGTTCTAATTCATATTTAGTACTTTTTTTTAACTTTTAAGAATACGATTTATTCTGCAAAAATAAGATCACACATTATTAAAATTGGCTAAATGCACTTCAAATATTGTTAGAAACAGTTGAAAATAAAATAGAAACAGTTGAAACTGTCAAAAATGTGAATATGGTTCAAAACAACGAAGCACCACATTTTGGTTTTGATTTAAATTTTTCATTTTTTAAATTATCTTTAACAAAACAAATTAGGATGTAAAAAAATCAAATCACAAAATATAAAAATGCTCTAAATGCACTTGAAATATTACTAAAAACTTGAAAATGCAATAAGGAGAGTATTTATTTGTTACACCAGAATATTGGAAGAATAAAAAAAAACAATTTAATATTCAAATTAACAATCAAGTAGTTTCTGAAAATAAAATGTCTTAATTCAAATTGTTCATACTTTTTTTAATATTATCTTTAATAGTACAATGTAATCTGTAAGAAAATAATACAAACTATTGAAATTATCAAAATTTACATGAAATATTTTTCAAAAAAGAAACCGAAATCAAGTAGTTTTTGAAAAACTTACAGTTTTTTTTATGAAAAGAAACGTACCATAAATTTCAATTTTCATTTCAAAGAAGGCAAGTTTTTTTTGTCTTTTGTTTTTCTTTTCTATGCCTTTCACCTATTTTGTCTAACTTAAGCATGTCAAATTTTTTTCATTCAATTATTCATCTTGTATATTTCTCCATTATGTCTTTTGTTTTATTCCATTCATTTCTGTCTTTTATCTGTATCTTTTCTACATTGCACCAATTTTCACCATAATTTTATCTTTTTCTGGTTGGTTATTTGCCTTTCTCTGTCCAATGTTTTATTTATATTGTATTCTTCTATTAAATTTTTACCTTGATTCTGTTCTACATGTCGTCATTGTCTTTCTTTTTTTTTCTTTGTTTTATTTAGTTTGTGTTCACGTCCTGTCCTATTTTTATACAGGGTGAGTTTTTTTTTCGATGTTCTGTATAGGGATCTCGGAAACTATAAGAGATAGAGAAACGGTTAAATGGGAAAGAAGTGTAGATTTACGAGACGAATAAAATTCAACTTTCAAAGTTTTCAAAAAAGTCAAGGGTAACTAGATATTTAAAAAAAAGTAAAAACTGTCAATTTTTTCAAATCAATATATCTCGGTTATTATAACAGATAGAAAAAAACTGTAAGGGGCAAAGTTTTAGATAACTTTATGTAGATGATGTAGCCATGAAAAAGATGAAAGTGAAACAATTGCAGTTGTTTATAATAATAGCAATATTGTAATTATTTTTTATTATTTTTATTAATACAATTTAGTCTGTGAGAAAAATATTCAACATACTTTTAAAATTAATTGTCTCAATGCAACTGAAACATGCAATTTTCGAGAAATCATCAACTGTTAGAAACAGTTGATGATTGCTCGAAAATTTAAGAAAAACAGTCGAAACTGTCAAAATTATTAATCTAGTTTGAAATTAAAACAATGAAACACTTCTTAAAATATTTAATGGTTGAGCAAATACACAGGAATGTTGTGAGGAAAAAAGAAACAATTGAGTGTCAGTAAGCATCATTTAGATATTGGTTTAACTAAAAATCAAGTAGTTTCTAAAAAAAATTGTCTAATATTGTTAGAAACAGTTGAAAATGTATTAAAAAATACTGAAAAGATGAAAAAATCTAAATCTTACAAATGAATTATAATATTAGAAGAAAAAACAATTGAATATCAGCAAACATCGTTTTGGCATGTTTTTACAATAAAAGTAGTTTCTGCAAAAATGTCTTTATATTATTTTTACAATTTTTCTTTTCGACACTTCTGAAAAAAAAAATTATACATACAAATATACTAGAATATTGTAGAAAAAAAACAATTGAATCTCAGTAAGTGTTGTTTAGATGATTTGTTAAATTGTTGAACTTACAAAAATCAAGTAGCTTCAGAGAGAGAAAAAATGAAATGCGAAAATGAGTTTTATTACATTTTATTATTAATTCGAATTATTCAGTTATTATTTTGTTTCATTCAATGTCTGTCGAGGTATTAGTCAGTGAAATAGTTGCTTCAAATGAATTTGTTTTGTAGTCTTAGTAAGACTCACTGTTGTAGGTTCACGAAATGTATTAGTATTTTTAAATTTATTGTTTAATTAATTAGATTCTAATAAAGAATTATAGCTTCTAATGATCCATTATAAAATATTGTAAGAGGTAGGAGAAAGATTTGATTGAGAGGAAAGAGTTAATAGATTGTCGACTGGAATGATACTTCAGATAGCACCAACAGAAGATGAAGGATCAGCAGCAGTATAGAGTTTTTGGTTTAGATGAAAACATTGTTTTGGTTCACACATATAATACTGGAGGACGGCGAATTGAAATCTTATTTAACTTTTTGTGGGTTTCGAAGTTTTGTATATGACACCGTTGTTACATAATTGGGTCAATGGCAATGAAAGATCTTTTTTAAAGATTTTGTTAGTGTATAAAGGAAAAATCTAAATGAATGTAAAGGAGAGAAAGTTGAAGAAAATTCATAATATTGTAATATGGGGAAGTGACGTGGAACTAAAATCACATCAGATCCCACAGATTTTGTCATAAAGAAAACTTAGATATAAGTTGTAAATGGAAATTAAGAATTAGCTTATGAGAATGACGAGTTATACATTGAAATCTATTTTTTTAATTACTTTATAACGGAGAATTTTTTTACAAGCACTACCTTCAGATAAATTACCTATTTTTGAAAAAAAAGTAAGAACTAAGTCAATTAATACAATTTTGTGTTTCGGTTTAGCAAAACTAAGGATCCCTATTTAATATTCTTACAAATTATTCACTTTATGATCTGTTGTAATTACGCAAAATTCTAAAAGTCACTTAATAAAAATAGGCACAGAATGTCAAAATTTTTAAGATAATTCATGTTTAAATTAGTGTTTCGTTTTCCTTATTTGAAATACTTATTAAATTTATTTTTCGTATTTAGAAAATGTTTGCTTCTAGTGAAAAAAATAGAACCACATGTCATTTATTTCTTCAAAAATATACAAATATGCAATTTAAAATTTAATATGGCAACCTTTCCACAGACAGGATTATTAATGCATATTATAAAAACTCAATATTGTCTAAAAATAAAGGATAATATTATCACCACAAAAAACCGTAATATTGAGATTGTTTGTTTTTTAGTGTTTATTGATATTTTTATTATTTTTAGGCATTTTTTAATTGTCAAGCATTTTAAAAAACAATTTAATCTGCAAGAATAGTTCAGTAAAAGTTATTGAAAATAATAAGACTAGTTATTTATTTCCCAACAATATTTCTTATATACAAGGAAGAGTTATCTTTTTAACACTTTTTGTCTTCAGTTTATTCTCTTTCTCCTTCTGTGTTCCTTTCTTTATGCGCCTGTCTTCTGTCACCTGTCAGCTGCCTCTTCTACTACAGTCAAAATATAGTTAAAAGTATAGTCAAAAGTTAAGTCAGTAATTTTTGAATATTTGTTATAATTATAATTCTCATCTGCCATCTGTCAACTAGACCTTTCAGCTATTATCGCGTATTTGTCATCTGTCATTTGTCACTTGCCATCTGTCAACTAGTTCTGCAGCTATTATCGCGTATTTGCTAATTGTCATTTGTCAACTGTCATCTGTCAACTAGTTCTGTCAGCTGTTATCGCCTATTTGTCATCTGTCACCTGCCATCTGTAACATGTCATCTGTCACATGTGATCTATCATCTGCCACCCGTCATTTGTCATCTGCCATCTATCTTCTTCTACTACAATCAAAATATGGTTAAAAGTATAAGCGAAAAAATATTTATTTTCTCTTCAGTTCATTATTTTATTCCTTCTGGGTTTTATTATTTATCGATTGAAGGGGGGGGGGTAGAGGCCACCCACCCACCCTACATATACATATAAATTTCAATTACTGATTGTCTCGCGGTTTGGAGTAAAATTAATTACAAAACTTATTGAATAAAAAAGAAATTCAAAAGGTAAAATTTTTGAGTGAGGAAATTTGTAAAAATTTGATGCATGATGGGTGGACAGACTTTATATCTAAATTAGATAAGATTAGCTATAGAAAGACGTTTATATTTAACCTTAAATTTTGATTTTGTTTTATTCTTTATTACATAAAGGGTTTTATTGTTTTTAGCAGCAAAATCATTAACAATTAGCAATTAAAGTTATCATGTATATGTAGGGTGGGTGGGTGGCCTCTATCCCACCCTCCACTTAGTAAAACATAAGCGAGGGTTTTAATTAAAATTTGTAAAATTAGATAAACACGAAATAATTGCAATTTTTAAAGATTTATTCATACAAACTATTCAAATAATTTTTGACGATGTTTTACTGATTGAAGGGTGGGCTAGAGGCCACCCACCCACCCTACATATACATATAAATTGCAATTACTCATCATCTCGCAGTTTGGAGTAAAATTAATTACAAAATAACATTTTGAATAAAAAAGAAATTTAAAAGGTAAAATTATAGCGTGACTAAATTAATAAAAGTTTGATGCATGATGGGTGGGCAGACTTTAAATCTAAATTTGATAAGATTATCTATAGAAAGTCATTTATATTTAAACTTAAATTTTGATTTTGTTTTATTTTTTATTGCATAGAGGGTTTTATTATTTTTAGAGAGCAAAATCATCAACGAACAGTAATTGTAGTTATCATGTATATGTAGGGTGGGTGGGTGGCCTCTATCCGACCCTTCAATCAGTAAAACATAAGCAAGAGTTTTAGTTAAAAGTTGCAAAATGTAAACAAACACAAAATAATTGCATTTTTAATTTGATGTTTCATACAAATATTTCAAATAATTTTTGGTGATGTTTTACTGACTGGAATGTGGGATAGAGGCCACCCGCCCACCCTTCATATACATATTAACTTTAATTACTGATCGCCTCGCGGTTTATAATAACTGTAATTACAAAATTTGAATAAAAGAAAATTCACAAAGTAAAATTTTTGAGTGCGTAAATACGTAAACAGGCTTTAAATCAAGCTTAGATAAGATTAAATTTAAAGATAAAATTAAATTTGGATTATGCTTTATTTTTTATTACTTACAAGGTTTTATTGGTCTTTAAACAGCAAAATCATCAACGATTAGTATTTAAAGTTATCATGTAAATGTAGGGTGGGTGGGAGGCGTCTATCCCATCCTCCAATCAGTAAAACATAAGCGAGAGTTTTAATTAAAAGTTGTAAAACGTAAAGAAACATAAAAAATGGTGATGTAGCCATCATAGTAATTTCCTTACATATTTCTCAAAAACTATGAAGTTTACGTAAAAAGGTTATTCTCTATATAATCAAACAAAACCGCAATTATAAATTCGTTAAAATTAATAATTTCGTCCTCTTTTTCTGGTGTTCCACAAGGCTCACATTTTCACCTTAAAATATTTTCAGTTGCCATCAATGGTGTGAATTATACCAGATTTTTATTGTTTGCTAAATATTTCAGGGGATACAATTCCAACCCGGACTTCTAAAATAATTCAAACAATATTTTTATTAAATGGTGTTCTAATAATAAACTTTTGCCTACGAAAAAAACGCAATTGGTTTTATTTTGGACACACACAAATGTCTTTATTATAAATTAATTCAGGGATAAATAAAACCGTACTTTGTTTATTAATGTTTAATAAATCATGCAGTAAACGAAGAGAATCGAATGAATGAATTAATATCCGCTTTAGAAAACATTCGTTATTAAGAATTTTAATTTGCACCAAATATTCTTCAATACCCATTAAAAAAAAACTATGCCGCAGAGCGTTATAAAAATCCCGCGCGCATTCTCGAAAGAATTAAGCTATAAAAACTGTTCCTTCTCTCTTTTTTTTATGTTCTTAATGCCACCGCAATTTCATTTTGACATTAATGCCACATTTCTTATTTGAAACTGGTCGGCCAATTAAACCGATTATATTTCAACGGGAAACGGCATTAAGACATAAACCACATATTTTCGTATCGTAAACACGGCCGATATTCTCGATTTTTTTTAAACCGGCAGACCTTATTAATTTTAATTAAACAATCAAAATCAAATGATCAGTATTTAGGACAGACAGCTGCAGGTAAAATCGTGTTTTCTTCCCTTTATGGTTTTTAATTTCGGATTATGTGTAGGATTTAAATGAGCGGGTTAATTTATGATTGTTTTTTTATGTTATTTTAATTATCAGATATTAACCCAGATTATAAGGACATTAATTTATAAAGTTTAAATTTAGTTCTTCAATTGAGAAGCTAGTTTTTTATAAGAAATTTTTGGCTATCGACTGTCTCTAATTAAACAATTAAGTACATTTTTTATAGTTCTCTGTCAATAGCAGTTACGGACTGGTTTCGTTCTATTTTGGATCTCATTAGAGTAACGTAGGGAAACGAGTTTATCGAAAATTTCCACTTAGGAGGCGAAATGTACATTTAGCGGTTAATCAATCGGGTCGACTCACCTGGAAAACGAAAGGAAAAATATATGGTTAGAACTGTTTTGCGCATGTATCGTGGTAGAGGGTTAAAACCAGTGAAGAAAAAGAATTACTAATGTTTCATTTAATTAAATTAATCAAAACAAAATACAAGGAAACAAGTTTTACTTTGGAGTATTTAACTCATTACTCTCAAGTAGGATTCTAGTGCAACGCTTAGACAATACTTTTATTACATTTATGGTATTATCTTAAGTACATTTAATTTTTACATTAACCGTTCATGTGAAAACAACATCTAAGCCTTTATTTAATATCGAGCGTAATTTATACGAGCATAAAATTTAAATACACACGCAATCAGTGCATATATATTTAATTTTTATTTGATCAGGTCGTTAGTGCAATTAGATCTTGCTCAGCCGAGTAGTTTATTGGCAATTTTCACAATTCGAAGAATGGAAAATGCGCAACCGCACACCACGTACATAACGGTAATCCCATTTCGAGCAGATTGCAATTTCCTACCCGGGCTTATCACTTTCACTAATTTCGAGCCGACTCAATGCCCAGCTAATTAACGGACCAGAAATAATAAAAATAATAAAATGGATGAAAAGCGAACCGAAACGGATCCGTGAATAATTAAGAACCCGACTCGGGAATGCAAAGAGGTGGAGGAGAGAGAAAGAGATTTCAAGAAAAAAAAAATCCCTCTCTCGATGGAATTTATCTAAACATCGGCTCAATTAATCACGGCGCGGACGGCTCCATTATGAATTCATCGGCTCGATTTTAATTAACTCCGTTGGTCTTCAAGAGACGCAGATGGGAACGTCGAGGAAGAGCGAGCGGGAGGGGGAGTTTCGCATTTGCATGAAATTTATTGCGTCCTTTTCGAGTTGGAGCGCTTTTCAAGACTCGTTGCTAAATCGTCCATTGTTCTCTTCTCGGACGCAGGTAGAGTGGAGAATTCCCGTCCCATGACTCGAATTCTACCTGAGAGATGGACTTTCTCTGGGTTGTTTAGAATATGGTGTCTTGTACGTTTCTAAATTAACGGGGAACTGGAGCAGTTAAGAAAATGTTTTCATAAAATATAATACTATAATATAATATATAAAAACTACTTGATTGTTAACTCGGAAAAACCTCTTGACGGTGCTTACTGATATTCAATTGTTTTTTTCATTTCCAATATTCTGGTTTATTAGTTTCGCATCATTTTTTTTTAGAAATGTTCAATTATTTTAAAATATATTTATATATTTAACAGTTTGAACATTCATGTAATCTCCAACTGTTTCTAACAATATTTTTTTTATTTTTACAGCCTAATTTGTTTTGTAAAAAAAAACTGAGTAATTTGATTTAATAATTAAAAATTAAACTAAAAAAATTGAATCAAAACCACTGTTTCCATAAACAAAAAATAAATCATATTTAACTGTTCTAATAGTAGTAGTAGTAATATTAATAGTACTTTGGACAGTTTTAATAAGGTTTCTTTTAAACGAGTTTTCCATTTTTAAAATAAATATCAGGAATTTTAATTCGTATTTTTCAAACAATATTTTAATTGTATTTTGACGATACCAATTGTTTTTCATATTTGCTATTTGATGTTCAATTGCACCATATATTTCGGTCACTGTTTTTTTTTATTGCATATTTTTAATTTAACAGTATTTCAACCGAAACACAAATGAAAACAAATTGATCAATTTTTAAATACAACAAATATACTTTCGCTGTTACTTTCAGCCATATTTTGATTATAGTAGAAGACAGAAGAAAAATGATAAATGACAGATAATTTATTGCAGATGATAGATGTCATATAAAAGGTGAAATTTTAGAGATGACAGATAACAAATGACAATTACGCGATAACAGCTGATAGATGGCAGATGACAGTTAACAAATGATAGATGACAGATGTCAAATACGCGATAATAGCTGACAGATAGCAGATGACAGATAACAATTAGTATTTTAACTTTTTTTTTAATACTGACTTAACTTTAATTTTACTTTTAACTATATTTTGACTCTAGTAGAAGAAGACAGTTGACAGAAAACAAAAGATAAAAAAGAGAGAAAAAGAAAGATTGATGATCTGCAATACAAGGCAAAAGCAAAATGACAAAAAGACAAACGATAAATAATAAAATGCAGAAGGAAAAAGAGAATGAACTAAAATCAAAATACAAAAAAGAAAAAAAATGTATAACAAATATACTTTCGCTTATATTTTTATCTATATTTTGATTGTAGTGGAAGACAGATGGCAGATGACAAATGACAGATGATAAATTGCATATGATAAATTATTTATGACAGATGGAATTTTACAAGTGGTAAATAACAGATGACAATCACACAGAACTAGTTGACAGATGACAGTTGAGAAATGATAGATGACAGAACTAGTTGACAGATGACAGGTGATAATTGACAAATGATAGATGGCAGATGACAAATACGCGATAACAGCTGACAGAACTAGTTGACAGTAATAATGAATGACAGATGACAAATACGCTATAATAGCTGACAGAATTAGTTGACAGGTGACAGATAACAATTATAACTATAACAAATATTCAAAAATTGCTTGAACTTTTAACTATACTTTTAACTATATTTTGACTGTAGTAGAAGAAGACAGTTGACATCTGACAAAAGACAAACAACAAAAGACAGACGATAGAATGCAGAAAACAATAAATACTGAACATAGAAAGAAAAAGAGAATATTATTTAGGTAACAAAACTGTTTGATTTTCAAATTGGTTTTATTGTAAACACTACATATGTTTCGCCACACTGTGGCTTCTTCAGGTGAAGAATCAACAATCAATTAAAAAGAGAAAAAACTGAAGACAAAATTTTAAAAAAATATATAACAAATATACTTTCGCTTATACATTTATCTCTATTTTGATTGTAGTAGAAGAAGACAGATGAAGATGATAGTTGAGATATGACAGATGATAAATACGCGATAATAGCTGACAGAACTAGAAAAGGGACAGTTGGCAGATGGTAGAAGACAGAAGAAAAAAGAGAGAAAAAGAAACTTAGATGATCTGCAATGAAAGACATAAGCAAAATGACAAAGGATAAAGACAAACGATATATAATAAATGACAGAAAGAAATAGATAAAATAGAAAAAAAATATATAACAAATATACTTTCGCTTATTTATTTATTTAATAACCCAAAGGCAGTTATTGCCCAATTACTATACTTTTAACTACATTTTAATTGTCAAGTTGACATATAATTTCCACATTAGGAACAAAATGCCTAAATATATGGCAAAAATAAACCTAAATGTGGTTCATCGGTTTCTGGTGCATTCCTGTTCGACAGCGGCGTCAGCAGAATAATCCACTACTTCAGGGTACGAGTGGAAGATCATCTAGGATGAACTCTGCCCAATTCTCGTGCAGTCTAAATTTTGGATGAATATTATTTATATTATTTTTGTATGTATTCGACTTTTTTGTTAGCACAGAATTGAAACACAAACAAATAAATAAATAAATAAGACAGACTGCAGATGGCAAATGACAGATGGCATATATCAGATGACAAACACGGGATAACAACCGACAGAACTAGTTGGCAGATGACAGATTATAATTGACAAAATATAGGTGATATACGACAAATACGTGATAAAAGATGACATAACTAGTTGACAGATGGCAGATGACAATTGACAAATGATAGATGGCAGATGACAAATACGTGATAACAGCTGACAAAATTAATTATCAGATGGCAGATGACAAATGATAGATGACAGATGAAAAATACGCTATATACAGAACAAGTTGACAGATAACAATTATAATTATATAAAATACTAAAAAATTACGGACTTAACTTTTGATTATACTTTTTACTATATTTTGACTGTAGTAGAAGAAGACAGATGGCAAATGATAGTATACAGATGATAGACGACATATGACAGATGACAAATGCGCGATAACAGCTGACAGAATTAGTTGACACATGGCAGATGACAGTTGAGAAATAACAGATGACAAATACGCTATAATAGCTGACAGAACTATGTAGTTGACAGATAGCATATGACAATTATAACAAATATTAAAAAATTACCAGCTTAACTTTTGACTATACATTTAACTATACTTTGACTGTAGTAGAAGAAGACAGCTAACAGATCATAAGAGACAAACAACAGAAGACAGAAGATAAAAGAAAGAATTAATATAAAAGACAAAAGAGAAAAAAAAATTATAACAAAAATTCTTTCTCTTAAACTTTTAACTACATTTTGATTGTAGTAGAAGAAGACACATGACTGATGACAAATAACAGATCACAGATGATAAAAAACATATGACATATGACATTTTATAGATGACAAATACGCGATAACAGATTTAAAAACTAGTTGACAGATGGCAGATGAAAGTTGACAAATAACAGATGACAGATATAACTAATTCATAGATGGCAGATGAGAGATGAAAATAAGCCATAGCAGTTAATTGTTTGGGTAAACATTCAACATTTTTTTATGACAGATGACAAATAAACTATAACAGATTACAGAACTACTTGACAGATGGAAGATGACAGTTGACAAATAACAGATGATACCAACTGACAGAACTAATTAATAGATGTCAGATGACAGAAAAAAATAAGCAGATAGTAGTTAACAGGGCTTGTCAATTTTAAGTTTTCAATTTTTTTTTGACAGGTGATATTTTCCAGATATCAAATGAAAAATATGCGATAACAGATTACATTACTAGTTGACAGATAGCAAATGAGAGTTGACAAATAACAGATGGCAGATGTCAAATACGCGATTATAGCTGACAGAACTAATTGATAGATGGCAGATGACAGATGAAAATAAGCGGTAGCAGTTAATTGTTTGAGCCAACATTCAATATTTTTATGATAGATGATATTTTACAGATGACAAATGACAAAATACGCGATAACAAATTACAGAATCAGTTGACAGATGTCATATGACAGTTGAAAATTAACATATGAGAGATGACAAATACGCGATAACAGCTGACAGAACTAGTTGACAGATGGCAGATGATAAAAATGCGATAATAGCGGGCAGATTTAATTGGTAGATGGCAGATGAAAATAAGCGATAGCAGTTAAGAGGGCTTGTTAATTTTAAGTTGTCAGTTGTTTGAGCATGCATTCAATATTTTTTTATGACAGATAACATTTTACAGATGACGAATGACAAATACGCGATAACAGATTACAGAACTACTTGACAGATGGCAGATGACACATGACAAATCCGCGATAATAGTTGACAGAACTAGTTGACAAATGACAATTAACCTATAATAGGTGACAGATGAAAAATAAACGATAGCAGTTAACAGCGCTTGCTGATAGATGACAAATGGAAAATATATAGATGATAGATTATAAATAGTAAACATTATATGACTAATATTTTTCGACAAAAAACCTGATATTGTCTAATTGTCATATAAAATATGATAGATATTAGAAGACATATAACACAAAGCAAAAACATATAACAAATACATAACTATAATTAATTATTTTTTTATTCGACCAATGTAGCTTAATTTTTATTTTTCTCTTACTCAAATATTTAGTTGTGCACTTCATGTGAAAATTCCTTTTGTAAGACTTATGTAATGTCTGCTAGAAATAAATGTTTATTATTATTATTATAACATCGAAATAGAAGCCTCAAATATTAACAATATTACCAAAATTTTCAATTGTTTTTAGCAAATTTAATATCAATTGATTAAAACAAATTAAAAATTTTAAAGTTCACTTTATTCAACTGTTTTTTTTTCAATAATTTAATTATTTAAAATGTAATTACAAGTTGTCAACTGCTTTTGCAAATATTCAGTTATTTTTGATAAAATAAAAAAAAACGTTTTAGCAAATTACTTTTTTTTTGAAAGATTTCAAATTATTTCATAACAAATTTGCAATTTCTTTTTAAACCATCGATTATTTTTAGGGAAGAAATTTTCAAAAAGTTTTTTTTTTAAAACTTTAAATTGATTTTTGTAATAATTTAATTACTTAAGGTTTAATTCATAAGTTTTCAACTGTTTTCTTCCCAAATTTAAATTGTTTTGAAAATTTATACCCTTTCAAAAATATTGTTTTGAAAAAAATTGTTTTAGCAAGCTTAAACTAGTGATTGTTATTAAAAAAAATTTAATTATTTAAGAGTTCTTAGAGTTTGTGTACAGAATATTTACATTCATGGGTGGGTCATAAGTATTTTCAATTTTTTTTGTAATAATAATTTAATCATTTAAAGGTTAATTTAAATTAATTTTTTGAGCAAACATTCAATATTTTTTTAAGAAAGTAACTTTTTGGACAAATCTTAAAATATTCTAGAATGTTAGTTTTCAGTTGGTTTTAATCAAATTTTGAATTTTTATGCTATAATTTCAAATAAGATAGAACAAAATTTAAATAAAACGTTTTTTAATATTGGATTGATCGTGCCGATATTTGGTGAAACTATACTTAATAATAATGTATTAGTGTTCATCACAGAAATTAGTGTTACACAAGTCAACAAAATATATAATAATTACGAGTGATAGATACATACAAAATGATGGCAAATATTAAAAACTTCATAAAATAAAATACGTTTATTTTTCATATTCATAGACTTATAGTTAAAACTCTGCAATAATAAATCTGTGTAACTCAAAAACAAACCTGTTTAATTTTATAAAGTTTAAAAACTTGTTTTTTGTATTCAACTGATTATTTTTTTAACCAAAATTTTAATTTTTCTTCTCTATTATTTATTTATAAAAAAAACTAAATTTCAGATTTCAACAAATGTTTCTTTAAATTAGAATTTAATTGTTTTTGGTAAAATACATATGTTGTTAATTCTTGGCTTCTAGCAAATTTACATTGTTTTTTTTTATAAAACTGTTTTTGGGCAATTTCTTTTTGTTGAATAAAAATTTTGAAGAAATGTTTTTAGTGCCTTATTCATTAATCAAGTTAGTTTTCTGCTACTATGATTTATAAATTAGCCATTTTATCATTTTCTGTCATTATAAAATTTTCATGTCACAAGTGCTTAACTTTTTGACGTAATTCAAATAAAACACTTTTTTTCAGCAAAATATCCGAAAGGAACACGACTGTAAAATTCTAAAATCCTGAAAGAAATTTGAAAGTCTTTATATATTTTATATATGTAAAATCTTAAATGCATTTTTAATCTGTCATGCTGACATAAACAACTAAAATGTCTCCCCTAAAAAGGGAATAAAAAGCAAGTAAAAGCACATATAAAAGAATTCCGGATGCCCTAGAGAATATTTTCTCCCTCAGCAACATAAAAGAGAAAGGGTTTAAGTGGAAGAACACGATTTGTCATTGTGAATTCTGCCTGTGCTTCTTTCGCCCAAAATTTATCATACTTATGTTTTTTTCTTAATTTTATTGATTCGTAATATTTGTATAATAAATAAACATATTAGATATCCTGCACTTTCTGAAGGTTACAGAATATAGAATTCTCAAAGTGTGTTTTTCATTTATATAGACTTATAAAGACTTTAAAGTCTTAAACTTTGAACTTGTTTGTAATGTTAGAGTTTTCGCAAGTTCAAAAGTTTTTTAAAGGAATGTAGACTATCTTAAGCGACGTAAATAAGTAAAGCTGATTATGAGTTTAAACGTATCAAATATTTTCCAAAATTGTGTTTATTCTAAAAAAAGAGTAAATATTCCAAGAAGTTTTTGTTTTTTATTAGGTTGTAAACTTTTCAAAACTGTTTAAATTTCAGACTTTGATTTTAATTATTTTGTATTAATGAAGGTATCTTTAAAAATTCTAGGATTTTATATATTTTAGAATTGAATATTTTTTTTTTATTGTGACTAGTTTCGACAAATTTAGCTTATCATTATCAAACAGTTCAAGTTATACAAAGTTATTGTGTTTTATTCAATTTGCAAAAATATATAACGAAATAGAAGCCTCCAACATATACAGCATAATATGTTGGATGCTTGAAGCCATAACTTTGTGATACATCTTGAATCCGTGTGTGATATTAACAAAGTAAGTTTTATTCATCATTTGATGAAGTTCCTCATATACAACATATTTTAGAATTCTAGAATCTGCACTTTTAATACTTTTAATAATAGAGATCTTGAGAGTTTTTGACATTTTTTGAAGGTTGTAGATTGTAGAGTTCTCAAAGTGTATTTTTTTTAAGTTTGTACAGATTTTATAGTCTTAAATTTTGGACTTTTAAGATTTCTTTTAAAGTTCCAGGATTCTTGACAAGATTCTTCTCGCTTAGTAGATTTTAATTGAAAAGTATTCTTCTGAACTTACTCACAGTTTTGGAATTAAGGAACCTTTAGAATTCTACTTGTGGAAGTGATATAATATTTGGGATTTTCAAAATTAAACTGTTTAACTTTAACTTTCGCTATCGAAGCTTTTATATATTTATATAGTTTTATTATTTTAGTGCTAAAAATCATAGAGTTAACACAAAACTGACTATAATCATATAATAATTTATAGTTTATAAGTTGTTTTTTTTTTATTTTAAGAAAATATACATACCTTCAACTTTTCCCATGGCCAAAATCGGTATAGTTTTGATGGCAGAAACGGCCCACGCGGCCAGATGGAAGTACTGCGAATTGGCCTCGATGGCCTCGTGGCCCCACTTCAGTCCCGCCGCCAAAAACCAAGTCAACGTGAGCACAACCCACCAAATACTGGACGCCATGCTGAAGAAGTACAGCACCATGAAGAGAATCGTGCAGAACTCGTATTTAGTGCCCTGGGTGATGGTGCTGACGGTCTGCACCCCCGTTCTGGGCATCGGAAACGGTTCCCTGCAGGATATCGAGTCTCCGGCGACGAAACCCACCACGTACGCCAGAGAGACCATCAGGTAACACACGGAGAGGAAAATTATAGGCCTTTCGGGGTACCTGAACCTGTCCGTGTCGATGAGAAAGGTGCACACCGTAAAAAGGCAGCTGGCCGAGCACAAGAGGGCCCAGGTGCCGATCCAGACCCTGGAGAACTTCCGCTCGTTCTCGTTGAAGAACATCATGTGGCAAGGCGCTCCACAGTCCTTCTCGACCTTATCGCCCACCTTCAGGGAGTACTCGTATATTTTAGGGGCCTTAAAGTGGAGCGGACATACGAATCCCATATCCCTCGAGCGGTCATCGAAAGGCCTTGAAGTTCCCGTTGGATGGTTAAAGTTATACATTGAATGTCCCACCGATGACGGGGTCGTCGCCGAAGCCGTCTTATTCTCTCCAACGCACATCTCCCCGTCTATATCCTGCCCTTGTGGGAATCGGGCACAATCTAAATTCTCGGGCCAATCGAAACCGAACCTCTTCATCACATCCTCGCAACCGTTTTTCGCCGACAAGCACAACGACCTGCAAGGTGGTATGGGACTCTCGAGGATCGTGCACACCGGCACAAAAACGGAGCACAAGAAGAATTGCAGGTCGGGGCTGCACTTGATCTTAACGAGCGGAAAGTACTGGTGCACCTCCATGCCGGCGTCCTCCTGTTTCTGGTGGTTCAAGATGTTCGGCATGATCGTCATGTTGTACTGGATCTCCACGCAGAACGGAATCGTGATCTGCTGGCATTTCCCGTGCCTGGGGAAGACGTCGTCGGCATCGCTCTTCCTCGACATGCCGTGCTGCAGACCGTCCGCACGACCCCACAAAACTAACACACAAAGTAATAAGTAGAACGCACACATTTTCACAATTATAAAAAAGAAAACAATTGATTAAATCCACTGGAAACAAATAAACATTAACAACACAAACAAAACGCGCCGCGGAGTGACATCACCACACGCCAGACGGAGCACGACTGATGGTCGGAATGGCGAGCTCTTCGCCGGCGGGGCGGTGGGGGAAGGGGGGGGCGAAACAGTTGAGGAGCGCGCGTTCGGACAGCGGCGCGCGGGCGTTTCACAGAAACATTTCATAAACACAGAGGGCACAGCCGTTTTATTATCCAATCTCGCGGTCCGAATTCATTAGCCGCCTCACGGTGTAATTAATTAACATCTCTCGCCAAAAGACGGTACGCGATTGTTTTCCCCAATGTGTGAGTGTTCAAAACAAAAGAATTCGAATTCCCACCGCGAAAGTTCACGCTGCATTCAAATAATGCTCGTTTTGTCACGTGAAAATTAATACTTTAACGCGAAGAAAGCAAAAGAAACTTTGAGAAATTGCATTATAGTTGTTTAAATTGTTTATATACACACTTGATTTCCGTATATTTAAATGAGCGGCCTACAAAATTAAATTTTAAAACTCGTGATTATCATAATCTATTATTATAATTAGTAAAAGTTCTTCACATAATTAAATTTGTATTAACTATATAGCCTTGCACCAGAAATGGTACAAAGCTTGAATATTAATAAAACAATATTGACACAGACAATACATTACTGTTTTTACTCTTCTTTAATATATAAACTGTTTTTATTATTCTAACTTTTTTCAGCATCATCAAATGCATTATTAAGATTGTTTTTAATCTTTTTTCTATGCAACTGAAACAAAAACATCGTTTGACACTGATTTTCAATTTTATTTTCTTTCAGTATTTTGGTGTATTGTTTGGTAATTTAAGTTTTTATTTAGAATTTTAAAAGATTTTAATTATTAAACATTATATTGATATTTTTGACATTTTCAACTGTTTTTATTGCATTTTCGAGTACTTAATCTTAAACTGTTGCTGATAATTTCAATTGCATTTAGACAATTTCAATAGTTGTGATATTTTTCTTACAAACTAAATTTATTTTTTAAAGATAATATTAAAACAACTGAAAAATTTGAACTAAACATTTTATTTTCAAAAACTACTTGATTGTAACCTTGAAAAAAACATTTTACGATGCTTACTGATATTCAATTGTTTTTTTTTATTTTCAAAATTCTGCTGTATTAGTTTCTCCTCAATTTTTTTGGTTTCAATTTTTTCTTAGATGTGTTCAATTATCTTAAAATTTATTCATATATTTAACAATTTGTATTCTTTTTATTGCATTTTTAGGTAATCTCCAACTGTTTCTAACAATATTTCTAGTGCGTTTAGATAATTTCAGTACTTTTTGAAATTTTTTTTACAGCCTACTTTGTTTTATAAAAAAACTAAGTAATTTGATTTAATAATTTAAAAAAGAAACAAAAGCGAAAAATGCCATTATAATCTATTCTAATAGTAGGACTATTTAAAATAACTTTTTAAGTATTTCACTTAAAATTTACATGTTTGTATGTCATTACAAAGGTAATGACAGATTGACGTTTAATTAACTTGTCATAAATATTATTTGTTTTGTTGTTCAGTTTTACTTTTATTTTAAACATTATTGTGTCTCATTTTGACATGATTAATTCTACTCTTTTTTATTTACGAAAATTACGATGTTTAAGAAAACATTGTTTAAATAAAAATTGTTCGTTGTTTTTATTGTCTTTGAATTAATCTATTCTAACAATATGACCATTTTTATGTATTTCACTTAAAATTTAGTGGTTTATACTTGCCTTTGTAATGACAGATTGACGTTTAATCAAAATGTCATAAATATTATTTGTTTTTTTTTTTGTTGGTGTAGTGTTAGCTTCCTTGAATTCTTAATTCTTTGGTGTTTGATGGTCAGGCACAGGAAGGTTTAAAAACCTTCAGGCACAGGAAGGTTTTTAAACCTTCCTGTGCCTGACCATCAAACACCAAAGAATTATTTGTTTTTGTCAAACTTGTTCAGTTTTTCAGTCCCTTTAACTTTTATTTGAAACATTTTTGTGGAGGTTGGCAGAATGACGTTTTGTCAAAATGTCATTTTTTAAAATTTTTGAAAATCAAGGAGTTGGAATGAAAATATTGCTTAAAAAAATTGTTTTTTTTATTAACGTTGTATTTTGTTTGAATAATTTCATGGAATTTTAATAAAAGCAGTTTAATTTTTTATTTCTTTTAAACTTAAATATTTTATTGAAGTTGTCATATCGACAAAATGTCAAAATTCTTAATTTTCATTTTTCTGAAAATCAAGACTTTAATGAAAATTTTTGTTATAATAAAAGTTGTTCAATTTTATATTAGCTTAAATATTTTTATGGTGGTTTTTAGATTGACGTTTTGTTAAAATGACAAAATTTAATCAATTTTTTTTTTTTCGAAAATCAAGAAGTTAATAAAAATTGTTTAGTTCTTTATTATCCATCTTTCACTTACGTTTAAAATAGTTTGTTGAAGTTTTCTGGCGTTCCGTGAAATTGCAAAGATTTTTATTTATTATTTTTATTACAGAAATCAATATGACTTTTATTTGAAACATTTTTGTGGAGGTTGGCAGAATGACGTTTTGTCAAAATGTCTATTTTTTTTTAATTTTTGAAAATCAAGAAATTGGAATGAAAATATTGCTTAAAAAAATTGTTTTTTTTTTGGTTAACGTTGAATTTTGTTTGAATAATTTCGTGGAATTTTAATAAAAGCAGTTTAATTTTTTATTTCTTTTAAACTTAAATATTTTATTGAAGTTGTCATATTGACAAAATGTCAAAATTCTTAATTATCATTTTTCTGAAAATCAAGACTTTAATGAAAATTTTTGTTATAATAAAAGTTGTAAGTTGTTCAATTTTATATTAGCTTAAATATTTTTAAGGTGGTTTTTAGACTGATGTTTTCTTAAAATATCAAAATTTAATCAATTTTTTTTTTCGAAAATCAAGAAGTTAATAAAAATTGTTTAGTTCTTTATTATCCATCTTTCACTTACGTTTAAAATAGTTTGTTAAAGTTGTCTGGCGTTTCGTGAAAATGCAAAGATTTTTAATTATTATTTTTATTACAAAAATCATTCTGACATTTCAATGTATTTTAATTTTATTATTTTTTATTTTGTAAATCAAAAACTTTTTGGTTTAATCAAAGTTGTTCAGTTTCTTATTATCATGAAGTTTTATTTATTGAAGATTTCCGATTGACGTTTCGAGAAAATGTCAAAATTTCTAATTTTATTTGATCTATTCGAAAATTTTAGTCATGAAAATTTTGTTTCAATTAAAGTCGGGCAGTTTCTTATTATATTTATTTTTAATTTCAAACAATTTATTAAAGTTGTGCAATTGACGTTACGTGGAAATGTCAAAATTTTTAATTTTCATTTTGTTTTTCTAAAATCAAGTATTTAATAAAAATCTTATTTTAGTGAAAATTGGTTAGTTTTTTATAATCTTTCGTTTTTACGAAACATTTTTACGAAAATTGTAAAAGTGACGTTTTTACAAAATGTCAAAATTATTAATTTAAATTTTTATCAAAATCAAATACCTAATTAAATGAAAATTCTTAACCTTTTTTATCCAAATAATTTTATTGGATCTGATTGACGTTAGGTGAAGATGACAACATTTTTTTAAAAGTTGTGACAATGAAGTTTAGTCAAAATGTCAAAATTTATTATTTTTTTTCAAAAGTTAAGGAGTAATGAAAATTTTGTTTTAATAAAAATAGCTGACAAATGTTTTATAAATCATGACAGTTGACAATTGACATATGATTAATATTCACTGATCATTGGTACTTGGTATTCGGTAATAGACAATTGATGTCAAAATTATTAATTTATATTTTTAAGAAAATCAAATAATTAAAACTTTTTTAAATGAATATTCTTTTCTTTTTTTATTCAAATAATTTTATTGAATCCGATTGACGTTGGATGAAGATGACAACATTTTTTAAAACTTGTGACAATGAAGTTCTGTCAAAATGTCAAAATTATATTAATATTTTTTTCCAAAAGTTAAAAAGTAATGAAAATTTTGTTTTAATAAAAATAGCTGACATATGTTTTATAAATCATAACAATTGACAATCGATATATGATTCATATTGACTCATCATTGGTAGTTAGTATTCGACAATAGACAATTGATGTCAAAATTATTAATTTAAATTTTTATCAAAATCAAATAATCAAAACATTTTTAATGAAAATTCTTTCCCTTTTTTATTCAAATAATATTATTGAATCTGATTGACGTTAGGTGAAGATGGCAACATTTTTTTTCAAGTTGTGAAAATGAAGTTTCGTCAAAATGTCAAAATTATATTAATTTTTTTTTCCAAAAGTTAAAGAGTACTGAAAATTTTCTTTTAATAAAAATAGCTGATAGATGTTTTATAAATCATTACAGTTGACAATTGACTTATGATTAATATTCACTGAACATTGGTAGTTGGTTTTCGACAATATACAATTGATGTCAAAATTATTAATTTAAATTTTTATGAAAATCAAATAATTAAAACTTTTTTTAAAGAAAATTCTTTACCTTTTTTATTCAAATAATTTTATTGAATCTGATTGACGTTAGGTGAAGATGACAACATTTTTTTAAAAAGTTGTGACAATGAAGTTTAGTCAAAATGTCAAAATTATATTAATATTTTTTTCCAAAAGTTAAAGAGAAATGAAATTTTTGTTCTAATAAAAATAGCTGACAAATGTTTTATAAATCATGACAGTTGACAATTGACATATGATTAATATTCACTGATCATTGGTAGTTGGTATTCGACAATAGACAATTGATGTCAAAATTATTAATTTAAATTTTTATGAAAATCAAATAATTAAAACTTATTTTTAATGAAAACTCTTTACCTTTTTTATTCAAATGATTTTATTGAATCTGATTGACGTTAGGTGAAGATGACAACATTTTTTTAAAAGTTGTGACAATGAAGTTTTGACAAAATGTCAAAATTATATTAATTTTTTTTTCCAAAAGTTAGAAAATGAAAATTTTGTTTTAATAAAAATAGCGACAGATGTTTTATAAATCATAACAATTGACAATCGATATATGATTCATATTGACTCATCATTGGTAGTTGGTATTGAATAATAGACAATTGATGTCAAAATTATTAATTTAAGTTTTTATGAAAATCAAATAATTAATTTTTTTTTTTTAATGAAAATTCTTTTCCTTTTTTATTCAAATAATTTTATTGAATCCGATTGACGTTAGGTGAAGATGACAACATTTTTTTTCACGTTGTGACAATAAAGTTTAGTCAAAATGTCAAAATTATATTAATCTTTTTCCAAAAGTTAAAGAGTAATGAAAATTTTGTTTTCATAAAAACAAGTGACAGATGTTTTATAAACCATGACAGTTGTGACAGTTGTGACAGTTGACATATGATTAATATTCACTGCTCATTGGTACTAAGTAGGTAATCGACAATAGACAATTGCCTGGTGATAATTGACAGTTGACAATTATTCTTCTTCTATGACACTACAGTCCAACTCAGGTCCTGGTCTTAATGCTTTGCCTCTAACGTTCACAGTCATTAGCTGACCTTTTCCAGTTCCTCATTTTTAGCAATTCTTGGGCGTCTTTGGATCTATCCATATTACTCTTGGTTTACCAGCTTGTCGTTTTCCTCCTGGTTGTCTTAGGTGCACCTTTAATGCCTCTTTTATGCTTTGTACATACCCAGCCCACCTGAGGCGCAATTGTCTTATTTGTGTTGACAGTTGACAATTACATCGTGAAATAATAACCAATGTCTATTGACAATTTCTCAAGTGTCAATTGATAGATGACTGATGATCACTACCAGGTTATTGGATTAGATAAGAAGATAAATAACTGATGACTACTGATAATAAAACTTGAGAGGTGATATTTAATAGTAGGTAGGTAATAATTGACAAAGTGATAATAAAGTTAATATTATCACTGATATTTTGTAGTTAACGATTAACAATCAAAACATGACTAATGACGTTTGGCAGTTAAAAGTGTGAAGTTGACAATAGACAGTTGGCAGTTGATATTTGACAGACTGATGTAACCATTGATAGTTGTAAATTAACATTTGGTAGATGTCTTATAACTAATGACAGTTAGCAATTGACATATAATCACTGATATTTTGTAGTTGACAATTAATAATCAAAACATGAGTTGGCAGTTAATAGTGTGAAGTTGACAATTGACAGTTGGCAGTTGATATTTGACAGATGATATAACCATTGATAGTTGTAAATTAGCATTTGGTAGATGTCTTATAACTAATGACAGTTAGCAATTGACATATAATCACTGATATTTTCTAGTTGACAATTAAAACATGACTAATGACGTTTGGCAGTTGACAGTGTGAAGTTGGCAATTGACAGTTGGCAGTTGATACTTGATAGATGATATAACATTGATAGTTGTAAATTAGCAATTGGTGAATGTCTTATAACTAATGACAGTTAGCAATTGACATATAATCACTGATATTTAGTAGTTGACAATTAACAATCAAAACATGAGTTGGCAGTTAATAGTGTGAAGTTGACAATTGACAGTTGGCAGTTGATATTTGACAGATGATATAACCATTGATAGTTGTAAATTAGCAATTGGTGAATGTCTTATAACTAATGACAGTTAGCAATTGACATATAATCACTGATATTTAGTAGTTGACAATTAACAATCAAAACATGAGTTGGCAGTTAATAGTGTGAAGTTGACAATTGACAGTTGGCAGTTGATATTTGACAGATGATATAACCATTGATAGTTGTAAATTAGCAATTGGTGAATGTCTTATAACTAATGACAGTTAGCAATTGACATATAATCACTGATATTTAGTAGTTGACAATTAACAATCAAAACATGAGTTGGCAGTTAATAGTGTGAAGTTGACAATTGACAGTTGGCAGTTGATATTTGACAGATGATATAACCATTGATAGTTGTAAATTAGCAATTGGTGAATGTCTTATAACTAATGACAGTTAGCAATTGACATATAATCACTGATATTTTGTAGTTGACAATTAATAATCAAAACATGAGTTGGCAGTTAATAGTGTGAAGTTGACAATTGACAGTTGGCAGTTGATATTTGACAGATGATATAACCATTGATAGTTGTAAATTAGCATTTGGTAGATGTCTTATAACTAATGACAGTTAGCAATTGACATATAATCACTGATATTTTCTAGTTGACAATTAAAACATGACTAATGACGTTTGGCAGTTGACAGTGTGAAGTTGGCAATTGACAGTTGGCAGTTGATACTTGATAGATGATATAACCATTGATAGTTGTAAATTAGCAATTGGTGAATGTCTTATAACTAATGACAGTTAGCAATTGACATATAATCACTGATATTTAGTAGTTGACAATTAACAATCAAAACATGAGTTGGCAGTTAATAGTGTGAAGTTGACAATTGACAGTTGGCAGTTGATATTTGACAGATGATATAACCATTGATAGTTGTAAATTAGCAATTGGTGAATGTCTTATAACTAATGACAGTTAGCAATTGACATATAATCACTGATATTTTCTAGTTGACAATTAACAATTAAAACATGAGTTGGCAGTTAATAGTGTGAAGTTGACAATTGACAGTTGCCAGTTGATATTTGACAGATGATATAAGCATTGATAGTTGTAAATTAGCAATTAGCGAATGTCTTATAACTAATGACAGTTAGCAATTTACATATAATCACTGATATTTAGTAGTTGACAATTAACAATCAAAACATGAATTGGCAGTTAATAGTGTAATGTTGACAATTGACAGTTGCCAGTTGATATTTGACAGATGATATAACCATTGATAGTTGTAAATTAGCAATTGGTGAATGTCTTATAACTAATGACAGTTAGCAATTGACACAGAATCACTGATATTTTCTAGTTGACAATTAACAATCAAAACATGAGTTGGCAGTTAATTGTGTGAGCTTGACAATTGACAGTTGGCAGTTGATATTTGACAGATGATATATGCATTGATAGTTGTCAATTAGCATTTCTCAGATGTCTTGTAACTAATGACAGTTAGCAATTGACATATAATCATTGATATTTTGTAGTTGACAATTAACAATCAAAACATGAGTTGGCAGTTAATAGTGTGAAGTTGACAATTGACAGTTGGCAGTTGATATTTGACAGATGATATATGCATTGATAGTTGTAAATTAGCATTTGGCAGATGTCTTATTACCAATGGCAGCTAGCAATTGACATATAATCACTGATATTTTGTAGTTGACAATTAACAATCAAAATATGACTAATGACGTTTGGCAGTTGACAGTGTGAAGTTGACAATTGACAGTTGGTAGTTGATATTTGACAGATGATATGATCATTGATAGTTGTAAATTAGTAATTGGTGAATGTCATATAACTAATGACAGTTAGCAATTGACATATAATCACTGATATTTTATAGTTGACAATTAAAAATCAAAACATGAGTTGGCAGTTAATAGTGTGAAGTTGACAATTGACAGCTGGCAGTTGATATTTGACAGATGATATATGCATTGATAGTTGTAAATTAGCATTTGGCAGATGTCTCATTACCAATGACAGCTAGCAATTGACATATAATCACTGATATTTTGTAGTTGACAATTAACAATCAAAACATGACTAATGACGTTTGGCAGTTGACAGTGTGAAGATGACAATTGACAGTTGGCAGTTGATATTTGACAGATGATATAACCATTGATAGTTGTAAATTAGCAATTGGCTAATGTCTTATAACTAATGACAGTTAGCAATTTACATATAATCACTGATATTTTGTGGTTGACAATTAACAATCAAAACATGACTAATGACGTTTGGCAGTTAACAGTGTGAAGTTGACAATTGACAGTTGGTAGTTGATATTTGACAGATGATATAATCATTGATAGTTGTAAATTAGCATTTAGCAGATGTCTTATAACCAATTACATTTAGCAATTGACATATAATCCACTACTACTTCACATTTCGTTATTTTTGTATACATATAAATATATGTATGATAATTATATCTCATTTCACAGTTATGTATTCCAGAATTTTAAATTTTATTGTATAACTCAAATAATACAGTTATTTTAACTTTTGCCAATAATATTTTATAGTTGGCAAATAACAATCAAAACATGACTAATGACGTTTGGCAGTTAACAGTGTGAAGTTGACAATTGACAGTTAGCAGTTGATTAAGTGTCATCTATACAAACTCTATTGTCAATTACCGACTACCAACTCTCAGTGAACAATAATCATATTTCAATTGTCAACTACTATTTATCAACTATCAATGATTATGTCATCTGTCTGTTGATAAATAGTAGTTGACAACTGACATATGATTATTTATTCACTAATAAATGGTAGTCAGTAATTGACAATATACTTTATATAGATGACAGTTTATTGTTTTCAGTTTATACATGACAGATAACAATTAACAGTTGACTTATAAATAATTAAGTCACATTGCTGATGACCACTGACATGTATTTGATATACAGAAATTAACAATAAACTGCTAACTTCTGTCAGTAATTTAATGTTGTTCATTTTTTATATTTAACTTTTGTTTTAGATATTTTATTGAAGTTGTCTGACTAAATTCTTTTTGTGGAATGTCAAAATTAATAATCATTTTATATTAAATTTTTGTTTGAAACATCTTTACGAAAGTTGTCAGTGCGTTTTGTCAAAAAATCAAAATTATTTTTTTGTTTATTTTCGATAATTAAGCAATGTATATGAATATATTGTTCTAGTAAAAGTGATTTCGTTTTTATATCACCTTTGACTTTTGTTTAAAATATTTAATGGAAATTGTCTGACGTCTCGTGGAAATGTAAATTCTGAATTCAATTTTTTTAGTTTTAATTTAGTAGAATTCTTATAACAATTTTTATTTTATTAAATGTCAAGATGATATAAATCACATATTTGTGTAAAATCCTTTTGAGGATATAATATGCCTCATTTGGCCAAAACAAAAAGAAAATATTCTGAGATGAGCTTCAAGAAAGCAGACTCTCATGGAAGAAAGTGTTGGTACGAGTGGAAGAACGCTATATTGTGAACTCTGCCCTTTCCATATATGATTGAAATTTTTGTTGATATTAATGGATTTTATATACAATTTTCGAATATTATGTAAGCATATTGGAATAAATAAATAATACTAATTTGAATTAATTATATAATTTATAAAAGCTTTCGGCATAAAACTTACACGTGTGTGTATTTGGTTGCCTATACATCAAATACAGTTGATTGTACAGTTACCTAAATAAATTAAAACTTACTACAATATCGAATCAGAAAAGTAAAACACAATTTATACAAGTAATAAATAAAATATAAAATTGTTTTATTTATTATGTAAAATGTATAATTTAGCATTCATCATTATTTAATCTCGACTGGCGCTTATTCGGTTGCCTATCTAGCAAATAATAATAATAATAATAATATAATCGTTATTTTGCACTTTACTATATAATAAACTAATATTTTTATCACTATACATTTGTACCTATTTTATTTATTTCATCTGACCTATATAATTATAAACAAAACACCCACAAACATCCACACACACAACACTTTCACTTGGCTCAAATAACTTAATGCATCGCCCCCATACACTAACTATACTTGCAGTATCTTCAAGTAATATAAAAATTTGGTTTTAAATTTAGTTATTCCTTCTCGTTTCTTTAATTTCGTTGGCAAACAGTTACATTCTTTTGCAGCTTTAAAGAAGAGCGTATTTTGTCCGGCTTTAGTATTTTTGTGGTTTAGGAAGATGTTTCTTCTGCCTCTTGTAGTATAATTATGAATATCCGCATTAGTGATATTATTGTCAAAATATGTAGGCATTTTTCGTAAGTATACTTTGTGAATAAATAAAATTGCTTTAAATTTAACAATATGACTTTGATTTTTTAATTTCATTTTTTTAATGTTAATTTCATTTATTTTATTTGACGACGATTTGCCAAAATTATTATTTTTTTGTTTATTTTCGATAATCAATATATTGTTTTAGTAAAAGTATTTTTTTAAAATAATTTTTACTCTTGTTTAAAGTATTTAATGGAAATTGTCTGACGTCTCGTGGAAATGTAAAAATGTTTAATTTTATTTTACTTTTTAGTTAATAGAATTTTTGTAATAATGTTTTTATTACATAATTTATAAAATAAAATAGAAGCCTTCCGCATAAAAACTTATTACGCGTATTTAGTTGCCTATACATCTAATATAGTTAATTATACGGTTATCTAAATAAATAAAAACTTAAATATCGAATCACAAAAGTAAAATTCAATTTGTACAGGCATAATTTTACGCTTTTATTCATTATATAAAAGGAATAATTTAGCATAAACTCTATCTAATCTCGATTAACGCTTATTTGGTTGCCTATCCAACAAATATATTCAAAATATTGTAAAAATGTCAGTTTGACATCAGCGTAAAAATTTAATGAGTCGCTAAATAATTCCTTTTGAAGCAAAATGAAGTCCTAATGGCAATTACTAGTCTGCAAGAAGATCTGCAGCATTGCGCTGGAGTGGAAGAACATTCTGCCGAGTGATCCCCCAGATCTCTTACATCAAAATTTAAGTACATATTTTTATCCATCTAATTTGTAATAAATTAATTTATTGTAAGAGTATTAAATACAAAATACAGTTTGTCACGATGAATTAAATTCTCACTTAAATATGAAATATTTTTAAGTTAATTAACCTTCTAATTACAGTTTATCGTTCAGGGATATAAAGAAATAACAGCTTACAATCACAATGACAAACTAAAAAACTTTATTTATTAAAATAAATGTATACAAAACAAATAATTTAAAGTACATCTCTTAACTTACAAAGCGAAAAAATAAAACAGGTTATTTAGTGGGCTTATTTTTATTAAACAGTGTACCCCTTCCACCTTGATTGCCTGCTTTGCCACCACCACGACCACCAAAATTACCTGAAACAAAATAATTAATAATAAGTAATAGAAATCCTCGCATATATTTTAATAATTGGAAGATGGGATAGAGGCCACCCACCCACCCTACATATCCATTTCTAGTAAAACTGCTGATCAGTGTTAAGTTTTCAGCAAAAAAAATCATAAATCCCTCGAAATACTTACAAAAAACATAAACATTGTTTTAATTGAAGTTTAAAAATATATGTGTGGGGTGGGTGGGTCGCCTCTAACCCACCCTCCAACCAATAGAATTCACCCGACGATTGCTTTAGAGAATTTTACAACACATACAGCTTATATATGCATTATACTTGTTTATCACTTAAAATTAATTTAGTCAGACTATTGCATATGTTTTAATGATTGGAGGGTAGGATAGAGGCCACCCACCCACCCTACATATACATTTATATTACTACTACTGATCGGTGTTACGATTTCAGGAAAAAATCATAAATCCCTTGATATGTTTACCAAAAAACACAAAAATTGTTTTAAATAACCACGAATAAAAACACTTTCTTCGCAAACAATTAATCATTTGTGAAGAAAGTCTCAGTGTTTTTATTCAAGTTTATTAATTAAATCTTCACTTAACTCAAGAACGAATTTCAGTAATAACTAGCTATATAAAAAATTAAACATACCTCTAGCGGCCGGCCTGTTCCTCTGATTCTGTCCACCGCGACCGCCTTTATTATCCCTTCCTCTATTCTTCATCGACGTCTCCTCCTTCACCATATCAATAACCTCATCGGGTATCCTAAGGTATTTAATTGTACTGCCACGAATGTAACATTCTGGCATCCTCCAGAACTTGTCACCATCCTAAAGCATAACATCCTTAATAAAAATAATCTAAAGCAAATGCAAACATTTAATAATCACCCTTGATGTACAAATGACTTCACGTAAATTGATGTTCATCCAGTTATCACAACTAACCAAATGCCCGTTGTACGTTTCACCATTCTTCAACTCAACAAGCTGAAATTAACAAAATCTTTATCTAAATTTTACTGGATGATAAAATATTGTAGCAATATGAAATTTATATTGCCTATTAATTTACATAAAATTGAAGTATTTATAAACAGAGTAAATAAAACACTTTCAAAACTTTATACCACTATTTATTGGTCTCGAATGGGTTAAAAAAAACAAAACTATTCAAAAAAGGGTGATAAGTACATCAAATTCTTTATATTTATTGTGTATAGAGATTAACTACTTTCTGCAAAGGGGCACAAGCATATTACTTTCAAAAATAATTGTGCTGGAAGAGATTAAAACATTTTATTTTACTCTGATAATGGACTACGACATATTAGTAGTCACCATCATCATCGAATCTATACAATGTAAAGAATACCATCACCACACTGACCATGCTACCCACACAGAGTTAAGGATAAAAAACAATCATCAAAATTACATTTAGAGTTCCTCACTTTTCATTAAGATATAAGCCGATTGATATGAAGAAAAATAAATACGTTCTTCTTGTTCTTTTGCTTGAATATTAGCCTTGGCTATTAAGCCCTGCTGACCAGGTAATAAACATCATTTAAAAGAAAATTTTAAAGACCAAAATATTTGTAGGTTACAACATAATAATTTGTATTTTTACCAACATTACTCACCATAGGATGATTCTGAGCTGTTCTCAATAACGATAAGGGCAACTGAAACGTATAAAATCTAATTAGATTTGCATCAATTAAGTAAATTATGTTTTCTATACCATTTTTTCGAAATTTATATAAACTTAACCTCTAAACCGCAATTTAATCGTTTAAAATTTGTTGAAAATGTTTACCGTAAGATGGCGTTATGTAGTTTATTTAAAATAAACCAAAATTAACTTTCTATTCCAATAATTTTTATTGCTTTTATTCAAAGCATTTTAATATTTAAGGCTAAATAAATTAATATATAAATTATAAAACAAATAGAGGCATAAACATGTTTTTATTAACCACGATTAGTGCTGAAAACAAGCCATATTTTTAAAGTAAAATAAAAAATTATAATTACTAAAAAGTTAGATTAATTTAAATAAACCTACAATAAATAAACAATATTTAATTATAAGTAATTAATTCTGTGACCGTGAATGTGACAAATGATTTGTTAGCCATGTCAGGTTACGAATTTGTATAATTTATAATTATTTTTATAAAACGTATATTTTATAGTATGTATGTAACTATTAATTAATAATAATTTTAAACCTTAAAATTTCACTAGAATTTACTACTTATTATAATTAATGTTACAATTTCATTAACGAAATATATAATTATGTGTAAAGCTTATAAACATTTATATTTTTACAAAAATTGTATGTTTATTAGATTTTGGGTTCTTTAAAAAAATACATATGAATAAAATTAATAAATAAGTCTTATATTTATCGTATAAATTCAATAAAAATTTCTTTAAAAAAATATAAACATAATTTATTGATATAATATATATATATATATTTGATTAAAAAAACATATATTAAAATAATAAAATTATTAATGCACTTTAATTTTTAAAAGTTTAAATATTTATTTATTATAATATTTAATAACCTAAAATTTTTTTGAGGTTAAGACATGCTCCTGAGGTACTTGGGAAAATTAACAGTTATCCGAAGATTTGCCCATACATACCTGTTCAGAATGGACAGGGCATACCTGAGACACTTGACCGAAACGAATCAGTTTCAAATCACCTTCAGGTATAACAATCCTGACCAGAATGTTGACCGACAGTTCAACTTCTCGAGGCTGTTAACAGAAAACACGGGCGCTTTCCTATCAAGAGTGGTCACCAATGTGGACAAGATTGTCAACAAGAAGAAAAAGAAAAAGAAAGCGGAAGACGGTAATGGTGGTGTTACTGTGGACGTTAGCTTATTTTTGAATGGAAACAAGGTTGGAGAGGACGTCGTTTGCAAGGATTTATTCATTGATGGTAATGATGTTAGGATGAAACTGTTAGAGAAGGAGTATCAGATAGTTATCAATTCCCCGTATGTTGATAGTATTGCATTAGCAGAGAGTATTATGGCTAATTTCCCAACTTATCCTTCAAAGTTTGAGTCTGTGTACACTGATATAAAATCTAGTGAGTTTGTATGGTACAAATCGTTGGATAAAAAGGAGTGGGTTAAGGCGGGAACTGGGTACGTTTATAGTCCAGGGAATGCGGATATCGATCATTTTTTGAAGCTTGTTTGTGTGCCTAAAAGTGGGGACATTGAGGGTCCAATGATTGAAACTATTTCTAATGCTAAGGTGACTGCTAGTCCAGGTGTTTGCCCATTCGAAAA
Organism: Ontholestes murinus; assembly: GCA_963969525.1. Lineage (NCBI taxonomy): Eukaryota > Metazoa > Arthropoda > Insecta > Coleoptera > Staphylinidae > Ontholestes > Ontholestes murinus. The sequence continues at coordinate 60,082,026 of OZ018393.1, read as the reverse complement.
TCGGCATTCGTTTACAAAAGAACATTGTAAAGGCAGTGAGTAAGTAATGTGTATTTTTATTAAATCATGTAAAGAATTTTAATGTTTGGTCGATTTGATAAAAATTATTATTTTAGATTCCGTGTTGTGAGTTATAATATTCTTGCCGACCTCTACTGTGATTCAGATTTTACCAGAACAGTTCTTCATCCCTACTGTCCACCATACGCTTTGTCTATTGATTACCGAAAGCAATTGATATTAAAAGAGATTCTGGGGTATAATGCTGACATAATGTGTTTACAAGAAGTAGACAGGAAAGTCTATAATTATGATTTTAATCCAGTACTAAGCATGCTTGGCTATGATTCCTGTTTTACTCTTAAAGGTGGTACAGTTGCTGAAGGTGTTGCTTGTTTTTATAACAATGAAAGATTCAAGTAAGTATAATTTATTGATAAATTCATTAGTTGTTCTTATGGATTGATGATAAAATTAATACTCTTTTTAATGATTGAACCAGTTAACTGAGTTTGACGATTTTCGATTTTCCTGACTCAGAAATTCGAACTTTCAAACTGGAGCGACACTGTTAACTGGTTAATATAATATTTTTTAAGTGGGTGTGGTTGTAGGGTGTTAGTTTTTGTCCAGTTAAATGTATGCTGCGTTTTAAAAGTGTGAATTTCTGTGTGTCACGAAAATTGATCGACAATGAGTATACTCGTCTAACTTAGTTAACTGGTTCATTATTATTATAACAACATTAGTTGTAATTGTAGAAGTTTTCACATTATGAAGCATTTTAATAATTAATTAATTAATTAATTAAAAACTTTTTCATTGCCTTCCTTCATCTCTCAATAACTTTCTTCTTTAAGCATATATTATATCCTAGGCCGCTGAGCCATGTTGACTACTTTTATCACTTGTTTATCTATTTTGATTTTAAGGTTATTGGATCAGAACAGCATCATTATTTCCGAGCACATTCAAACGGATCCAACGTTTGCCGAAATTTGGGAGAAAATTTCTTTGAACGAGAAATTACGTGAACGAGTCCTCGAAAGGCAAACGGCTGTACAAACGACTATATTAGAATTTGAAAACGGTAACGTTTTGCTTGTAGGAAACACGCATTTATATTTTCATCCAGACGCTGATCATATTCGATTATTGCAAGGATCTCTCTGCATAAAGTATATAGAAAGTGTGTATAAAAAGTTTAAGGAAAATGTAAGTATTTTTTAGCTGTAGTTTATTACAATTGGTTTAACGGTAGATGTACAATTAATTGTAGTAAAAAATCTTTAATATTTATAAGAAAAAATGCTATTTTTTTGATGTTGAATTGTCTAAACAAAATTTACAATTTTTAGATGAGTGATAAGACAATATCTGTGATATTCTGTGGTGATTTTAATAGTGTACCAGAATGTGGCATTTATAAATTGTATACAACCGGAAATATTGGAGCTGATTGTATTGATTGGCAAAGCAGTAAGTACACAATTGTTATGGTAATTAATAATAACTTTATTATTTAATAATACTCATTTAAAAAGCTGAAAAATCACAGCCTTTACTTCTTATCCTTTGTTTTTACACCAGTTTTCAATGTTAATCGCAGTTTTCATTTTGTTCCCAAAAATAAATAATGTTTTCCTGTATAGAATATGTTACATAACCTCTAAACAATTTGAAAATCAGTTTTGCCAATTATAACTATAAATATTAAATTTTTATTATTGTTTAAATATTGAACCAATTAAAAAAAACTGAAATATATTTGTTTAGAAAGTGGTTACAAATTTGTTTTCTATTGGTTAAGTAATTAACTGTCATTTATGTTGTGTTTAATTTTTGTGGTTTTAGATAAAGAAGAAGCTGTAATTGGTTTGTCCGTAACACAGCCGTTTAGTTTAGGCAGTGCGTGTGGAACGCCGAAATATACAAATTTCACGACCGGTTTTGCGGACTGTTTGGACTACATTTTTTACGACCGTGACCAACTGGAAGTATCCCAAGTCATTCCGTTGCCCAGTAACGAGGAGTTGACGCAGCACACAGCCCTGCCGAGCGTAGTCTTTCCTTCAGATCATATATCTCTAGTGGCAGATTTAAAATGGACAAAATGAAAATTGGGTGTTGATCGTGCATTTGTTATTTTTTTAAATTTAATTAAACAGGTATTAAACTAAAACCATAGCCTATTACAAATATTCGCCATTACAACGTTTTACAAGTAACACCTGTAATGTCTGAATCATGGAACTTAAATCGATCCTTTGACTTTAGAGGGGCCTCTTCTATGGAATCATTTTGCAAAAACTTGACATCAATCCTGAAATCCTTTGTGTTTATGTTCTTGCCTTTCCCCATTATCTTATTAATCTGCCTCACCACCTAATCTCCTTTTGTTCACTTTTTGACCGCCTCTTCAGCTTGACCACGATTGCACCTAGGTGGAGCTGTTTGACTTAAACATTAAACCGCCTTTGTCGTGGACACTTATTGGGCTCTACCACTGGTATGTTTGTTACCCCTAAATTTCAGAGTGCCTTTTTTTACCACCAACACCTGCACTGGACTGGCATCAGGTTCTCGTGAGACATGACCACAGGTAGCAATCGATTAGTTCAATGTAACAGTTCTGTGTTTAGACTTAGCATCACTTGCCCTTGCGGGTCTTAAGCCGCGATACTACAGCAAATACGTTTTGATGAGTCACAAAATGTCTATCCCCTCTTCCCAGAGTGGTAGGGGTCTCCCAAGTAGTTCATTAGGAATAGAATATTGAGCCCCTTCACAACATCAATAACAATTGACATATTACTTGTAAGCAATAATAGTTAATATGGCATTTGATTATTGACACATGGTTGAGACTAACAAATGACGTTTGACAGATGACAACCATTTACAGTTGATAATTGACGTATGACTAATAGATAACTAATGACACACAGTTGGCAGATGACAATCATGGATAGTTGACAAATAACAGAATGACAGATGACTTACTGTAATTGTTATATAATGATAATTGAAAATTTTCAGGAAGGCTATTAACACAAAGATGATGATCGCTTATAGGTAGTTAATAGTTGACAATAACGAAATGCAGTTAACAGGTATTCTATAATCAATAAAATTTGACAATTGACATATGGCTAACAATCACTGATATTTGGCAGTTGGCAATTGACAATAGAAAGATACCTGTTGACTGATGACAGTTACTTAATATGGCAGTTGATAATTGACACATGATTGATTATCACTAACAGATAGTTGATAGTTGGGAACTCGCAATAAACCGATAGCTGATATCAGTGACAAATGGCTAATGACAGCAGTTAACAGATAACATAACCATTGACGGATGATATCTAAGAGGTAGGTGGTAATTGATAATAAACAGATAGCTGCTGACTAATGACAGTTAACTGTTGGCAGATGGCAGTTCACAATTAACATATAAGCAATGTTTACTAATAGTTAGTAATTGACAATAGACGGTTAATTATGGTTAATACATAAGTAACAGATGACAGATTACTTTTAATTAATGACATTTGATAATTGGCAGTTGACAATTGACATACAGGCAAATTAATGATGACTAGTTATTGTTAACAGAAATTACTACTGTACAGTTGACAATTTACAGGCTTTAATGGCAGCAGTTGACAGTTGATATATGACAAATGTTCACTGACAGTTGATAATTGACAATATTTAGATAACGAGTTTACAAGTGTCTTGATGATCATTGACAAGTAGTTGGTAGTTGACAATTGATGGCTAATCATAAATAATACTTTACAAATTTTAGTTAATAGTAGGTAGGTGACAATTGATAGATTACTGATAATTAATATAAGTTGGATATTAACATTTGATAGATTTCTTATAACCAATGACATTTGACAATTAGTCACAATTGACAGGTGACTAATGATCACTGATATTGATAGTTATTGATGATGACTAATGACAATTGACAGATGACAGTTAATAGATGTTAACAATTGGTAGTTTATATTTGACGGATGACATACCATTGACATATGGCTAGACAGACAACTGATTACAGTTAATACATGACGATTAATTATAAACAGTTGACATATAACGAACGACAATTAGCAATTGACAAAAGAATGACAATTAACAGTTGACAGATGAAAAGTAATAGTATGTTAATAACTGTTGATTATAACATCTGGAAGATACTATGCTTTATAAACCATAACAGTTGACAAATGACAAATGCTAATTAACATAACCATAGGCATTTCACAATTGACATATAGCTAATGCTCATTGATAGTTGGTAACTAATAATAGACAATATAGTTGATGCTTGAAGCCATTACTTTGTGATACATTTTGAAAATTAGGACGATAAATAAAATTCACTTTGTTGTTAATAATAGACAGATAAGTGATGACTGATGATAGTTGACAGATGACAATTAGGTACCGTTGGCAAATAATAGATGATATATTATTAATGAAAATGGGTAACTAAGAATTGACAGATGATTTATAACTAATGACAGTTGAAAATTTGTCATATGTCAATTAATAAACAGCTAATGATCATTGACAGGATATTGGTAGTTATAAATTGACATTACAGAGATTGATGACTAATGACAATAACACATTTTTATAGGAATGGATAATCAAAAGATATTTCATCATGACTCTTGACCACTGGGAAATTAACTAAATATAATTGTGGACAGTTGACAAAAAATGACTTGTAACCAAGGGCACTAACGACCGATGACAGTTAATAGTTGGTAAATTATAGTTAATTGTAAACAGATGACATAACCAAATATAGTTGGTGAATGATTACTGATAGATAATTGACTATAGACAGATAACCGATGACTAATGATCATTAACTGTTGAAATATGATAATAGAGGGTAGGTGACTTTTAACAAATAATCACTGACTAATAACAGATGTCGGTTAATAGGTGCAGTTGTTAATTAATGTTTAATGACAATTGCCAGTTTGACAGATGACATAACCATTTACAGTTGATAATTGGCATATGACTAATAGATAACTGTTAAAGATGGCAATTATGGATAGTTGACAAATAACAGAATGATAGCTGACTTATTATAATTGTTATATAATGGCAATTGAAAATTTGCGTGAAGGCAATTGACATAAAGATGATGATCGCTTATAGATAGCTAACAATTGATAATAAAGAAATAACTGGGATAACAGTTAATGCAGCAGTTAATGTTTGACAGATATTTTGTAACCAATAACAGTTGACAATTGGCATATAACACGATCACTGATATTTGGCAGTTGGAAATTGACAATAGAAAGATACCTCTTTACGTATGACAGTTGACCGTGAGTAGGAAGTTCATAATGTGCAGTTGACAAATGACGGTTGTCTAAGAAAAAGTTGACAGATGGCAATTAATTAAAATTTGTCGAGTGCTAATGACAAAGGCTGATGATCATTGACAGGCAGTTGGTAGTAGACAATTGATGGCTAATGATAATTAACACTACAAATTATTATTTATTTTGAAGGCATCTACTTTGTTATAATTACTACAAATTATAGTTAATAGTAGGTAGGTGACCAATGATCACTGATATTGATGATGAATAATGATAGATGGCAGTAAGTAGATGTTAACAATTGGTAGTTGATATTCGACGGATGGCATAACCATTGACAATTAATAATTGACATATGACTAGACAAGCAACTGATTACTGTTAACAGTTAATACATGAGAGTTAATTATAAACAGTTGACAGATAAGTAATTGACAATAGGGTGATAATGACAATTAACAGTTGACAGATGTTAATAATAGTAGGTAGATGACTGTTGATTATAACAGTTAGAAGGGACCATGTTTTTTTAACCACTGACAGTTGACAAATGACTAATGACATTTGACAATTGATATATAATTAATGTTCATTGATAGTTGGTAATTAATAATAGAGAGATAAGTGATAACTGATTATAGTTGACAGTTAATAGATGACAATTAAGTACAGTTGGCAAATAATAGATGATGATTAATAACATTGGCAACTAACAATTGACACATGACCTATAATCAATGACAGTCGAAAATTTGTCAACTAATAAATAGCTAATGATCACTGGCAGATTCCCTACTGTTGGATTGAGTTTACGCGAAGTGTTGTTGTAAATGAAAATAAGACACAGTCTATTCCTTACTTCACTTGTTTATTAAGCGTTAAATGTACATTTCGTTCACAAGGTGAACATTGTCAATAACAAACTGTCTGGTGGTTGATAGTTAAGAATTGACAATAGAGAGATAATTCGTGACTAATGACAATGACACTTTATTATAGGAATGAACAATCAAAAGATAGCTAATGATTAATGACTCTTGACCATTAGCAAATGATAGTATTAAGTGACATATAATTGTGAACAGCTGACAAATAACAGATAACTAATAATTAATATATGACTTATAACCCGAGGCAGTTAATAATTGGCAGTTGACAATGGACAAATTTTCCAGGTAGTAGTTTACACATGGCTGAAGATCATTGATAGCTGTTTGGTAGTTAACAATAGATATGGTAATAAAAAGATAACTGTTAACTAATGACAATAAAACTTGTCAGATGAAAGCTAATGGTCACTGACAGTAGAGAAATAACTGACGACTGATCAGTTGACAAAAGATAGTTAAATGTGGACAGATAGCTAATGTTCAAAGATAGTTGATACTTGTGGATCGAGAGTAGGCATATAATTGATTACTATTGACAGTTAACAATTGGCAGTTAATAGTATCGACCTTAACTGTTATGTGTCATAATTGACAAATAACTGCTGACTAATGACAGTTGATAATTGATAGATGGCTAATGATGCGTAGTTGACAATTGACAGATTAATAATAGTTGGCAATTAACATTTGACAAATGACTGATATTTGACAGTTGGCAATTGCCAATAGAAAGATACCTAATGACTGATGACAGTTGATAGGGAGCAGGGAGCAGGCAGTTAATAATATGCAGTTGATAATTGACTTATGACAAATGGCAATTAATTAAATTTGTCGGGTGCAAATGACACAGGCTGATGATCACTGACAGCTAGTTGGTTGTTGACAATTGATGGCTAATCATAATTAACAATTTACAAATTATAGTTAATAGTAGGTAAGTGACAATTGACAGATTACTGCTAATTAATATAAGTTGTAAATTAGCATCTGATAGATTTCTTTTAAACCAATGACACTTGGCAATTGATATATGACTAATGATAATGATGATGATGACTAATGACAGTTGACAGATGGCAGATATTAATAATTTGTTAGTTTACATTTGATGGATAACAACATATTTTATTTACCTTAGATAACATAATTATTGACAGTTGATAATTGACATATGAATAGATCAATAACTGATTACAGTTAAATATAATTACTGAGAGTTATATATGAGAGTTAATTATAAACAGTTGACGGATAACTAACGACAATTTGCAATTGACAATATAATGACAATTGATGAATAATGACAATTAACAGTTCACAAATGGCAATAGTAGGTAGGTATTAACTGCTAGATGACTGATGATTATAACAGTTAGAAGGGACTATATTTTTTAAACCACTGATAGTTGACAAATGACTAATACCATTTGGCATACCCCTTGACATTTGACAATTGACATATAATTAATGCTCATTGATAGTTGGTAATTAATAATGGTCAAATAAATAATGACTGGTAATAGTTGACAGTTGACAGATGACAATTAGGTATAGTTGGCAAATAATAGATGGTGTATGATTATTGATAATGGGCAACTAACAATTGAGAGATGACTTATAATCAATGATAGGTGAAAATTTGTCATTTTGTCACATAGTTTGTTGGTAGCTAAAATTGACAATAGAGAGATAATTGATCACAAATGACAATTACACTAGGTAGTTTATAGTTGGCAATAGACAATAGTCCCTTACAATAGAGAAATAATTGATGACAGTTAATTGTTGACAGTTGATAGTTGTCAATTGACAGTAGGCAGAAAATTGATGGCAGTTAACAGTTGACAGTCTACTTTAACTGTTATTTGTTACAATTGACAAATAACTGTTGACTAATGACAGTTGGTAATTCTTATATGACTAACGATGTGTAGTTGACAATTGACAGATTAATAATAGTTGGCAGTTAATATCTAACAGATGACATAACCATGGATGGTTGAAAATTGATAGTTAACAATTAACATATGACTATTATATATTATATATTCACTGATAGTTGATAGTTGGTAATTAACAATAGACAGATGATAACTGATGACAATTATAAGTTGACAAATAACGGCTGATAGATGATTAATAACAGTTGGCAGCTAATGTTTACTGATATTTGGGAAGTGACAATAGGTAGATATATTACGGCTGATGCAACAAACAGTGATAATTTACAGATAACTGCTAGTTATTGATAGGTGTCTTAGAACCAATGACAATTGATATATAACTGATGACGATTTATAGGTAGTTGGCTTTAGTCAATAGATAGATAACAGATGAGTAATGACCGTTAACAGTTGGTAGATGATTATTGATTGTGAGTAATTAACAATTACAGGATGTGTGGAGAAAATTGACAGCTAACAATTGCCACACGGCTTATAACCTGTAACAGTTTTCAATTGACATATTTGGCAGTAAACTATGAACAATAGTTATATACCAAGATGACACTTGTCATAGTTAACAGAAGACCATTGATAATTGACAGTTGACATAAATAAGTTAGCAGTTAACATTTGATAGATCATGGATAGGTAGTTGCTAGTTAACAATAGAAGTAGGCTAATGACAATAAAACTTGTCAGATGGTAGCTAATGGTCACTGGCAATAAAAAGATAACTGATGACAGATCAGTTGATAAAAGATTAATTATTAATAGTTAACTGTGGACAGCTGATAGATGACTAATGACAGCTTATGTTTAAAGATAGTTAATAGCTGTGAATAGACAGTAGACCGATAATCGATGACAGTTGGCAGTTAGTAGTATCTACCTTAACTGTTACTTGTAATAATTGACAAATAACTGCTGACTAATGACTAATGATGTGTATTTGACAATTGACAGATTAATAATAGTTGACAGTTAACATTTGACAGATGACATAATCACTGACGGTTGATAATTGATAGTTGACAATTAACATATGACTAATATTCACGGCTAGTTGACTGATATTAGTTGACATATAATGAAAGTTGGCCGATAATGTTTACTGATCGTCGATAGTTGATAAGCGACAATCGGTAATATTATGACTGATGACAGTCAACATTAAACGGATGTCATTTAATTCTGAAAGTTGACAAATAACAGATGACAAATGGCAATTGGCTGCTAACAATTGGCATATGGCTTAAAACAATGACAGCAGAAAATAGAAAACTAGTGGGCAACCGGCATATAGCTGATGATCTTTGAAATGTTGTTGGTAATTGAGAACAGAGAGAGGAAGCTGATGATAACTGATGATAATTATCAGATCAATAGATAGATAACAGATGAGTAATGTCCGTTAACAGTTGGCAGATAATTGTTGATTGTGAGCAATTGACAGATGACAATTGACAAATCTATAATAGTTGCTAAATGACATATTTGACAGTAAACAATTAACAATAGACGGATAACAAGATGACACTTGTCATCTTAACAGAAGACAATTAATAGTGGGTAATTGATATTTGACAGTTGACATAAATAATGATAGTTAGCAGTTAACATTTGACAGACTATTTATAACCAATTGACACATGTTTTGGTGGAGTTTATAGTGGATAATTGACATGAAAAGATAAGTAAAAATAAGTAAATTGAAAAGTTACTAAAGTTCGATGACAGTTAACGTGGCAAATGACAAATAAAAGATTACAAATGAGATTGGAAAATTGTCAGATGGTTACTCACCCCATTACTTACCTGTATAAATTTTGAAGTCTTATAAAAACCAATGGCCCAAAATATTTTATGGAACATCACTGAAAAACAACATGTTTTGTGTAGTAATAGGTAGTTGATTAAAATTTATTGATATAATGTTTGACCAAGTGATTAATGAGAAACAAATACAAAATATGTTTTGTGTAGTATTTTGGTTTGTTGATTAATGAAAACACTTAATGAATTAGTTTGTTTATACTAGTATAATTGCACTTGGGATGGAATATTTTGGATAAAAATTAAAAAAACGTATAAATTTTAATGATCGTTTAATAATTATAATAGGTGATACACTTATATGTATATAATGAACCGAATAAAATTTAAAAAATATTTGGACGAAATAGGTAAATATACTTAAAAACTAAGACATACACTCACAAAATAACTATGAACCGGTCGGTCGTCGGCGGTCCCCTCGTTCCGAACTTATTGCATGAAGACTTACACATATACATATACATGAAAAAACGAAGAAGGTATAGGGGGGGGGGGGTAGGAACGAGAGGAGGGCCGAATTCTTTTGTGAATCTACGCGTAAGTCGTAACAATCGTTACTAATCAGGTACTAAATGCATGGATCATCCGATTTCAAGCACTCCTCATCCACTCAATCACTCGCCTAACTATAAATAAATAAAAATTAGATAGCCTTATTGTAAATATACATATATATGTACACGAAAAATAAATACGATAAGGAACATTACTGAAGTCATGGATCCACGTAAATCCCGCGCTACGGGTTTTACTTAAAATTAACTTTAATAAAAATATGTGATGCGACTTATTCTATAAATTTACAATTATTTATGACTCGTTAAAGTTAGTTTAGCTTATGGTTGCTATTATTTTTTTTTAAGTAATGTTATTTGTAAAATAATACTTATATAAAAATATAAAAAACGTTATTATTGTATTCTTGTATGTGTGTGTCTCTCTCATTGGTCCCTGCTCGGGGGACTGAAAATATGTATAAAATTGTAGACTAGATGCGACATTTTCATTTCACTTACAAACTTAAATGTTACGAGTGCTAATTTTAAAATCAGTCTGTTACGGGTTTTCTTGTTTTCATGTTTTTTTTTTTTTACATTATTAAACTATTTGCCAATTATTTACAAAATACTTAGGTTTAAAAAAAGGGGGGCGCGCGGGCCGTTCCCACGCTTGACTATACTTTTTTTATTTTTTTCGTTTTGCTTAATTTTTGGTATCCAAGATTTTCGGACCTATGGGAATGGTCCGCGTGTTTTTAAAATCGTTAAACACCCATTTGGGAGGGTAATTTGTCTCTAACATACGGTCGTACATTAGGATGGTGATTATGCAATTGTAGAGATTACGTTTAGTTTTCAGTTTTCAAACTTTTACCTCGATGGATATCAACACTAAACTAACATACTTTTTATGTTAATTATACAGCAAGAGTTTTCGTTTAGTGTTTATAACCATGTAGGACGCAATCATCTTAATGATTTAAAAGATATCGTCACGTGCATTCATTTATAATATAAAAATTATTGGAAAAAAGTATATAATAGGAACGTTTAGTAAGTGTAATGCGCATGCGCAATATCTACACTGGTTGTTATTGTATTGCGAGTTTAATGGCCTTGACTATTAGTTCCTGTTGAACAATCTACACTGGTTTGTTGTTGTTTTATACAAGTCTTCACTGTTTAATCTTAAAAAAAAAAACGCGCGAGTATTCGATTACGATTACGTTCCAGTACTTTTAACTGTCAAATACTGTTGAGTTAATGTTGGTTTTCCCTTGATTAGGTTTGTCTATAAAAATATTGCCGATATTAAAAAATGTCAAAATTTGAAATTGCTAGTTTTAATTACGTTTTGTTTTGTCAACACACGTGACTCTATTGAGAGTAAAAGTTTGAAAACCTGAAATCCATTGACGTGCATAAAATCTTGTAAAAAATCCAGCCGGCTTTTATGGATGTATAAAAATTCCCTAACATCGAAAACCAATGAATCAATTTTAAACTAATTACGTTGTTAGCCTTTTGTTGACATAAAAAAATATTCATTTTTCTTATACAACATTGTACTATACTTACACATATATCCAATAAAATTTGACTATTTAGAATATCGTTTACGCATTCTTGTGTGTATGTGTATATAACTTCGATAACAACGAAATAAATTGTACCCGATCAAAGGCATTCGGTCTTTGGCTTCATTATCAATGAATCATTAGTTCCTCCACACAGCAACGTTGAGCATTCGAAGTGCATTTATTTGTTGTTTTTTTTTTTTTTTGGAGGGGGAAAATAATAATTTTGGCACTGTGATGTTTTTTTTCTTGCATATTAGTTTCACTAAACTTCTGAAATGGCGTGTCCGTTTATCAATGAACCGGGGTAATAGTCTTCGTTGTCGTCCCGATCGCAACCCGACTGGTCGTGTTGTATCGTGGCGTACTTGCTGCACTCGCTTATCGAGTCCGAACGCGGCGGGAGGAGGGGTTCTTTGGGGCAGCAGTTCTCCATCTGCATGGAGATGCCGCTGTCGCCTTGGTCCGAGATTTGGCGCCTGGTCGGCGTGTGTATCGACATCGAGGAGATGCCGTTGATCATTGGTATGTTATTGAACGAGGATGAACACTTGCGGAACTGGTCGGGCAACTGCATTTCCAATTGACCGGTGTCTTCCATTTGGACCGATGCTAGGGGCACGTCCAAACAGGGGCAGATTAGGCGCGAGTTGTTCGCTAGGTACTCTACCAATACGCTGGCCGTTGGACGTATTTTCGGGTCCACGTTCCAACAACTTTTTAATAAACATTCCCTGAAATTAAATTTCAAATTACTCAAAATATGTTAGCTTTAAAACATAATAGGATACTTACAATGGTGCTTTAACTCCTTGAGGTATAGTAATAGTATTCCCCTTCTTGACGTACTCTAAAACCTCCGTGTTGGTGAGCCCTTGGAAAGGAAAGCTGCCAAAGGTGATAATCTCATACAGTAAGACCCCGTAACTCCAAACATCAGACGCGGGGGTGAAAACGCCCAACGCTAAACTTTCCGGTGCCATCCACCGCACCGGCAACATTCCCCTTCTATTGAACTTGTAGTAATCATTTTCGAACATCGGCCTGGTCATTCCAAAATCGCCCAACTTCACTACACGCTGTCCACTCAACAAACAGTTCCTAGAAGCGACATCGCGATGCACATACTTCAACTCTGCCAGGTAGCTTAAACCCCGAGCAACATCCAAAGCCATCGAGGTTAATTTTTTACTGGAAACCTCCTCAGACTCATCCACGTTGGTGCCATTAACCAAATGCCGGCGACCTAATAAGTATGTTTTAAGATCACCGTATAGCATGAATTCCATAACCGTGTACACAGGCTCCTCCTTGGTGCACACACCTAGCAGCTTCACAATATTTTTATGATCGAAACGCTTCATGACCTCGGCCTCTGAGAGGAAGTCGAGTTTTTGTTCCGTCGAAGAACCCATCTTTAATGTTTTCACGGCCACTGGGGTCCAACCGGTATCCGAAAGATTAGCCTCACCTCCGTACACCGTACCGAACGCACCTTGTCCCAACTTTCTGTTCAACACCACGCACTCCCTCTCTATTTCCCACTTGTCCAAACCTATATAATCATTCCCGCTGAGCAGATGCTGCAATCCTAACGACTTCATGTACCGTTCAGTCTTCATCACGCGCTTCTCGTACTTTTTCGAACGTTTCTTTATCACTATTATCACACTGCTCAGCGATATGATGATGAAAAAGATTATAAACAAGTTCAGTATGATTATCGCCATTTCGCACTTTACGTTCAAAAATTTTGCCAAGGAGTTTAGCGTGCACTCAACTGGTGGTGGCGTGCCGTCATCAGGGATTTTGTTGTGACTTAACCAGATAATAGCACTCTTATTTAGTTCTAAACTACCGCCCAAGACTTCCGGTGCAGTATCTGAGATGTTGGGCAGGAACTGGCCGACAATTCGCGTACGGTTATTGTACCATTGCATCACGTTGATTTTGGAAAAACGCGAGGTTCCTCCACGGAAATTGATTCGACCAGATACGCCAAAGAAATCGATGTGCTTTATTATATGAGTTAGCTTGCTGTAATGAAAAAATTAATTTTAGAATAAGATTTATTTAAAAAAATCATTATATTACTTACTTGGTAACATTTAAACTATGTAAATTATAGATAGCCTCAGGATCCTCTTGGATAAGTTTATCCAAAGCTAACGAAAACGTCCAAACACCATCGTACGCGTACCCAGCGTAATTCGAAACACCACCGGTACTTCTATTCTGGTAAATCTTCTTCCAATTCGCAACGGTCATATTCTCCTGCATTACGTCATCGTCGTTCGCGTAATACGCGTACGTTATGGCGAAATGACCGTTGATGGCCTGCAAAAATTTAACGTATTATTTTTTTGCAACAAGAAAATATTCATTAATCAAATACCTCAATCATATTGGATACGGTGCAATTAATCCCTTCATTGTTCATCTCGTTGAAGGACGTAGTGTTGTACCAAGTGTTGTTAAGCCAGGTGGGAAGAAACCAGACGTATCCCTGCTTAGCCGTCATGCCCAGTTTGTAGGCTTCGCACATCACGTTTCTAGCCGCTTCATCGAAAACGTCGGCTATGATGATGCGCGCCCTCTTGCGTTTTAAATCCTCGAGATACTGAAAGAAAAATTAAATATTGACTTAATTAAGATTATTATTATTATTTTGAAATGAAACTAATTTAAATTATCGTACCTAACATCCATGTTTTGTAAACTTACCCTCGTCATTGAATCCTTTTCCCTTTTCCTAGGAAACTTAATGTTGGCAATAAACGTGACATCATTAGCCTCCAGCAGTTCCTGCAGATGAGCAATGTACTCGGTGTACTTCTGCCCGTCCTCCGTTAAAGCCGCCACCCTCTTCCAGCCCAGCTGTTTCAACAACTCCAAGTATACGAACTTGTAGTGCTTATTCTCACCGATCGTTCGCAGGAAGTATGGATATTTATCGCGATCAGAAAACACCGCACCTTCGGCACTGTACGAGATCGTGATCATCTTGTAGTACTTGGAGAGTCCGGCGATGGGTTCGACGGTTTCGGAACAGGCCGGTCCCAAAACGCCGACCAACATTTTGCTCTTGGTGAGGTAATCGATGAAGGCCTTCATGACCTTATCTGCTCGACACATTCCGTCGGCGACGAGGAGTTCCATCTTGTAGTCACGTAGTACGGTGGAGTTTGCATTAATGGCCTGAATGGCCATTCGCGCACCTTCAACAATTCCTCTCCCAGTGTACGTGGAGCCAGAAATCGGAAAGATTCCACCGATGGCGATCACGTTCTTCTGCTCCTGTACCCAATAGATCCAAGCGTCTTTATACGATTTGATCCAATCGCACGCTATTTCGGCGTAGTCCTGTTTATCGTTGGCATTACTATAGGTCTTTATCAGCGTTTGATACGTATCATAATCCAAAAAGTTCATCGACTTTAGGAGTTCATAGGCCAGTTCCGACTTGTCCGTAACGAACTTCTCCCACGCGTACACGCCCGAGCGTTTCTTCTCGTAGAAACAACCCCAGGTTTTGTTATTGTACGAATTACATCTACCAGTCTGTACGAGGATGAAGTCATTCGGGTGTAAGACGATTCGACTGGGCGACCAACTGAGGATGATTAAACCCCGGTGGCCCGTCTTTTCATAAGTGTGCTTATAGGTTTCGATGACGTCGTAAAAATGGTTAGGGTCCAACCATCCGACCTGAACGTACACCTTAATCTCCTTGATGTGTTCAATCACCTGATGAGTGTTGTTAAAGTCTGATGCTAACATGATGGCGCATTGGACGTTTCGGCACCATTCGGGGATGAACCAACCGTTTTCGCATTGTTTTGAATTGCAATAATATCTAAAATAAATATCAATTAATCACAATCATTGCAATTGGTTTTTTAATTATAACTTACACTTTTTCTTCTCCACGTTCCACGTACATGTGCCTTTCGATCAAATTTAGATTGATAGGGCGGAGTGAGCTCACGGCTTTGGCGTTCTTGAAATGCGTCCAGTGCACTTCCAGGCTGTTTCTATCCCAGTTCTTGTAGTGCTCGGTGAGCGACTGAGAGAACTCCTTGGGAATGAACCAACCGAAGTGACCCGGCGGCGTTATCGTGCCTATATCGTAGGCACACCTGATTTCGATCTCCTGGGCAGTGAAATCCGGCGGGACGGGAACTTCTAAATTGATCGTGGATTCTGGCTGAACACTGAAATAAAACAATACTGCTATGACCAATTGTCAATAAGAGTGTGTGTAGAAAAAATTGTGTATAAAAATTCTTACCCAACTACTGTGTCCTTCTTGTTCTCGAAACAGTTGAACCTCTTTATGATGTTGTCGGCGTCGTAGTCATCATTCTCAATGATTTTGACGCCAGTGTATCCGAGGAATTCCTCTAGAAATATACGGTAGATGTGCGTCGCCAATTGATGGGTAATCCTCGACGAGACCTCCAAGGTGATGTTCTTCTGCTCTCCGATGCCCAAATGTCTTTTCTGCGACAGTTCTGAAATGATAATTAAAAATACATTTAAATATACTTTCTTCTCAGTTTTACCTTTTAGCAAAATTACCAAAAAATATGTAAGTATAATTCGTTAGAATTTTTTTCGCACATTTCATCCCAATGTTTTGACACTTTTATGAAATTCTGCCAACTTGTAGGTGCAGAGATTTTTTTTGATCACAGCGACAACTGTTGCTCGAACAAATATAAACAGAAACATTCCTTCGTTCCCATTACTATTTATACACTTTTTATTTTATTAACTCTAACATTTTAGGATTAGTTGAGGAATCGAATACAATAAGTATCTTTATTTTTTTTAGTGCATTTACCTTTTCCGATGAAACATTTCGGCCAACTCGGTTCTCCAGAAGCTGTCGACATGAGAGCAGCCACAGACAAGAGTGCCAAAAGATGTATCACAGTCACTCTTTCTTTTCTTCTTGTACGTATTTGAGACATGATGTTGTTGGATCATCTGAAAGGAAAAGAAGAAAAATAAGACATTAAAATTTAATATATTAACTATAGTGAATATAAGAAGAAGGGCATTAAAGTGATGTATGAGGGTTGCCTTCTATATTTCAGGTGGCAGCACCTGACAACCGACGTCCTTAACGTTCTTAAAGTTTAAGTCAGTAGAGTTACTCAAAACGCTTTTTGAGGCTTTTTGAGAATTTAAGAACTAAAATAGAAACATGAACGTAATTTTATTAATGATATAGCATCAATAGTACTAACTGTGTAATTTATAAAGAAAACGTATTCACGCAAAATATTTTTCACGCATTCCAAGCTCCTCGATGTTTTGACATTTTCGTGCGAATTTTGCCAGCTCGTACATCTTAAATTCGTTTGCTCACAGCGACACCTGTTGCCCCAATAAATATAAATACACATATTCCTTTTGTTCCTACAACTATTTTTATTAAAGGCGAAGCGTATAAATTTCGTTCAAAATTCCCTTTACTTTATAAATTCAAATTTATTTCATACACACATACAAACATATTTATTAGTGATAATTTTTTTGATCAAACTTGGCACAAACGTTTAAATAATAATAAAAAAGCAATGGATTAAAGTTTCGTACATATGGATCAAGTAGTAATGACTTTTTAATTTGATAGGTCTTTTTCAGAATTATATATATTATATAGGAGTATATTTTGCGAAATTGTGTGCTGTTTTTGAATGTGTACTAACGTGAAAATTAATTATTTTCATGTCACTGAGTATATTTTTTTTTTGGGGGGTGTAATGTAATTATATTATAAGCTGCACAGGAAGTGATAATTTTAATTGAAATCCCTTGTATCGAAATGGCGAGCGATAATGGATGATAAGTGAAACAATTAGGGAAAGTGTAGTTTGAAATTCAGGTAAACATATTGCGCCGTTTCGAACGTTTTCCCCCCCGAGGCTACACGAGCGCACAAGTCCATTAAACTTTTTTTCGTAAGTGGAATTGATGTTTGCATTCATTGTTTGGGGAAGGTTGTTTAATCTCGGACATTGAGTGCTGCACGTCGCCGGAGAACGAGATCATTGGAGATGTTAGCCGGGAGGGGGTGGGTAAAGAATAAAATCAATTCCAATCTAGAATGCTATGTTTTAGGAATTCTTTGTTGACTTATGAAATTGATCTTGAATGAAATATTGCAATCAAGACTGAATTATTTGTGGTTAAAACATATTGAATTGATAATTATTACTTTCCCTATATAGTATATATATAGAAAAAATATTGTTTTCGTGCATAAACATGTCTGTGGGCGCTCTATCTCAAAAAGGAAAAATCCGTTTGAGATGAAACTTTAAACTTAACGTTTTATCATTAAAAATTACAACTGAAAAGCTTTTGGTAAACATTCCTAAACCGGAAGTGGTTGCTTACTTAATATGAAAATTTTTAAAAAACGGTTCAAACAAAAGTTAAAGGGAATAAAAAACTGAACAAGTTTTATAAAAACATATTTTTCATAAAATTCTTAACTTTTGAGAAAAATAATAAACATTGAAAATTTTGACAATTTTTGCTAATTACTAATAAACTATTGAAGTTACATAAAACTTCTATAACAAATAATTGTAGAAAAATATAGGGAAATTACTATGATGGCCACATCACCATTTTATAACAAGTAATTGTAAAGAATCCAAAATTAAGTCAATTATTAACAATAGCCTTTTGCGTAAACCTCATAGTTTTGGAGAAATTGTAAGGAAATTATTATAATTAATATCACAATTTTTATATTTCTTTACATTTTACAATTTTTAATTAAAGCCCTCGCTTATGATTTACTGATTGGAAAGTCGAATAGAGGCCACCTACCCACCCTTCATATACATGATAACCTCAAATATTAATTGTTGATGATTTTGTTGCAAAAAACAATAAAATCTTATATCTAATAAAAAATAAAGCATAATCCAAATTTACGTTTAAATATAAATGTCCTTATATAGCTAATACTATCTATTTTAGATTTGAAGTCTGTCTACCCATCCTTCTTAAAGATTGTATTAATTTCCTCATCAAAAATTTTACCTTTTGAATTTTTTTTTTATTCAAAAAGTTCTGTAAAATTTATTTACTCCAAACCGCGAGACGATCAATAATTGAAATTTATATGTGTATGTAGGGTGGGTGGCCTCTATACCACCCTCCAATCAGTAAAACATCATCAAAAATTATTTGAAAAATTTGTATAAATAAATCTCAAAAAATGCAATTATTTTGTGTTTATTTATATTTTACAAGTTTTTGTTACAATTCTCCATTATGTTTTGCTGATTGGAGGGTGAGATAGAGACCACCCACCCACCCTACATATATATGATAACTTTAATTGCTAACCGTTGATGATTTTGCTGCTAAAAACCTTCAAACCCTTTATGTAATAAAAAAAGGAAACAAAATCAAAATGTAATTTTAAATATAATTAATTTTCTATAGCAAATCTTATATAACTTATATTTAAAGTCTGCCCACTCATCA
This sequence comes from Ontholestes murinus, assembly GCA_963969525.1. NCBI lineage: Eukaryota > Metazoa > Arthropoda > Insecta > Coleoptera > Staphylinidae > Ontholestes > Ontholestes murinus. Next base: position 60,062,384 of record OZ018393.1, on the reverse strand, counting down.
TTCATCATATTTTACTAATTTACTCACTCAAAAATGCTTCCATTTTAATTTCATTTTTATTCAAAAAGATTTGTAAATTTTTATTTAAAAAGATTTGTAAATACCATCAAAAATTATTTGAGAAATCTATTATAAATTTATTAAATTTTACAATAATTGTGTAGTTCAACTTCATGATGGAAGTAAAGAAGAAGAAAAAAATCTAACAAAATATAGATATAAGTAAATTGTATTAATTAAAATATCGAAGAATAATTCTAAAAATTTATATAAATAAAAGATCCAAGGGCCGAAAGACTGTTGTCGATAGCCCTTTCACAGCTGCTACCAGCAATAATCTCAATGTAACATAAATTTAATACTGTATTTTTTTTTACTGTGAATAAAGATGTCTATATATAAAAGATCCAAGGAAATTATTATTATTCAAATGTTAAAAAGAAAAGAAATCTACAGTTTTAACAAGAAAATAACTAAACTAAATCTAGAAACCACAAGAAAGAAGAAGTCAAAAGAAAAGTTTTTCTACATAAACGTTAAAAATTATAGATGATCTTAATAAAACTAAAAAAATAAAAAATAAAAATTTGTAATTTCGAGAAAAGGTTTTTTTATAAAATTCTATATAATTCAAATCTAGAAAAATTTATTAAAACAAAAATAATCGAAAAAATATATGTATAGCTTTAAGAAAAATTACTCGACTAAAAACATAAAAACCTTAAATAGTAATTTCAAGAAAATCTTGAAAAAAAAAAATTAAAAAAAAGATCTCGAGAAGAAAGTTTTTAAAGTTTTATAAAGAGAAGTTTTTCAAAGGAAATGGCAAAACTTTTAGAAAACCTTGGGAAAAAAATATGCATGATCTCGAAAATACTACTCAAAAAGTAGATTTTGTACTGTTCAAAAAAGTGGTAAAATATCTAAAAATAATTAAAAGAAATTGCAAAATATAGAGATTTCTCTAAAAAATTTAATTGATTAAAATGTTCAGAACAAATATTCTAGAAAAACTTTTATGAAAAAGCTTTTTAAATTTTAGGACATCCAAAAAGTTTAATACAGTTTTAAGACCAAAATAACAAACCATTTAGAAACGTTGAGAAGAAATTCTTGGAATCTCTTGAAAACTAAATATATTTTTTTAAATTTTTTAATTTTGCTATGTTTCGAATGATGTTAATCACTTATAAAAAGTTTTTAAATTAAAATAAAGTGATAAGAGTTAACCGTTTAAAAAGTCGATTGTTTCTGTTTATTCGATATGTTTTATTTTGCAATAAAATAATAAAAGTAAAAAGTAACTTGCTGTTATAACTTCAGGAAAGTTTATTTATTTTAACTAATAATAATTTAAAAAAGCTACCTAAGGACTGTAATAAATTTTATTACATTTATTTTATTAGTTTAAATAAATAAGGTTAATTAAGTTGTCTTTTAACTGTTTGAAAAGTTTTAGATTAGATTAGAAAATTTTCTATTTGATTAAATTTTTAAAAGCTAAATTCGAGCTATTTGTTAATTGTTTTTTCTCTAGTATTATTTACAAAAAAAGATCTTATATTTCCAATTACGTAAAAAACATTAAAAGTAGTTTTTAATGTTTCTTTGGTAAAATAAATTAAGTGTAACAAGCTTATTTAAACACAAACACGAATGCACAAGTAACACGGCTGAAGGACCACGTGGTCTTGGCTATCGACCACGTGGTCCTTCAGCCGTGACAACTACTACTGCTACGAACATAATTGTTTAAGTTAATTTGAAAATGGTTGTTTTTTCGAGTGATCAAATGTTTTTTATTTTACAATTGTTTAAAAATTCAATTATCTCTTGTTTAGATAAAGCTTTAACGGTTTCTTTATAATATTTAATATGATTTTTTTTTCTAATAAAAATAAAGTTTTCTTAAAGATTCTTGAACTGTTCTTTAAGATTTTACTTTTGTAGGACCCATGAGTTTTCTTAGGTATCAATATCTTCAAAATGTCAAAATCTTCTAAAAAAAATTTAAATCATTGATCCTTCGAAGAAGAGAACTCCGCCTGTCCTCCTTTCGACTAAAATTGTTTGTATATTTCCATTTATTGTAATATAAATTTTGTATTATTTTGTGAGAAAGGAGTACAAAGATATTACAAAGATATTACTAAATATTACGTTTTACAATATTTAATTAAACCGTCGCTTGTTTTTCTGATTGGAGGGTGGGTTAGAGGCCACCCACCTACTATACATTTACATAATAATCCATGCTGCGCAAGCAGTATTTTGTTGATTTACATGATTTAAATAATTATTAGTGGTAAACTTATTTTATCTTCTCAAGAATTTAAAAATATGGTTTCACTTCTAGTTTTAAAATTAGCAAGTATCTAGATAATAAAATATATAAGTCCTTACGTTGTAGAAAATTCACTAATAATTAGAAAAAACACGAAAATATTTCGTAAAACCTACCTTAATAAGACTCATTTGTTGTAGATTTTACGAAATATTTTCGTGTTCTTTCTAATAATAATAATAATAGAAATTCATCACTGCGCAAGCAGTATTTTGAGAATGGTTTATCATCAATGCGATTCTAAAAATAATATTCTAAAGTAGGATTTTATAGGCAGTATGAAATTATTTAGACGTCTAATTTGGAAACAAATGACTGGAAAATTTGATGCAAAGAGATATTAAATTAGGAAAAATAGGTTTTTAAAGATACATATAACCATCATTGACCTGTGTTGAAGAATATGCAGAAGAAACTGTAGTGTGTATAATAGAGGGTTGTTGGAACTATTATCTAGATACTTATAATTAGAAAAAACTCAAATAGAAATTAGTGAGACTTTAAGGGATTTAAGTGGAGACTGTGAGACTTAGATTATTCGTATATTAAATTTTGATCTTGATTAATCATTTCTAGTGCATCGTAAACATGTTTTGGTTGAAAAGACAAATACAATTGTGTATTACCTGCATACATATGGTCATTTACAATGACGTAGATGCGCCACAATTTGTGAAGTGTATATGGTAAACAAAACAGGACCTAAAATAGATCCCTGAGGGACAACTGACAGCAGAAGCCTAAGATTTAAAAGTATTGAACCTAGTTTGACCGCTTGTTTCCGACCCGTTAAATAATGTTAAAGTAAATTGATAGCGGATTGGTCGAGCCCAATGTAGTAAAATATAGATATGATCTAGAGTTTCAAAGGCTTTACTATAGTCTAAGAGTATTAGGGCAGTAACATCAGTTGCTTGCAATATATCATCCTTCACATTAAGAAGTGCTGTAGTGCAACTATGACCTTGTTTGAAACCGGACTAAAATTTAGGCAGAATATTATATTTTGATAAATGATTCTTTAACTGATTATTCACATTAATTTCTAAAACTTTAGAGAATACAGGGAGAATACTGATGGGTCTTAGATGATATAACTCGATTGGATTTTTCATGATCTGAAAAATTCGTATTAATTACCCCGTAATCTACAACCCCACATAGTATCACCTGATAGTGATGTAAGTATTATTCTGGTGGGCTGAGATATTAGTTGCTTCATGACTAGGGAACTACTTAGCTTAAAATTGGTAGCTTTACGCCGATTTGGCTTTCGCATATCAATATTAAAATCACCAACACAAATGACTTTATCGCAAAAGGAAAAGATAAACCAATGGAATCTTCAAGTTGATTAACAAATAGTTCCTGATGTATGGTTTCTGGTCGATATAGAACACCTATAGCAACCTTGTTTATTGAGATCCACGATTGCTCAATAGATCAATATTAATTAACGTATCTTCAATATTATTGGAAAGTCATGTTTTACTTATAGCGAAAACATCTCATGCCTACTAAGAATTTGCCTCAGATAATTAATTTTAGGCAGTGAAGAACGTACATTAATATGCCCAATTTTTATTTTATAATAATAGTTTTTTAATTTAATTTAATTTAAAAAGACGTATTTAATAAATTGCATTTCTGTTCGTAAGAGTTTGCACTTGCAATCTAGAAATTTTAATAAGAACATTGAACAAGAACTTCTCTTCGACAAAGCTCTAATCAATTTTAAATACCTAAAATTTCTTAGGAGTGTGAACTATCAATAAACAAACAAAAAATACTGAAGGTTTCATTAACGAAATCAGTTTTTCTGGAATTTTTCATTTATTTCACATGCTTGATAAAATTTACTAAAAATTATCTTCTCAAATTAATCTGTACGCTGAAACTGAGACTACATATTAGAAAATTCCTTGTGAAACAAATCCAAATTTTCTTAGAACTTTTCAGATTGATGTTAAATGAATCAAAATATCATCGTCGTAATTGTTTAACGTGGGCCAATTTATAAATAACATGAACTTAATTTTAGGAGCCTTAAACAAATTTAATTTTCTTTTAGGGTAAAGTAAAAAATTGTGAAAGGTCTACCAAAAGTTTCTTAGAAGCAAAGTGAACTAAATTAATGAAAACAACTGTTGGATCTTTCATCCAACAAAACAAAATGAGACGGGGTAAAAGAATCAAAAGAAACATGAAGAAGAATTTCTTAGAACTTTGTAAGCGAAAATACTGAATTTTCGTAGAGCGTTGACGGGAAAGCAAACAGTCAGAAAAGTCGACAAACAAAAATCATCTTCGTTATTAATAAATGGTGGCCATTTGAAGAAGAAAACGAATACAAAACGACCTAAAATTATCTTAAAAAGGAAACTCTTTACAAATTTATTCAGGATTTTCAGTTAAAAGGTTAATTAAACACTTGGTTTTGTTTCACTATTTTAAAGCTGAGTGAGAATTTTATTATTCATCGTATAGTAAGTGCCAGTATAGTAGATCTCACAATAATGTACACAAGAAATGAAACTAGGGTCGACATGTTATAATTTAAACAACACAGTACAATTAAAATAATTACATGTTATTTAACAAAATAACTTAAAATATAGTGCATTTGCTAAGGTATGACCGCAGTCTATTCGAACTTATATTGGGAGAAGTAATACACCGAAACACGTATCAGTTACCTGGTAATAAACAAATGGAACATAACAAGTGTATTACTTCTCCCAATATGAAAATTTGGTTCCATCAAGAATGCAGCAAAGCAAGTATCGAATTTATTCGAACTTAATTGAGTAAAGTCAACATCACATATATTATAATTATTCAGTAATTGAGGAACACCATAGTTCCTTCCATAGTCCGATTTTTTAGTAGGGATATAAAATGTCTGAGATCTCAGCAGCCTAGATGGTACATGAAAGTCATTGCCCGTAAGTAACGTCGGACAATTTATGGAGTCATGAAGGAGCTTATTGATGAACAGAACATCACTATTAAAACGTCTACGCACAAGAGTGTCGAGATTAAATTGACGAAGGATAACAAGGATTAATTTTTTTTAAATATAAATTTTCGCTGTACCCGCTCGACCGCCTGGATTTCCTTTGAAGTATGAGGGCACCAAATTATTGAACTATATTTCAAATGCGGACGGACTAATGCAACAAATAAGTTTATTATCGTGAATACAGTTCGAAATTCATGAATATTTCTTCTAATAAACTCAAACATTTGAAATGCTTTGGATGTTATTTTAGAAATTTGTTGAGAAAAACTAAAGTTACCGGTCAGGGCTACACCTAGGTCCTTTATCGAATCTACTCGGGTAAGAAGTACATTATGCACGAAAGAATATGCCGTGTTGTTTGATAGTCATATTATTAATCTATTGCAACATAAGAACAATTTACATAAAAAATCTAAACAAGCTGATAATCCTATCATATTAGGTCAATACAAAGAGGCAAGAAGACAATTTAAAGAAATATCTAAAATAGCATTCGATCGCTTCATTGAGAATGCTGAACTTAATATATCTTCAAATCCTCAGGCTTTTGGCCTTATGTTAGTAGGGTAAGAAAGGTGTCGACAATCCAAGGAATTATGAAAATGCGCGAAGTTATTTTAAGCTCTTCTTCTGAAATTCTTCAAGGATTTGTAGATATCTTCAGCAATGTGTACAGAGGCAGTGGTGATTGTGGCACAAATAATGTAAATTGTAGTGATGCGATAAGTAACCATGAAATAGACGAAGCTAGTGTCCTTCTGCATTTAAGGAACATTTGACACGACAATCAAATCTCTGGATTTTTCTAAAGGACTCGTTACTCCTCTCACGCATATTTTCAATCTAATTCTAAAGTATGGTACTTTTCCAAATCCAATTTTTCAAAATAGCACGTTTATATCCTGTTTTCAAATCAGGTGATAGAACTGATGTATCGAATTACAGACCAATTGTCATTATATCTAATTTTTCAAAAATATTTGAGAGTATTATATTCGAGCACGCACTGAACACTTAATAACTCCTCATCAACACGGTTTTCTTCGTAGAAGAAGCACGCAAACTAATTTTTATGTGCTGCACACTTTATTTTATCTCATATTTGAAAAAATACAACTTAGCATCAAATGTCATATCGGCATTGCAATCATATTTTCCCTTGTAATTAGTAAAGGAAATAAATAAATAAATAAATTATCGATAGTGCAGTAAATTGGCGATTTGATTTTAGCAATTGTTATTACGTTGCATTCGTCAATATTTAGTTGAATTTTATTTATTGTACATCAATTATTAAATCTATCAATATCTTGTTGAAGAAGGGGGTGTTACTTTCTGGAAAAGCTGTAAATATTTTTATATCGTCTGCAAACAACAGGCAGCAACTATGCATAAAACAATCAACCACGTCTTTAATGAAATTATTGAATAGAAGAGGACCTACATGTGAACCCTGGAGAACATCGGAGGACGCTAGAACTAATCGGAAACACTAATTACCAATTTTAAAATATTCTCCAAAATTAGTAAAGAAAATACTGAAAAATTCTTGAACTGAAGAAATGTTTTCCAAGTTGTGTAAAACATTTATGGAAAATCTTTAAAAATTGGAAAATTTTGGAATTTCTAGAAAAAAAAAATTTGAAATCTGAAAAAATAACCAAACATTTTTAACACTTCAGAGAATATGAAAGGGTAATTTAAATTTAGATGAATTAAGCCAAAGATTGATAGAAATTTTTGATAGAATAAAGTATTGGTGTAAATAAATGAAAGTTGATGAAAAAAAGCTTTACATATAAATTTAATAAAATAAGATAAGAGATGCTGGAAAATTCGAAAAATCATTTTTTTCAGCCTTTTCCAATTTTTTCTCTAAAATTATGAGGTTTTTTATTAATTGGCTCAATTTTGGATTTTTTACAATTACTTGTTATATAAATTTCATTTAATTCCTGTAGTTTATTAGCAATAGGCAAAAATGTCAAAAATTATTAATTTTTAAGTTTTTTTTTAAGTTAAGAATAAAAAAATAAATTCTATATAGGGAAAGTAAAAAAGGCGTAGAATCCATTAACAATTAGTAATTAAAGTTATCATTTATGTATAGGGTGGATGGGTGGTCTCTAACCCACCCTCCGATCAGTACAACATAAGCGAGGGTTTTAATTAAAAGTTTTAAAGTAAATGAACATAACAGTATTACAAATTTTAATAGATTTATTCAAACAAGTTTTTCAAATAATTTTTGATGATGTTTTACTGATTGGAGGGTGTGATCGAGGCCGTCCACCCACCCTACATATACATATAAACTGTAAATCCTTATCGTCTCGTGGTTTCCACTAAAATTAATTACAAAATATTTGGATAAAAAAGAAATTAAAAAGGTAAAATTTTTGAGTGAGTAAATTAGTAAAAATTTAACGCATGATGGGCGGGCAGCCTTTAAATCTAAATTAGATAAGATTAGATATAGAAAGACATTTATATTTAAACTTAAATTTTGATTTTGTCATTTTTTTTATCACATAAAGGGTTTGATTATTTTTAGCAGCAAAATTATCAACGATTAGCAATTAAAGTTCTCATGTATATGTAGGGTGTGTGGGTGGCCTCTATCCACCCTCCAATCAGTAAAACATAAACGAGGGTTTTAGTTAATAGTTTTAAATATAAACAAACAAAATAATTGCATTTTTTAATTGATTCATACAAATATTTCAAATAATTTTTGACGATGTTTTACTGACTGGAGGGTGGGATAGAGGCCACCCACCCACCCTACATATACATATTAACTTCAATTACTGATCGCCTCGCGGTTTGCAATAATTATAATTCCAAATTTTGAATAAAAGAAAATTGACAAAATAAAATTATTGATTAATAAAAATTATATACATGATGCGTGGAAAGGCTTTAAATCGAGTTTAGATAAGAATAGCTATAGAAGATAATTTATATTTAAACTTAAATTTGGATTATGCTTTATTTTTTATTACATACACAGTTTTATTGTTTTGTAAGCAGCAAATCACCAACAATTAGTATTTAAAGTTATCATGTATATGTAGGGTGGGTAGGTGGCCTCTATCCCACCCTCCAAGCAGTAAAACATAAGCGAGGGTTTTAATTAAAAGTTGTAAATATATAAATAAACACAAAATAATTGCAATTTTTAGAAATTTATTCGTACAATTTTTTCAAATAATTCTTGATGATTTTTTACTAATTGGAGCGTGGGAAAGAGACCACCCACCCACCCTACATATACATAAAAATTTCAATTACTGATCGTCTCGCGGTAAGGAGTAAAAATTAATTACAAAACTTTTTGATAAAAATTAGAAAAAAATTTGTGTGAGTAAATTAATAAAATTTTTATGTATGATGGGTGGGCAGACTTTAAATCTAAATTAGATAAGATTAGCATACGAGGTTTTATTGTGAGGACCAAATTCAACAAATAGTAATATTAACTGTTGAAAATTTCTAGAAATCTGAACAATTCTATGAACGTTCAAGAAAATTCTCTCAATGCAAGTTAACGTAATTTAAATTTTAGATTATTCTTACCCAGTTTTATAAACCTTATAAATAGCACTGAACGTTATTTTTCAAATACAATTTTACGTTGGGTTAAAATATTTACGTGTTAGCTTATAACTGTTACTGTTAGATGTCGCGTGCACTCAACATTTAGCAAGATTTAAATGAGGTACGATTTAGGAGACCAGTACCATATTGTCAACTTCCCCTACCTTTTATAATTGTATCATGTATATTATTACTTATTAGAAGGGCAAAATTATGCAAAAAACGGAAACTGACGTTAATTAACTCTTACCCGGAATATGTTAGTATATCAACATTAACGCAGTGCTTTTCTCAAGTAATGAAAAATAAAATAAAAGTAACTAAATTGTTATGACAGTCGAACAGCCTCCGGCTTCGATATATCAACGTGCCATTTGCGACGAGAAAGGAAAGGGAAAGGACGCAAGTGCGAGGAAAAAAAGCGGATATTAATTTTAATTGCAGAAAATTATGCACATATTTACACATTATCCGACCAATTACTCGGCCATAAAATATAATCGTCGTAACGTATGACCATAAAACATGAATTTATTGCGATGGTGGCGAATTAATTTCTTCGGAATGACTTGGGTAAGCAAAAAAAAAAATCTTTTTGAAGCAACAACTGGCGTAAAATATCAATGACCAACAAAACAAACATTTAATTAATTGATTAAAAATACGAAAACATTTTGCAAATCTACAAGAATGAGTCTTAATAAGACTCTACAACAAAGCACTAAAAACCTTTCTTTACACAGTTTATTTGAAATACCAAGTAAGATATATATTTCGGACACAAAGTGGTATCAATGGTTTAATATTAAACATATTTGGTATTTCGAATAAACTGTGTGAAGAAAGGTTTTTAGTGTTTTATTTTATAATCCTGATGATACGCATTTTATTATTAAAAAGAATATTTAAGTTTGCTAAGAAGAATTAATCATAATAAAACATCTAATAAAATTTTTCGTCGAAGAACATGAATGCCATATGTTGAGATGAGCTACAAGAAGCAAGTTTCTCATGGAAGAAAGTGTTGGTACGAGTGGAAGAACGCTCAATTGTGAACTCTGCCTTTTCCATATGTGACTGATGATACAGAAGAGCAAAAGGACACTTCCTAAGCTACACTCTTGATGGAAAGAATCTAGCAAACCTAACAAAAGCATCAAACAGACTTAAAAAATACAAGAAAAAAGCAATTATTATTAGTGCAACAGAGGGCGACGGAACGAGTTCAGTCCGCTGTCGGTCATAGGCGGACGCCGCGGTCCTTAAGCCGCCTATTATTTATTTAAACGATCCGGAACAATAGGACGGAACATGTGCGTGTTGCGTAAGTGCGTGTAATAAGAGGAGAAAACGTGGAGGTAAAGGCAAGAGGCACGAGGAAGGAGATGGGTAATTAAGACACCTGTCAGGTTCACAGCCTCAGTGAACCCGAACACCACCAACAAGAGGAGGACGCTCACGGTTCGACCACCTTTCACGCTAGGGTTACCAACCTACATTACACATCTAACGACCAAGTTTTAAACGCTATTCACAAGAATTAAAATCACAATCAGCAGTTGTTTTGACCATTATCAAACTCCTATAAAAATAAACTAAATTATTTATATAGAAATGCTTTTATTATACAAAGAAACTATCTTTCGACGCAATAAATACTTGAAATAAGGAATTTTCGAACTAATGAAAATTAAATATAAGAAGTTTTCGATGCAACGAATATTATAGATAGAGAATGTTCGATATATTTACCATTAAATTTTTTATATATTTTAATTTAAATACAAAACCTAGATTTAATTTCATGTAAAACAAATAATAAAACAACGAATATTATAAACAAATAAATGAATACTATTTATATTCAATAATTTTCAAAAGAATTTAATTATTTTTAACTTTAAACTTTTGTAAAAACAACAATGAAACAATTTGTGTAATTCGTTCTGAATTCAGTTAAACAAAGTAAAAATTGTGTTTAATTTATAAAAGCTATGTAATTGTTTCTAAGGCAACGAACATTTTCGATACAAAAAATATTATAAGAAAAGAATTTTTGATAACAAATATTTTATAAATTAGTTAATATTTTTTTAACAAGTAATTAATTTTTCATAATGACAAATTTTCGATCTATTGAACATCACAAATGAGAATATTTCGATGCAACGAATATTATAAACAAAGGATTTTCGAAATGACGATGGCAAATCTATCTTTTAAAAGTTTTCAAAAGAAATTAATTTATTGTTTCTTGAATTTTGGAGGCGTTCACTTCGTAGTACATTTTTAATGAATAACAGAAAAACGTTTAACTTTTTTATACTACTTTTTATTTTTATACAACACTTTGTGACTAGTTTCGAATTACACAGTAATCATTATAAAACTAAGTTTGTTAATTTATTGTTTGTAAATTTTGCAAAAATAAACAAAGAAACAAATTGTGCAACTGTTTCTAATGAAAATTAATTTATTATTTGTAAATTTTTCAAAAGTAAACAAAAATACAAATTGCGCAACTGTTTCAAATGCAACGAACATTAAAAACAAACAATTTTCGATACAAGAAATATTATTCGTAATGAAGTTTCGGCGAAACGAATATTTTATAAATGATTTCCCATAAATTTCAAGTTCTATTAACAAAATGTTTCTTTTTAAACAATCAATTGTTTTAATGCAATGAATATTGTAATAAAGAATTTTCTATGCAACGAATATTATAAATATAAAATGTTCAATACAGTTACTTTTAATTCAGAGATCTAATTCTGGGATTACATTTTAATTAAAATATATTTAAAAGGGCCGAAAGACAAATGGTCGATAGCCCGTTCACAATTAAAGTTTAAATGTAAATACTATATTAAAAAGAAAAACAAACATGTGAATAATGAAATTTATTATTATTATTATTATATTTAAAAAAATGTAAATGTATCGAAAATTCTCTATTTATAATATTTCTCGCATCGAAAATTCCTGTTTTATAATCAATCCTGAATCGAATATTCCTTATTTCTAATATTTTTGGATGGGAAATTTATATGTACTTGCATATTGGTATACAAATTGTTGCAAAAATCCAAAAATGAAAACTATGATATTTGGTAAAAATGGAAGTGAAGTTACTGGACTGGAATGGTTGGAAAATTCTCAAAATTTGGTAGAAAAATTCCTAGAATAATCAAGAAAATTATTCAAGAATTTGGTAGAGAATTTCCTAAAATAATAAAAAAAAATAATTCAAGAATTTTTGAAAAATCCTGATAGAATAAAGCAACAATTAGAAAAAACACAAATACACAAATCTACAATAAATGAGTCTTATTAAGACTACAAAAAACAAATAACTTTTTGAAACAACAACTACTCTGACAGAATTGAATGATACAAAAGTAATTTTCGTGTTTCTAAAGCAAGTTGTTGAATATTTTAGAGAAATTTCTGAAAAATTTTAGAAAGCTGGAAGACAATGCTTGAAATTAGGAAGTGAAATTCTTCCGATGATAAAAAAAAATAATAAAGAATTTTTGAAAAATTATGACAAAATCAAGTAAGAAATTGTTGAAATTTTTAGAAAAATGTTACAAAAGTTAATAGACAATTCTAAAATGGTCGAAATTTGGTAGAGAAATTCACATAAAAATCCTAACATATTTCTTTGCTAGAATATTCTAGAGAAAGCACTTAACAATAAAAAATAAGGTAGAGAAATATGAATTTGAATTAAAGAAAAAAAAAATAGTTGCAAAAATCCAGAAATTAAAACTAATATTTTTGGAAAATTGTGATAGAATAAAGGAAGAAAATATTGATAATTTCAGAAAATTGCAAGTAAATTTTGATAACACAAGATAAGAAATGGTGAAAAATTCTAGTCCAGTAACTTCTCTTCCATTTTTTACCAAAAATATTAGTTTTCATTTTTGGATTTTTGTAACAATTTGTATACCAAAATGCAAACATTAATTTCCCATCCAAGAATATTAGAAATAAGGAATATTCGATTCAGGATTGATTATAAAACAGGAATTTTCGACAATTCTAAAAATTTGGAAAAGGAATTATAAAGAAGTTTATGAAATCTTAAAAAGAAAAATTAAAATAATTTTTTAAATTCTAGCAAGATATTGTTGATAATTCTAAAAAAAATGTTGCTGAAATTTCTAAAACACTCAAAATTTGGTATAGAAATTCAGATAAACTCTAAAATATTAGGCAAAAATAAAGAAAAACTTCGAACACGATAAAGATTAGAAACTGTTAATAATTCCAGAAACGTAGAAGAGAGTGCTAGAACACTCAAAAAAAATGCTTCCAATTTAGAAGAGATATTGATGCAAAAATCAAAAAATAAAACTTTTCCGAAATTCTCTGTGTCAAATTTTTAATTTTCTTTTTGAGTATATATATCGTCAATTAATTAATTTAGATTTTCTTGATAATTTATTCTAATGAGATGAAGCAAGAAGGTTTTATTAAAATTAAAGTATTTTTTTGCCACAACTCCAAAAAATAATCTAATAAGATAAAGTAAGAAATTGTTGAAAATTAAAGAAAAAATTAAGGGAAGTAGCCGGAAATTTTTAGAACGCTTGATAAAATGGTCGCTATTTGGTAGAGAAATTTATAAAAAATTCAGAAAATAAACAAACAATTTTTGAAAGTTCTGATAAGGTGAAGAAATGGAAAAAAAGTTAGAAAATTCTATAACATTCAAATACACCCAAACAAAACCAAACATTTTTTAAAATTCAGATTAGATGAAAGACATTTTTTTTAAATTATTACCTGCAAAGAAAATGTATCATTTAATAATAATAATAAACAATTTTTGATTTTTGTGAGTTACATAAAGATAATAATAATTGAATAATTAAAAAAAAACACTAAATACCTTTCTTTATAATTTTATTTAAATACTCAGTATTAAAACATTGATAATAGTCACTTTGTATCCGAAATATATATCTGTGAATTTAAATAAAATTGCGAAGAAAGGTTTTTAACGCTTTTTTTAATTATTCAAATAATAAACAAATTTATTCAACTTAGGAACAATATAATATAGAATATAATATCCTTACAAAGTAATTTTTTCACCTACAATTTTCTCTTCATCATCAAAAACAAGCCCATAAATTATTATGATGCTTTTATAATTGAATTTTCTTTTAAAACTCAAAGTATATGAACTTCTTTGCATCGAAAACTCGTCATTCCTACTTGTTTTGTAATTCGAATCGAAATTTGTTTGATTGTTTTCTATTTTTAATATTTATTATTTTCCACAAAATGTGGAAGATAAGTGACTGGAATATTTCCATTTAATAAAACAAGAATTGCGAGAAGACATTGCTGAAATGTTCTAAATATATAAAACAAGAATTACTGAATTAAATTTTAAGTATGAAATACGATTAATTAAATTCTTACTTAACCCGTGGTGAAATATAAAATTGTTGTTTAAAGTGAAAGATTAATACAAAATGAGCTTATAATTATCGCGAAGAAAGTTATTGTAAACGTTTGTTATTTTGTATATTTTTTTGACTTGTAAAGTTAATAAAATAAACTAAACTATCTTCAAGAAATACATGCACTCAGGACTCAGACATTTCTCCGTAAAACATTTTTCTAAAGAGTCTTAGGACTTTGAAGATAAGAAATCATCGAAGTTATTGCTTAATGGTAACCATTTTAAAAAGGACATTGAACATAAACTTTGCTCTGTCTAAATTTTCTCGAGCCTTTGAATACACTTCAAAAAATTAATCAACAATTTCTGGAAAATCTACCAGAAATATCTTAAAGCTCTTAAAAAGAAGATCCATAAATAAAAACATATACTGAATATCACATTTAACCAAAAAGCTCTTTCCAAATTTTTCTAGGATGTTAAAAGCGAGGTAAAAGATAAATCACCTCCGTTGTTGTTTAATGCTGGGCATTTGAAATTGCTCAGTACTTCGACAAGACAAAAAAACTCTATAGAAAATCTTTCCCGAATGTTTTTAGAACATTGGAGATTGAGGAGGTGAAAATGAATGAAATAATCTTCGTTTTTATTTATGAAATGGTTATTCAAAAAAGAAGGCAAATGCAAAATTCTTTTTCAAATTATCTTCAAGAAATCCTTGCACTCGGTACACACTGAAATTGATATGAAACATCAAAAATTATCCGTAAAACATTTTTCTAAAGAGTCTTAGGACTTCGAAGATAAGAAATCATCGAAGTTATTGTTTAATGGTAACTATTTCAAAAAGGACATTAAACAAAAACTTTTCTCTATCTAAATTTTCTTGAGACTTTGAATACACTGCAAAAAATTAATCAACAATTTCTATACAATCTACCACAAATATCTTAATGCTCTTAAGACGATCAATAAATGAAAAGCAATATTAAATATTTAATTCAATGAAAAAAAGCTCTACTCAATTTTTAAAGAACTTCAAACAAGGAAGGATTTTACAGAACTTTGAAAGAGAAGATCCATAAATAAAAACATATACTGAATACCACATTTAACAAAAAAGCTCTTTCCAAATTTTTCTATGTTGTTAAAAGCAAGGTAAAAGATATATCACTTCCGCTGTTGTTTAATGCTGACAATTTGCTCAGGACTTCAACACGACAAAATATTATCTATAAAATCTTTTTCCTAATGTTCTTAGAAGTTTGAAGGTTGAGGATAAATGAATAACGACTCTGGTAAGATAGAAAACTCTCTGTAAAATCTTTTGCCAAACATTCTTAGAACATTGGAGATTGAGGATAAATGAATAAAGACTCTGGCAAGACAGAAAACTCTAAGATCTTTTCCTAAATGTTATTAGAACTTCGGAGATTGAGGATAAATCAATAAAGTCTCTGGCAAGACTGTTCCAAATGTTCTTAGAATTTCGGAGATTGAGTATAAATGAATAAAGTCACCGCTATTATTCTTTAATGGTAACCATTTCAACAAGAACATTGAACATAAACTTTTTTCACACGGTGAAATAATTATCAGTAATTTATGGAGAGCCTACCCAAAAATTCTTAGGACAAAATATTAAATTACTCATAATTAGAAAAAACACGAAAATATTTCGTAAAATCTACAACAAATGAGTCTTATTAAGACTACAACGTAAAGGACTTATATATTTTATTATTAAATTACTCCCTGAAAATCTTTCAAATATTCTTAGAATTTCGGTGATTAAAGGTAAATGAATAAACGTAATTATTGTTTAATGGTAGCCATTTTAAAGAAAACAATTAACATAAGCTTCTCTTCTCTACACAAAATTTTCTTACGATCTTGAAGACGAGATGAGATTATACAATCAAAAATGCTTTTCTCAATTTTTTAATAACTTCATTGAAAATGAAAATCATCTTCATTATTGTGTTTTGCTAGGCGTATGAAGAACAAGGATTTTATAGGATTTTAAAAGAGAAGAAAACAATGTTATATTCAACAAATAAGCTCTTTCAAATATTTCTAGAATTCTAAAAACAAAGTAAATATCAATTTATAAAAACCACTTTCGTTGTTGTTTAATGTAGGCATTTATTTATTAAGGTTAATACAAAATGAACATAAAATTATATTCAAAAAAGCTCTTTGCATATTTACTCATGATTCTGAAACTGAGGCGAAAAATCAGAAAAATCCCCGTAAAACTTCATCCCAATTACTTTTAGACACTTGGAGATTAAAGATAAATTGTTATAGTTTAATGGTAGCCATTTCAATAACAACATTGAAGATAAACTTTGTTTGCAAAAGCTTTACCAAAATATTCTTAGGATTTTGAAGTTACGGTGAAAAATCGTTCAGTAATTTTTAGATGGTTAACCCAAAATTTCTTAGGACTTTGAAGGCGAAGTGAACTAACAATAATAAGTGAACTAAAAATAATAATTAAACAAACTGAATGTTTCACATAACAAGAAAAGCTCTTTCCATTTTTTAATTAACCTCAAAAGAAGTCAAATCTTTTCTTATTTGACATTTGACGAAGAAGGTTTTCTTAAGACTGAAAGAGCGAAGAAAAACTGAATATTACATAAAACAAAAAAGCTCTTTTAAAATTTTCTTAAGAATTTAAAGACGAGATGAAATATCAATCAATCTATTTAAAAACAATGATAAATATAGAATGAACTTTGAAAAGGCACTTTCCAAACGTACTCAAGACTCTTAAGCTGAGATGATCAAAATCTCGTGATGTATTTTATTTAACAATTCATTTTACAATTCATTTTTTTACCTTCTTTAAAAAAGATCTTTTATGGTTTTCTCAGTTTTATTCATGCTTTATCAATATTATTAATTCCTGGCCTATTTGAAAGTTTTGATTCTTACTTAATAAAAGATCAAAATTGAAATTTTAACCATGAAAATTTGAGTACAAACGTGTACATTATAAAAATGGAAATGAAAATAAAATCAAATTCACATCATAGGTTCTAAAACTTTTTAATATTCTTTAGATTCTTTAATTCTAAAGTTTTCAATTTTTAACGATTCTTCCGAAGTTCTAGAATCTTCTAACAAAAAAAAAACTTTCTCCAAATTTCTAGAAACTACAGTATATCTAGTATTTTCCATAAATTTCTTGTTTAAATCGTAACAATTTTCTTAAATGGTTTTATTTCTTGAATTTGGAGGTACATTTTCGATTTTTAAATAATAACTTGTTTGTACCACTTATATGAAAATATCAATGGTTTTAGATTAGTACTTGAGTTTTCTGAAATTTTCCAATAGTTTATTTTTTGAGTTACCTTTAAATTTATTTCCTAGTTGCAAATTTATCTTTCAGGGCTTTCACAATATTTCCTTCAGGTTTTTTTAGATTCGTTTTATATTTTCCCTTTTCAAATGCAAACATTTTCTTGAATGATTCTAAAATGTGTACAATTCTCTCTTTTATATATTAATTAGTTTTTGTTTTTAGAGCGTTTTTCTGTAATTTTTGAAAATTATAAGTTTCTAGACTTTATCAGCAACTTATTGCAAAATATGTTTAAATTTTCTAAAATTTTCCATTAGTTTATCTTTCAATTATCTTAGTTGCGATATTATTCTTCGAGGGTTCTAGAATTCAGGTTTATTAGATTTTTTAACATTTTCTTGAAAATCTCTAAAATAGAGAAGGTTAATATTTAGGCTGTTAGGAAAGGTCAAGAGTACGCTAGGTTAATAAGTAGCTTATTGGGATAGGTCAAGAGTACGCTGGATTATTGTCTAGACTGTTGGAATAGGTCAATAACACGGCGGGTTGATGTCTAGACTGTTGGGATAGGTCAAGAGTACGCTACATCAACATTTGAACTATTGAGGAAGGTCAAGAGTACGCTAGGTTAATGGTTTTACCATTGGGATAGGTCAAGGGTACGCTAGGTTTATATTTAAATAGTTGTAATAGATGAAGAAAATGCTAGATTAATATTTAAACCATATAGAAAGGTTAGTAGTACCCTGGAATCATTAACAATTCAGGATTAATAGCGTAATAATGCTTTTATAATTATCAATAAAAACAATTGCCATTGTCAAGGTAGAAACAAAATGATAACGCTGCAAACTTGAAAAACATTTAATAATTTAAATAATTGTTCAATAATAACCAAACTAAGAATTGATAAGCTACAGAAGGCTCAAGATTTATAATAAAATTAAGCTTTTATAACTATAAATAAAAATAATCATCAATGCTTAGGTAAACATAAAATGGCGACACTGCAAACATTAACTTGAAGAAGAAACATGCATTCAGAGGTTTGAATAGTTGAATAAAAAATAACCAAACAAAAAATTGACTTTAAAAACTAAGGATTTATTATAAAATAGTGCTTTTACAAAAACGAATGTTACCGCTCAAGTAGGAACAAAATGGCGCAGCTGTAAACATAAATTCGAAGAAGAAAAATACATTCAGAGGTTTTAATAGTTATAAAAAAATGATCAAACGAGAAATTGACTTTAAAAGCTCAAGATTTATAATAAAATAGTACTTTTATAATCATAAACACAAACAAATGCCATCCCACGAGTATAAAGAAAATGGCAAAAACTGTTTTGATCTCTTAGGGTCTCATCAGAATATTTTTTTACGGACCTGTTTTGTTCCCTTATGGTCTCATAAGAACAACTCAGACGAAATAGATAACAACACAATTTTCTGTCCTTCATCTTTCTAATCTGAATGACCAACCTATCAAACTGTATAATTTTCTACATTTCTAACAATCGTTGCTTTAAGTAGAAAATCGATTTCTGTTTGGAAGGAAAATGTGGCAACCCTACTGACTACAATGTATTCTTGGCGCGGCAAGGCGAACTAGCCGCCGGTGATGGAAGAGGAAAACGAAATAAAGAACGAATAGTGGCACACACAAACACATATACATATAGGCGTACACACAGAGCACACAAAGAAGAAACAATAACCGCTTCAGATTTTATCGTCTTAGGATTGCCGCGCCGCTCCAATCGACTTTTAATTCTATTTACGGGAAGACTTAAATGTCAATCGGTCGTTAATAAAGGAAGAGGAGAGCGCGGAAAACTCCGACTTAAAATCGAATTTAGATAAACGCGGTTCAATAAACCGAAAGCGTTCGAGATATACAATAAATTCGATACAGCAATCGTGTGTTTACGTATTAATTTAATTTAATCAAGGTCGTGCAGACAATATTTGGTAATTAAGTATTAAGTACGCACATTTATTGCGTTGAGAAATCTAATCAAGGCCCTAAATTTCGAGAACAGAAAAAAACATCAAAAGAGTTTTCGAAAAGTAGCGAGATGTAATAAAAGAAATATTTTCTAGAAAGTGGAAAATTTACCAAAAATGTTTAAAATGTTTAGAAAGATTATTAATTAATGATTAAATGTTTCAAAAAAAGAAAGTATGCTGAAAAATTTACATTTTAAACTTTTATTGAAACCAGTTGGAATTTTATCAAAACAAAATAAAGATCAACACTTATTAATGGAAAAATAAAAAACCTGACCTAAAAATAAAACTTTAGAATTAGCTTAAAAATAATTATCATTAAAAGAATAAACAATTTTCTATTCAAATTTTTCAAATAAGTTAAATTAAATGAAACGTTAAAAAAATTGCTACAAATAGTTGAACACATAGTTTATAATATTAAAATTTATGCAAAAACAGTTTAAAAAACCAACGAAAAAATAGCATACAGCAAGGGAAGATATTTTAAAAAATACAGCTTAAAAACATATTTTTTAATAATTAGTACCTCAATAAAAAAACATTTTAAAATTTGTTAAGAAAATTCAAAAACTAAAAAAAAAGGCAATAAAATATATTTGTATTTTTAAATTATTAGAAAAAAGTTTTAAATACTCAATTGATGAGACTGTTTCTTGGGCGAAACTGCATTTAAAAAATAATAAAAATAAATAAAATAAGTTTTAAGAGTTTGGCTTTAATTATGTAGATAGAAAATTTTAAGTTTCAAATTTGTCAAAAAACAGTTTGAATGTTACAAAAAAGGAAAGTGGTTTGCAAAAAACGTTAAGAAGAGAAAAATTGCTCAAAATTGTTAAAAACTGTTTTAAATTGGTTGAAGATAAGTGTGCAGTTACATGAAGTGATGAAGCAATGAGAATTTGTAAACATTCTAAAAATTACTTTGCTTAAAAAAAATGTACAATTTTTGCCGTTTAAAATTTTTTTTGAAGAAATTTGTAATTATATTTTTAATTTCAAATTTGAAACTTTCTACAAAACTTAAAACTATTTTGTTTGTTTGTGGTACAGTTTTTAAATAAAAATAGTTTTAAATTTTCTAGAAAGTCTCAAATTTGAAGTTAAAAATATAATTACAAATTTCTTTAAATGAAATTCAAAGAATAACAGAAAAACGTTTAACTTTTTTATACTACTTTTTTTTATACAACACTTCGTGACTAGTTTCGAATTACACAGTAATAATTATCAGTTTGACATTACATATAAAAAAGTTAAACGTTTTTCTGTTATTCATTAAAAATGTACTACGAAGTGAACGCCTCCAAAATTCAAGATGAAATTTAAAGAGCAAAAGTAAGAAGAAAAGAAAAGAAGTAAATTTCTAGGAAAAACTGACTTTTTAAGAAAAATTGCTGAGAACAATATACAAAGACTTTCTAAAAAGCAGTCAAAGAATTATAACTAAGATTTAACGAGAAGTTTCTAGAAACAAAAAGTTAAAGACTAATTTTGGTGAAAAAATACACTAACATAACCTACCATAACCTAACGTTTCATATTATTACTTTTATTTTCAGTTTCCTGAAACGCGTTTCAAAGGTTAAACACGTGTCAGGAAATTGGAAATAAAAGAAACAATATTGAACATAACACGTGTTTTTCTTTGCCAAAATTACATATTCAAGAGGGTAGCTCAATAAGTATCAACTATATAAGTTAAAGACTTTTTAAAATAGAGTTTTCGAAAGAAAAGACTATCTAGAAATAAAGTAGTTTTTCTTTTTTTAAATTTTTTTTTCAAAATATTTAGTTTCCCTCGACTTATAATAAATATATATTATTATTTGAAATATTTAAATCTTTAGACAAAACAGTTAATCAAAACAAATGAAATATTATTTTAAAAAAAGATTTAAAAATATTTAAAAAATATTCTATTTTTGTTCAAAACATGTTAAAATTTTAACATAATCAAACAATTAAAAAATCTTATTCATAGAGATATTTCAATTTCTATCAAACAATTGAAACATCTTATTCGTAGTGTTTTTTAAATTGTTTAATTTTGTTAAAATTTTAAATTGTTTTTAAAAAATTTGAACAATTTAAAAAAATATTTTTAAATCAAATTAAATCAAATCAAATATTCTTGATTTCAAGGTGTCATAAAACATTACATATAAATTGAAATATTGTCTTGTTTTTCAATAAAATTTCATTTGAAAACTATTCAAAAATAAAAAGTTTAACATTTGCTTAAAAACAATTTGGACTAAAACAATTTTCTTATAAACATAAGAAAATGACAAAAAATAAAAGTTAACAATATTCCAAAATTACAATTAATATTTGATGAAAAGAGGTGAAAATTAAATTTAAATTATGCAGTTAAAACTTCATTTAAGCAATTAAACAGTTAAATCGAGTTTTTAAATTTTTAAACAATTAAAAATTTTAAATTTTAAAATAGCTAAAAAGTATTAAAAACTGCAGAAAATCTTTTAATAAACTATGAAAAAATTATATTTTAATATATAATTTGCAAAAAATTGAAACCTTTTTAAAAAACAAATTAAATTTTTTTTGCAATACATATTAATAGGTACGAAAAACATTTGGTTTTACATTATTCTTAACATAGGAAAATTGTAGAAATACAATAACACTATTATTTAAATTTGCTTAAAACTGGTTAGAATTTATTAGATTGTAACCTACTGAGAATTTTTGAAGTCGAGGATCTTAAAAGACAGTTTAAAATTTGCTGAAAGGTCGTTGTAATTTTACAATCGAAAAAGTTTTGAACGAATAGTTCTATTAAATAATTAAATATTGTACTTTTTCTCGAAAACTATGAGGTTTGCGTAAAAAAAGCTATTCTTAACAATTTGCTCAAATTTGGATTATTTACAATTACTTGTTATATAAATTGCATGTAACTCTATATAAGGAAAGTAAAAATGAAACAGATGAAATTGTAAATAGTTGCAAATTGGTTAAAATTGTAACAAAATATTGTTAAGATAGTAAAATTCGCTTTATAAATTTGAAATTTTAATTTAAGCAAAGAGATTAAAAACATTACGTTTCAAAATCAAAAAGTTAACAGTTTTTACAAAAAAAAACTCAATTAAAATCTGCACTTTCTAACAAAACGTCAAAATTCATTGTTAATGTGAAATTTCTAAAAATATATGTCTCAAAAAGAAATTCGAAATGTAAAAATTAACTCCAATCCAATCCAAAATTTGGATGAATAATTGCTGTAGTAAGAAATTTTAGAAAGTTTTTGAAAAATAATTTAAAAACGTAAAATTATAGAAAGCTGCAGAAGTAAATCTAAAATTCAGCAAAAAATTCTCGGAATTCGGATAAGAAATTGCTATATAATTCTAATAAGCTAAAGTAAGAAATTATAAAAAAATTCAAAGTGATATCCTTAGAAAGTTCCTCTAAATTAGTGCAAAAAATAGTAGAAAATTGCCCAAAATAGGAAACTTATTTCAGGAGTGTTTTTCAGCCATTCTTTTTCCAGATTTCTATAATTTTCTTAAATTTCTACAATTTTTCAATTTATCTTTTGAAAAAATTGACTTCAAAATTTTCTACCATTTCTCATTCTATTTTTCATCATCCAAATTCTAAATAAATTCTACTTATTTAAAGTTTGGATGGAAAATAAAGTGAAAAATGGTAGAAAATTTAGAAGTCTTCTAAATAAGTAGAATTAGTTAGAATTTGGATGAAGAAAAATAGAGTGAGAAATGGTAGAAAATTTTGAAGTCAATTTTTTCAATAGATAAAGTGAAAAATTATAGAAATTTAAGAAAATTATAGAAATCTGGAAAAAGGATTGCTGAAAAATTCTAAAACTCCTGAAAGAAAATTTAGGAATTTCTAGAATACTCTGATAAGTATAAGTAAGGAAGCGCGGAAAATTTTGTGATACAATTCTTAGAAAATGCAAAAAATAGTAGAAAATTCTTAAGGATAATTAAAAGTTTACTTAAACTAGTTAGAATTTACCAAAAGAATAGAATCGAAGCGTTACAAAGAAAAAAAAATCCTCAAGAACAATTGTAAATTTCATTAAAGATAGAGAATAGATGGAATTTTAAAAAAAGTTGCAAATTTGTTAAAATTGCAATTAAAAGTTAGCAACTAAAAAAAAAAAACTGCGGTGCAGAAACGCTCAAAATAATTAATTCTAATTATAAATCAATATTTAATTTACACTTAAAAAGTTTATAAAATTTGGTAAAACTTTCTATAATCAATTTGCGTATAATTAGCCAATTATTTATCAAAACAAAAGAATAGAAATATTAGCAAAAAACAAAAAAAGAGGTATACTTAATAAGAACAGTTGAAAATTTCCTAAAATTAACTAACTGTTTCCAATTTTAGTAAATTTTCAACGGTTCTTATTGAAAATTGTGTTTTTGTTTTGGTTGGTTGAAGTTTTAATTTAAACAAATAGAATAAAAATAAAATCTTGCTAACAACAAAAGGTTAACAGAAAATAAAAACAATAAAAATCAGTACTTAAGAATAAACATTTCCTTAGAAGGAAACAATAAAAAATGAGTTTGCTTAAAAACAGTTGAAACAAAACAAAATTCCTCAAGATCAGTGGAAAATTTTTCAAAAAAGTTAAGCAAATTTGCTAAAATTACAATCAAACATTCGCCTGAAACAGAAAAAACTGTTTTTCCAAAAATACTAACCACGATTTATTAAAAGAATAGAATCGAAATCTTGACAGTTAAAAAAATGAGTTTGCTCAAAAATCGTTGAAACAAAACAAAATTTCTCAAGAGCTGTGGAAAATTTTTCAAAAATTTTAAGCAAATTTGCTAAAATTACAATCAAAAATTCGTTCGAAGCAGAAAAACCTGTTTTTCCAAAAATACTTGCCACGATTTATTAAAAAAATTAAATCGAAATCTTGACAACTAAGTAAAAAATGAGTTTGCTTAAAAACCGTTGAAACAAAACAAAATTCCTCAAGAGCAGTGGAAAATTTTTCAAAAAATTTAAGCAAATTTGTTAAAATTACAATCAAAAATTCGATCGAAGCAGAAAAAATTGTTTTTCCAAAAATACTTGCAACGATTTATTAAAAGAATAGAATCAAAATCTTGACAACTAAAAAAAAATGAATTTGCTTAAAAACCGATGAAACAAAACAAAATTCCTCAAGATCAGTGGAACATTTTTCAAAAAATTTAAGCAAATTTGCTAAAATTACAATAAAAAATTCGCCTGAAAAAGAAAAAAACAGTTTTTTCAAAAATACTAGCCACGATTTATTAAAATTTATTAATAGAATCGAAATCATGACAACTGTACAAAAAAATAAAAAAGAGTTTGCTTAAAACCCGTTTAAATAAAACAAAAATCCTCAAGAACAATGCAAAATTTTCCAAAAAAAGGAAGCAAATTTGCTAAAAAAAAAATTGTATATCTAAAAATACAAGAAACGATTTATTAAAAGAATAGAATAGAAATTTTGACAACTAAAAAAATGAGTTTGCTTAAAAACAGTTGAAAAAAAACACAAAATTCCTCAAAATTCCTAAAAATTTGCTCGAGACAAGAAAAAACTTTTAATTTAATCAAAGAGAATACAATTTTTTTTAGAATTAAAAAATAAAATGAAAATTTGTTCAAACTTTCTGAATATTAGTTTAAAATTAGTAAACCAGATAGAAATTCCTCAAAACAAAGTAATAAAAATGTTAGCATGAAAAAATAAATGCAAAAAATTAGTTTGCTTAAAGTCAGGTCGAATAAAAAAAACATTTTTCCATAAGAACAGCGAAAGTTTTTTTCAAAAATGGAAATGGATTTTGAACCAAACGACAAATGTTAACAAAAATTTAAGCAGTGAGAATAAAAACTTTCTAAAATACAAAAAAATATAAAAATCAGGTTTTTCTAATTCTAAACAATAATTATTTAAAAAAAACAATTGGAAATTTTGCCAAAAATACCATTGAAATTTTGCTATAAACAAATGAAACAAAATTCCTCAAGAATTGTGGAAATTTATACAAAAAGAGGAAGCAAATTTGCTCAAAATTATAATCAAAAATTCACTTGAAACAGATAAAAACTGGTTTAATTTAAGCAAAGAGAATCATTTTTTTTTAGAATAAAAATATAAAAAAATCTGTTAAAATTTTCTGAATATTAATTTAAAATTTGTATAAAATCAAAATAAAATTATTCAAATGAAAAAAAAATATATATAAAAAATTAGTTTGCTTAAAATCAAGTCGAATAAAAAAATATTTTAGAACAGTGAAAAAAAATCTTAAAAATGGAAACAGTTGGATTGTGAACCAAAAATTTGTCCAAGATTGTTAACTAAAATATAAGCAATGAAAATAAACTTCTTTGTTTAAATTAAAACAGTTTTTTCTTGTCTCATGCAAATTTTTGGTTGTAATTTTGGCAAATTTGCTTCCTCTTTTTTTGAAATTTTCCACAATTCTTGAGGAATTTTGTTTTTTGTCAACTATTTTTAAGTCAAGATTTCGATTCTATTCTAATAAATCGTGGCTAGTATTTTTGGAAAATCAGTTTTTTTCTGTCTAGGGCGAATTTTTGGTTGTAAATGAAGCAAATTAGCTTTCACTTTTTGGAAAATTTTCTGTTGAGAATTTTTGTTTTATTTAAATGGGTTTTAAGCAAACTCTTTTTATTTTTTTTTTTACAGTTGTCATGATTTGGATTATATTTTTTTAATAAATCATGGCTAGTATTTTTGGAAAAACAGTTTTTTTCTGTCTCGGGCGAATTTTTGGTTGTAAATGAAGCAAATTTGCTTTCATTTCTTGGAAAATTTTGAACTGTTGAGGATTTTTGTTTTATTTAAATGGGTTTTAAGCAAACTCTTTTTTTATTTTTTTTACAGTTGGCATGATTTCGATTATATTCTTTTTATAAATCGTGGCTAGTATTTTTGGAAAAACAATTATTTCTGTCTCAGACGAATTTTTGATTGGAATTTTAGCAAATTTCCTTCCATTTTTTAAACTTTTCCACTGATCTTAAGAAATTTTGTTTTTAAGCAAACTCATTTCTTGTTTTTTTTTTTAAGTTGTTAAGATTTCGATTCTATCTTTTTAATAAATCGTGGCTAGTATTTTGGAAAAAACAGTTTTTTTCTGTCTCAGACGAATTTTTGATTGTAATTATAAGCAAATTTGCTTCCTCTTTTTGGGAAATTTTCCATAGTTCTTGAGGAATTTTGTTTTGTTTCAACTGCATTTAAGCAAACTCATTTTTTGTTTTTCTAAATTCTTTTAATAAATCGTGGGTAGTATTTTTGGTAAAATATCACTTATACTAATTAAATCTTTTTTTGATTTTGATTTTATTTTTTCTAAAAACTGATTACAGTAAAGTACTAATTTTTATTGTTTTTCTTTTCTAAAATCTGTTAATTTTTTCTTGTTAGAAAAATGTTATTCTCTTTGCATAAATTAAAACTTCAACTTTATAAAACAATCTCGAGCAAATGTTTAGTTCAATCCTAACTGTTACCAATTTTGGGAAATTTTCAACTGTTCTTATTGAAAATTGTTTTTTTTAATCCTTTTTTTATTTTTCTTTGCTAATGTGTCGATTCAAAATCAGTACTTTCTAAATAAAATGTCAAAAGCTTTAACTAATAATTCATTCAGAAAAGTCGAAATTAAAAAAAACAATTTTCATTCTCAGTAGAAAATGTTCTAAAAAGAAAGAGTAGATATTTTGACCAAACAAAAAACGAAAAATTAAATGTTGTAAGAACGTTTAAAATTTGTTTTCAATTTAAGCATTTGAAAATTTTCAAAGGAAGGCGTAAAAATAAAAGAGTTGACACTCTCTCTAAAAACTAGTTTCAATTATTTTAATGTTACAAGAAACAATGAAAAAAGTAAATACACATGTGTTTTAATAAAAAGAGTACACATGAGGAGTTAAAATTTCAATTGAACATTTTCTAGTTGAGATTTTTCTACTTGCTCACTTCTTACTTGTTCACTTAATATACGATTTGTAGAAGAAAAACATGTTTTCAAAAACAACATTGCTTATCTGATGATTGACAAGAAAAAAATAAGCGTATTTGTATTATCCTGACATGAGCATGACTCATATTAGGAATATGTATGTATTCTTGAATTATGTGAAGATCGAAAAATTTGTTAAACTCTGTTGACCAGGAAGCCATTTTTTAAATTTTTATTTTTTATACTTTTATTTTAATTTTTTTAATTTTTTTTTTTTAAATTTTTATTATTTTTTTTAATATTCATATTAGAAACCCTAATTAAAATTCTCGCCCATCACTCAAGTAGATTGTACGTAGGTTTCTAAGGAAGAAAAATAGGAAACGAAGAAACTCAGTACGCAGTTATTATCCGTAACGAAAGAAGGATTAATCACTGACTAGTTAGTCACCTACTGTGTGAAACGAAACGACTTTCGAAAAATACTGGGAACTGGCGAATTACGTGCGCGTTCAACGTTCACGTTCTCTCCGACAATTATTATTATGCAAAACACGTCTCCCTCGAATATCGCAAATTGCTGCCCAATCTCGCAATTCGGAAATTCCGAGAAAGCCGCATGTAATCACGGATCGTTTACCCAAAAAATGCCCAAAAATACAATTACCTACTTGTGAAAGGACTGTTACCTTCAGCGGACCGGTTTCTGAATTCATTAATCTCGCCAATGCGGTTATTGCAAACGATATTAATGAAATTCCGTTCGATTCAATTAATGCGTGTCGGTATTAAAAAACAAACGCGTCGATCCTTATTACGGACACTATTTACAAAGGAATATATTAGTAGATGATATCGGACGTGAATTATGGAAATTTATTCGAAAACATTTGCATGCGTCGTACACCTTATAAATAATGAACCATTATCGTTTCTAATATGCCTTATAACGCTTAAATAATACGACGCAGTGCTCCATTTTTTTATTTTCGAGTTGTTGTTGGTTCCTGCTCATTTACAACAACACAAAACAAAAACAGTTTTGGTAATGATAATTATTGTCCGTTTTTCGTAATCTTATCGACGACGATGGAACCAGTTTAATTTTCCACGAAATGTAATTGTTTATTGAGAATGCTGAAGTGTAATAAATAAATCATTCATTCACATATGTTTCGGCGCCCAACGTGGGGCTCCCATTTTTTCTAGCCCTGGCGATTTTTTCCTAATCTTGGTTATCGTTAAGTCAATTTTTTTTTTAGAACTTGACATTATTTCTTAGACGATCGTTTATTTTAATTTTTATTTAATTGGCCGGCTTAATTCGTCTAGTTGCCTCGGTTGAGGGTAGATTTTTGTAAAATTATGGAAACCTTTGTTTTTGAAAACTGTATTTGATAAACGTTTACCTTTGACGTGCAGGAAAGGAGTTGTAAATTAACGATTTACGATTTGGTTTATTATTGGGAATTTTGTTCTGAGGTTAATCGTATGTTTGCTTTAGTTCGAAAACTTTTGGTTTAATCAGAAAGTTCGTTGGAGTCTGATTTAAACGTATTTATGTCTAGGAGAATCCATGGCGGAAGGTTGGCGCAAGATGAGTCACTATGAGGTGTATTATTATCGAGTGTTAAGGATATGCAAAAATCTTTTAGGCAATAATTG
Organism: Ontholestes murinus; assembly: GCA_963969525.1. NCBI lineage: Eukaryota > Metazoa > Arthropoda > Insecta > Coleoptera > Staphylinidae > Ontholestes > Ontholestes murinus. The sequence goes on along the minus strand of OZ018393.1, from coordinate 60,033,011 downwards.
CGTTTGGAGAGGCGAGACTCGAGTATCTCTACTTCTGAGTATCTTTTTCATTTGAGGAGGACAAAGAGGCTTTAATGAATAAATTAGCTGAAATAGGGAGATTGTTAGATATTTCTGGAGTTGCTCGCAGTAGTCAGCAGTCGAAGAAGATCTAGACTAAATTGGCCTATGCATAACAAAGGGCAAACATCCAACAAGGAGAAAAAGCTCATACAGGGTGAATTATTTTCGGAAATTCTAGGTAAGATGGATGATTTGAAGAAACCACTTGAGGAGGAGATGGATGCAGTTGAACCAAACGCGGCTACTTCTTTTATTGGTACAGGCGAGTCGGGGCCGATTAGTGTCATCCGGTGATGAATTGGAGTCTTAAGTTTACAGGTCGAGATGCCAAGAAATCGTTAAATCCTTTCTTACAGCAGGTCGAGGAATTACAAGAGACAATCATTTACAGTTCGGCCTTTCCAGTTTGCATGCTTGGATTCGGTTTTTTGAAGTTCTTTTGCACATTTTCGCGGCGAAGATAAGGCAAAGATCGAAACGCAGAAAAAAAAATTTTAGAAAGGATTCGGTCAGTAATTAGGGCTTTAAACTAAATCACTGGTTCTGCATGCCAACTAGGGTAACGAAGATTCTGCTCCACAGCAGCAAGATTATGAAATCATCGATCCTGCCTATTGGCCAATGTTAGAAGAAGCGCAAGAGTCGAAGGCACAACTGTACGCTTTTGCTATTGATTTATTTTCATGCCAGGCATTATTATGGTATTCTACAAGGAGACACCTAAGTAAAGATTGTGATTCCTTGGTTAAGATGTTACGATGAACGGTTGTTGGAGGAAATAAAACGGCAAATTCAGGATTCGAAGGAATCTATTAGTAGCTACTTGGTGATCATGCAGAATATGTTTTCTCGGTTGAGAGAGAAGGTATCTGAGGCAGATCAGCTGAGAATTTTATTGAAAAACTTGGCTCCATTTTACCAAATTCATTTAGGTCTTCAGTCTATTAGTAGTGTCGAAGAATTAGAGAGATTGCCTTATTTGTTTATATGCTTGTTTTAATTCTTTTCTAACCAGAAAAACCTAATACATACAAAAATAATATAAATTATATTCATCCATAATTTAGATTGCACAAGAATTGGACAGAGTTCATTCTAGATGATCTTCCACTCGTATCATGTAGTAGGTAAGTAAGTAGTAAGTTCTTCTGCTGGTGTTGCTGTCGAATAGGAACGCATCAGGAACTATTGGACCATATTTGGGTTTATTTTTGCCATATATTCAAGCTTTTTGAATTATATGTCAACTTGACTGAAGTTTATTATTTTATTAGTTCAGACAGGTCGTCAAATTGAAGGTAGGAAGCGGGCCATAGATAGCTTTATACCAACTCGCTCACGTCCAACAGATTTGAAAAAAGATATCGCGTTTGTGCCTACCGAAAGATGCAACAAAGTCGGCCAGACGTCAACAGAACTACGATATTATAATTGTCGGGGGCTAGGGCATCTTCGGGCAATCAGTGAAACGATTCCGTCGATTCCGTCGACTTTAGAGGGTTGCCTGGCGACGAAAGTCAAAAAGGTACGTGTCAACAAAGATTCTTTTAGATTTCATTTGTCGCATGTTCAGGATGAAATATCTTCTCGCCAACGGTCCCTTGAACTGATCCCGAAGATGTCCTAGCTCTCGACAATTATAACATCGCAAAAACACATAAATGAAGCGCCGGATGAGATGTTGAGGTTAGGTGTTGTAGAACCTTCCACTAGTGCATGGTCGTCGCCTATACTTTTGGCGAAGAAGGAGAATGGTTCATACCGGTTCTGTGTAGATTCCGAAGGTTGAAGTATTGGAATGAGACACGTAATCTTTACCCTTTGTCAATAATACTTTAAATAAGCTCAGAAATTTATTTATCTACGTTAGACGTTAAGTCAGCTTATTTGCAAATCCCCGTAGCTGACACATTCGAAAAGTATTTAGAAGTACTTTGTCTTTTAAGGGAGGCAGGTATCATGTTAGGACGGGATAAGTGTAAAGTTTGTCGTTCCACAGTATCTGGAGTATGTAGTCGATTCAGTGGGATTGCACGTGGGCGCAGATAAAATTTCGAAAAATGTAAAAGAGCTGCGTAGTGTCATTAGATTTTTAGAGGTTCTTGCTCCAATTTAAGGGTTGATTAAGAAGAACGCAAGGTTTTTGGCCGATATGATGAAGCAGCTGGAGAGAGACCCGCCCCTTGAAGAGGTTGGAAAAAGTGTGTGGAGGAACGCGGCTGGTGACCTGCTGCTAGAGCTGGGAAAGTCATTGATATTTAGATGTCAGACGCCATCTATCGGACGTTGGGCGCTGACGACTACTTCCAAAGCTTGCGACGCTTTGAACAAGATGTTAGAAGCGATGGTTGGGGCGGGGCTGTCAAGTCTGTTAACGGCGGTCAGTGTACCTAACCGTCGTAACAAAAGCGTAATTATATTTTAATCTATTTTATGAGGCCCTTTTCGGCGAACGAAGATCCTGTTTCAGGAATTTCCTGTTCCAGGAACAATGCCGCGGTATAAAGCCTTTTTAATCAGCAGCGGCGGTCGGCCTGTTCGGTTCTGTCGAGTCAAGCCTTTGCACTTGAATATATTTTGTTTTATTTATGTAATATATGTATTCTGTTGGCCCCCGTGTCTAATTTACATTTTTATATTGTTTCTTTTTATGTTTCATGTCAAGTAAGTAGCACGTGCGTGAAATTGTTTAATCGAAGCCTGCAGCTATTAATCGATGGTGCGCCTAGCCTGCGCCGCCTCTAGCGCGTGTTGGTTCCAGAGAGTACCGCAGTGCTACTTCCTTGCAAAGTCGATTACGAGGAGACGCTAGATGTGAGGAAGTGCTACAGGTGCTGAGCCTTTGGGCATATAGCGCGGGATTGCAAAGGGACAGATATGTCTAAATGCGGTGAGGCCCGCCACACTCGTGAGGACTGCAAAAGCAAGGAGGCACAGTGCATCCCATGCACGGAAAGGAGGAAACATCCGATGGGAGCATCAGATGACCGACGTATCAAGGAGTGGCGAAGAAAGCAATATGAGATGAAACCTCAACTATTGCGATGCAGTAAAGGACATAATGACACGTAGTGTCAAATCATAATCCTTTTTTGGGACAAAAAGGCCATATTTGGAAAATTGTTTGATAAATATTCTTCAAGAAAGTCTTGGTTGAGCAGAACTTTTGCCAGACGAATAGAGTGTGAGAATGGAAGAACACATTTTTTGTGAATTCAAACCTTTTCAAGTGCGATCGAAATTTTTGTAAAGGGGCATCAACGTCGCCAACCTGTCAGACATGACAGACTCAGATTCCTGGGTTCCCGACGCAACAAGTGGAGCAGCGGTCTAGGTCTGCGACAGCTCCTTTGTCGAGGAAACGCAGCGTAAATCAAGAACCGATTCTCTTGAATCAAAGTTTATGTTCCACCGAGTGCCAGACGGGGTTATTTCGAGGATCTGATGAATGACTTGGCGGAGGATGCGAAGAGTCGATGCCCTCACACCATCGCAGGCGTTTTCAACGCGTAAGCGACAGAACAGAGAAACTATTTGGAGAGACGAGGCCCTATATTTCACAGCGTCTCTGGAACAAGGGGACCAACGCCGACGTTTACACAAAACGGCAATTCCTCAATCGAAGACGTGGCACGTTAGTGACCTTTATACGAGAGTTGTCAATATATAATGCAACATATATATATTTTTTTTGAAATAAAGGTTGTTTTATTTAGCACTCAAATACACCATGTTATTCCCCAATCCTTTTGTTATAAAACACAGTTTCAATGATACGATTTTACGCCATCATAACATGAAGGCCTCCCTGCCTGTACGGTACCGGTCCGCGGGTCTATGTCAAAGCCAACGTCGTGAAGCATAATCCGCGTAGTGCTTCCCGCAGATTGCTTCCTTCATTGGGCCAAACAGATGAAAATTCGATGGTGCGAGATTGGGACTCTAGGGTGGATGAGGAAGAACAGTCCAATTAAGTTTTGTGAGCTTCTCTCGGGTGGGGTTTGGCGTTGTCATGGAGAAAGAGAAGTTTGTTTAGCTTTGAAGTCGTTTTTTTAAATTTTCGAAGAGTAGCACAATACTCTTCAGAGTTGATCGTTTGACTATGGGAAATGACGTCGAACAGAATAACCCCTTCAGAATCCCGACTGGCACGCGTGAGGTCAGACAGACAGACGGTTTGACCTTGCGGCGATGATGACACGCGCTTTGTCCAACAATTCACCTTGCTTTTTCCACTGCCAGATCTCCGTAGACATTCTGCATACGCCTATGAATATCTGAGATGTCCAGGTTTTCCGCTAAAAGAATCTTTATCTCTGCCCGTTGTTTTGAACGCACCTCCGTTACAGGCGGCATTTTAAAAGCTACGTCTAGTGCTGTCACCGATTCGAAATCAATGAAACTATACGAGACGAAGCAGGAATATTAAATGATGTTCCACACATAATGTTCAAGTTTCTCAATCAAACGTGTTGCATTAATTATTGACCTCCTCTCATACACCACAGTGACCACCAAGCCATAGTCTTTAATATTGCTGCATAAGGTGGATAAGGGCAGTTTCGAACTCCAGCAAGGTGGTTCACCAAGTCGTTTAGAGATGATACGATCCGAGTTCTGATGGAAGAGAACATTCAGTTCGATGGGATTGATAAGCAAATTCTTCGCAGCTTAAGCCGGTGGTTGCAGACGCCTGCGACACACAGCTACGACGATGAATACCCTGAGGAACTGCCATGCACCGGTCTACTGATGGAACGAGCAAATTGCAGAACTTGCAACCGGACTTGGGGTTAGACACAGTTCGCCCGAGATCGCGAGAACCACGATACACTGAGGCTTCGACACCATGAGGCTCGAAGAGCTCTCAGGGGAGCAATTAAGATAACAATGCTGTTTCCAGACCAGAAACAACTTTACACCGATGATCTGCCACCGTCATTCGGACATACCGGCGATTACGGAGGTGGACCTGTTTCACGCCTGTGTCAAGAATGGAGACTCGAAAGCTCCAGGCCCGGAACGTCCTCCAAACGTCCCAAATGTTGCTCTGAAGGCCGCCATCAAGTCCAGACCAGACATACAACACTTACCTAGCTGAAGGAATCTTCCCTAGCCGGTGGAAGAAGCAGAAGGTGGTCCTTGTGCCGAAACGGAGCAAGATAGTGAACGATCCATCAGCATACCGTCTAATTTGCCTGCTGGACACGGAGAACAAAGTGCTGGATTATCTGCAACTGGTTAGAGGAGTGAACTGAAGGAGCACGATTCCTGTTACCGAACCAATAGGCGTTTCGAAAGGTATGATCCACCTTGGATGCAATTGACGCCGTCATGGATACTGCGCGTCACACGATCGAATTGTGGAGTGAAGCGGTTCTGCGCTATCGTCAACCTGAATATGCGGAACGCTTTCAACTTGGTCATCTGGGACTGTATCTTAGTCGTGCTGAGAAGGATGGACGTTCCCGAGTTCAACAGGCACACACCGACACGAGACCTATTATCCGCAACGGGAGACGTTCCACGAGGCTCAGTACTCGGCCCTCTGCTGTGGAATACGATATATGACGGGGTACTCAGACTGCCGACACGATGCCTGTCCAGCTAATGAGATCCATCGACGTAAACGCCACGACCAGACGAATGACCTGCGCATCATCGCCGCAGAGACGAACGATTATGCAAGAGCGGTGCTACAACTTCTGGGACGACTTGAACAAAAGGCAACCCACCAGCTCATCCCGGACATAGCAGAGTGGCCATCGAGGCAATTTTAATAAAAGAACTTTTATTTTCAAACAGTTATGTATTTTATTTATTGTGTAAATACGCTTTGCTTACAGATTGTTCTCCCAGAAATTGTTGGTTGTCTTTTGATAATGGATAGTGACCACCCACCCACCATTCATATATATTGAAATTTAAGGTAAATTATTGATTTTATATTCGGACAACATTTGACAGAAACATGAGTATTCCTTCTTTTGGAAAGGAATTCTCGTGTTATTCTTGTTATAATCTCCCTTTGATCTTCTAGGCCAAGATGAGCGTCTGGAAATACCTGGTGCTCATGCTAAGATAGAAGAAAATGATCAAAAAAATAATAGACAGTACAGAAAATGCACAACTTATATAAAAGAAATTGTTGCGATTGTGAGGTTTAAAGACGAACGCAGCGAGAAGGCATAAACCAATACATTTAGGATTATCTTAAAATGCCAACTGATATTAAAGTTATAGGAATCAAAACCTATAGCCAAAACTCGTGGGATATAAAAACAACCACAGAAGGCTAAGCAGGCCAATATTCTTTAGAATTTACTAGGATTGCTGCAGCGTCTATGAAAAGCCTACAAAATTCTAGCAATAAAAAACTCAACGCGTTAGGAAGATTGTGGCTAGAACGAAGTAGATTGCAAAGAACATAAGTACTATACCCTATAAAAGTAGTCTGGCTACTTCTCTCTTCTAAAAGTATCTTTTAGAGCAAAGGTCTTCAACCCGCTGGCTAATTTCTTGAGGCCCTCAAAGTCTGAAGAAAATATTGTATCGGGCCGCACCCCCGAACGACACTTCGAGGATTGATGTGGTGGTAAAGTGATGTGGAACATTGTGGCCCTTCGGACGATGTGAAATCAATTTTTGGCCTTTGCACTAAAAAGGTTGAAGACGTAGGATTTAGAGTAATGGTCTATCCATATAAGAATGCTCAAGAAGTGGATGTATCTTCAATATGTCTGTCCTACTTAAGCCGTCTTTAGATATAAACCGTGGTAGTACTAATCCCATCAACTTCTAAACGACCAAATTATACTACTGACGGGCATTTCACGGACCTTATCGACCTCTGCATTGATGGCGTAGCTAACTATATTAGGCGATTAGCAAGTACATCAAGGCCTGAAATTTATGAACTCCCTTCTAGGCTTAAACGTATTTAGATACGCTCATAGACCTTCTTGATTCCACTAAGTCCCATCTATGCGGCGTCATTAGTGTATACCAAATGGGTGAGGTCCTACTTGACCTCATGACTAACATTCGCAAACACGAATAACACGTCCTCAATTATATGCTTTACTTTTTAATCCGCAGTATTTATTGAAGGAAAGGAAGAATGGATTGTCGAAGACAAAACGGAAACTTAAGTACTTTTTTTTTCATCCACTTCTTCTGTGTCTTCGTCTTTTTCTTTAAATTCTTCTTTTCATCTTTGTATTTTTATGTCTATATTTATATTTGTTCCTTAATTTTTTCAATAAAACGTTTTAAAACCATCAGTACTCAAGTTTTTTATTTTTATTTTACGCAACATAATTTGACCACTTGAATTAACAACGTATTTATTTAATACCGAAATAATAGATCAAAGCTGGTGAGTTAGAAACCGAAACTAATGAACGTGTGGCCTGTAATACCGTGCGGTGATTAGAGGACCGACTGATTGGCCCCTAAGTAATTAGACCCGGAGTGGAGAATTGCGTGCTAGAAACTGTAACTGTGACGACTGTGAAACTAGAACTAAACTCCCCCGCGTCTCTGCTTCCACCCTTTACGGATTTTATTGGGAAACGAGACGAATAACACTAAGTAAAAAAAAAACGGAGGATATATATATATATATATATAAATAAGGACGGCTGTCTGGAAAATTGACGCGAGACGAAAATCGCAATAATGGAGAGTCTGAGGGTTGAACGCAAAAAAAATAATAATAAAGTGGAGCGTCGAGTAAACAGGATAATAAAATTAAAACTGATGGTTTTATCGGTGTAATTAGGTTATATTAGTAATTAAGTTTTAAGCACTCTTATAGCTGTAAACATAATTTCTTGATGAGATTAAAAATATGATCGAAATAAATCCGTAATTGTTGTTGACGGGGAAATTATAATTCAATTTTTTTTTCAATAAATATAGATATAATTTACAGTGTTTTCTAAAACCCTTACGGAAAAATGTACGACAAACATTCAAGAATTTACAAAAAAAAAAAATCTGCATAATTGTCACTGGAAGCAAAATTTGCAAAACTGCATTCCTTCGCCATTGCAAAATAATTGCGAATGCCGTTATGAAACGGCCATTTGCACAACAAATATGGAAATTGCCGTACATGAAAATGATAGGTTGTTGTGTTAGCGCGTGCATTAAATGCCTGTAGTGTTCGAAATTTCTGATATTAACGTAAAGTAATTATTTATACGAATAATTAAATATTTTCAAAGTCACTATATATTAAAGTAGTTTTCAGAGATGATTTTAATAAATATAAAGAAACTATTACACTGATGAGATTTTAAATAGATCGAAACTGGTCTGTGATTGTTGTTAATTTAATAATAAACCAAATCAATTTATGTTGATGAATAAATGATTAAAAATTCCATCAGAATTTTACGATTACAACGATCGCAATCTTTCCGCCATGTGCGGTGAAAGGGAAATTTCGTATGGAAAGTGTCCAAAAACTTTGGCATTTATTGCGTCGGCAATATTAATTAAGCGACTGCTCTCGCCAGGCTTTACTTTCCCATTTCGACTTTTCCAAAAAGTAAAAAAAAAAATAATAAAAGTTCGCAACGAACTCGTTCCTTTGATATCAACGCCCGCCTTTATTATCTCCGATATACGTAAAACACTTTCGTGTGTGTGTGTGTGTGTGTAAAAAACGTGATTGGCTTTATAACGTATAAAATGGGGTGGAGGAGAAAATTGTGCGGGCGAAATTTAATTGCAAAAATTAATTATTCCGTCGGTTAAATCGAAATTTAATTTAATCGCGCGGTTCATTAATAAATATCGCGCGTTTTATTAAACTGAAGTATTTATATTTAAGTAAATATTTTGGATTTATCGCCTATTAAACCTTTATATGCGAGAGGGGCAATTAACGGTTGTTTTATTACCTGAAACACTGTAATTAAGAGCTGTTACTGATAAGGAAAATTAAACCTGAAACATTAAAATAATCAAATATTATGTTTATCATGAATTCCCACGAAAACATTCATTCAGGTCCACAATTTTCAAAGATTTACGAGGGGACGGCATTAAATGCAAGTGCTCTATTTTTTTGTCATTGTTATTGTTGGGGTGCGGTGTTTAGATTACGTTCGAAAAGAAAATTCTACCTGAGAGCACCTTTCCACCATCCATCATTATTCTGGCCTTTTGTGGTGTATCCTACCGAGTTGGATGTTTGCGTTATATATATAATTACCCCCGTAGATATTTCAGAAATTCTCACGAACAAACTAGAACAGCCATGGGAAAACAGAAATTGTCCGCAATTTGAAGCTTTAATTTAAAAATTGTGATATGTATGTCATAAATATGTTTCTTTCTTATACAGAGAGAAAATATCTTTATTGAAGATAGTAGTTACATATAATTATAACAATTTCTTCTTTTTCTTATTCTTCATGGCTATCGAAGATATTTATTTTCTTATACTTACACCTGCTTGAATCTAAAGAAACTACCTTTTTAAACTACAAGCTGCAAATAACGATCATTTAAGTTAGAGAAAATAAGAGGAAATTCGAGGTTAATTAAACTCCAATTCATATAAAAATTTTAACGTGTTAAATAAGAATTTAATTCATCGTATACGAGGAAATTCATAAATTTGCAGATTTTAAATGCGCTTACTCTGCGATAGATTTTAAATTCATTAAAAAAAACACACAAATAAACTTATATATACAAATTAAATATTGAAATTTGAGTACAGTATTAATCATGATAATTATTCTCATAGAGAAGATTTATTTTTCTCATTATTAATTATGTTTATTCAATGCACTTTATTAAAATTATCGCAAATTTTATAAGTGTTTTTTCCAAACTGTTAACATTCCTCGTATCTGCTGTAAACAATTATTTTCAAGAGCATTTCCGTTTATACTCAAAACCTTCCTGTATCCTCTTCATAAGGCCTTAAAAAAATAATTGCTCCTCATAATCGCGTTTAAGTCCGTCTTTTCTTTATTAATTACACACCTCTTGACTTGGACAGCATTTAATTAGCGGAATACACGAAAATTACGCCAATAAGGATATCCTACAGGAAATTACAATTCCTGTAAAGGCGCATCAATTCCAGGCTGCTCGAATTCGCGTAATATCATACGCCACTTAAGAATCATATTTTCAATTGCATGATTACCTTTTTTCTAATTATTTCCTTCCTTAACACAAACAACAACAAAAGTCATCAAAATAATAAAACTAAATTAATTTATATACGCATATCAAGGTCTGAATGAAAGGAATATAGATTATTTGAAGGTAATACAGTAGACATTTTTATTTTGCTTGTATATAGGTATACTTGTTCGAAATTGTGATTTTAACGGAACTGAGATGGCTCTTAAAATAATAATTTTAAGTCTTCAAATGATATTATTAAATGCCAAAGATATTTTTTCTAATATTTAGTAATAGTAGGATTGTAGTTTTAATTTATTACACAAGATGGATTGAAAATATGTCATTACTGATGAAGATTAAATTATATTTTAATTTAAACCTTCTTAATAGTTAAAAATAGTTAAAATTGAGAAAGTCTCTTAAGAAAAGAAAATAAGCCATTAAAAAATTTAATTTATTAACTTAACTAATAATTTAAAAATACGAAACATTTCAAAAATCTACAAAAATTAGTATAATTTTGACACTGAATGCGTTTACTTCGTGATATATTTTTACATTCTAAATAGAATAGAAATTATTGTCTTTATTAATATAACAACGATTTATTTTTAGTGACTATAATTTCAATCAAGACGTTTTGATAAATAAATGTTTACTCATATACAATTTGTACTTTAATTATTACAAAAACTATTCTTTCTTTGACAATTAATTATGCAGAATTGAGTTGATTATATTGTTAAAATAAAGGGTGGAATAGTGGCCACCCACCCACCCTACATGTACATAAAAATTTAAACTAAAAAACTACTTTTAATTTTAATAATAACGACAAAACTAATACAGTTATTATTTCTTGGAAACGAAACGACTGACAGTGATTGAAGTGAAGTTTTATATGTAGGGTGGGTGGGCGGCCACTATCCCATCCTCCAATCAGTAAAACATTCACGTAAGTTTTAATGAATTATTTTGTAATCATACAAAAGTTGTTAGGTTATTTATTACAACAATATTTTCGTTTATATAATTCATTTTGGCAAAAATAACCCATTGTTTATGTTATAAAAAACGAGGGGTGAGCTATTAGCTACCTACTCGTTCTATAAATAGTTTCAAGCGTTAATTAATATTGTTAAATCTTACAGCTGCAATTTAATTATATTTTCAAGAAATTTTTATAAAGAAAATATTTTCTTTTGCTTAATTTATTTAAAGTAAAATGATATTATATATGTAGGGTGGGTGGGTGGCCTCAGATCCAACCTCCAATCAGTAAAACATTCACGTAAGTTGTAATAAAAAATGTTTACTCGTATATAAATTTGTACCCTAATTATTAAAAAACTATTTTTTTCGTTGAAAGTTCATTCTGCAGAATTAGGTCGATTATTTTGTTTAAAATAGAGGGTGGGATAGTGGCCACCCACCCACCCTTCATATACATGAAAATTTAAACTAAAAAGCTACTTTTAGTTTTTGAAATAACGTCAAAACTAATACTGTTATTATTCCTTGGAAACGAAGTGGTTGACAGTAGTTGACAGTGAAGTTTTATATATGGGGTGGGTGGGTGGTCACCCTCCAATCAGTAAAACATTCGTGTAAACTCCAATAAATTATTTTTTAATCATGCAAAAGTTGTTAGGTTATTTATTACAACAATATTTTAATATACATAATTAATTCTAAAAAAAAAACTATTGCGTATGTTCTAAAAACTGAAGGGTGGGCTATTAGTTGCATATTCGATCTATAAATATTTTTTAGCGTTAATTAAACATATTAAATTGTACGGCTGTATTTTAATTACATTTAGAAGAAATTTTTAAAAAGGAAATATTTTCTCTTGTGCAATTTATTTAAAGCTTATCGTCGTTTATGTTTAAATAAGTGGAAGGTAGGATAGTGGCCACCCACCCACCCTACATATACAAAAACATTCAAACTAAAAATTGCTTTAAAATTTTGTAACAACATCAACACTCTTATTGTAGTTATTTCTTGGAAACTAAACATGTGATAGTGATTAAAATCAATTATATATGTAGGGTGGGTGGGTGGCCTCAGATCCACCCTCCAATCAGTAAAACATTCACGTAAGTTTTGATAAATAAATGTTTACTCATACAAAAATTTGTACCTTAATTAATACAAAAAATATTTCTCAGTTGACAGTTAATTATGCAAAATTGAGTCGATTATATTATTAAGAATGCAGGGTGGGATATTGGCCACCCACCCACTCTACATATACATAAAAATTTATACTAAAAAACTACATTTAATTTTGGAAATAACGTCAAAACTAATACTGTTATTATTCCTTGGAAACGAAGTGGTTGACAGTAGTTGACAGTGAAGTTTTATATGTGGGGTGGGTGGGTGGTCACTGTTCCACCCTCCAATCAGTAAAACATTCGTGTAAACTCCAATAAATTATTTTTTAATCATGCAAAAGTTGTTAGGTTATTTATTACAACAATGTTTTCATTTACATAATTCATTCTGAAAAAAACTATTGCTTATGTTATAAAAATTGAAGGGTGGGCTATTAGTTGCATATTCGATCTACAAATATTTTTTAGCGTTAATTAAACATATTAAATTGTACGGCTGTATTTTAATTACATTTAAAAGAAATTTTTAAAAAGGAAATATTTTCTCTTGTGCAATTTATTTAAAGCTTATCGTCGTTTATGTTTAAATAAGTGGAAGGTAGGATAGTGGCCACCCACCCACCCTACATATACAAAAACATTCAAACTAAAAATTGCTTTAAAATTTTGTAACAACATCAACACTCTTATTGTAGTTATTTCTTGGAAACTAAACGTGTGACAGTGATTATAATGCTATTATATATGTAGGGTGGGTGGGTGGCCTCAGACCCATCCTCCAATCAGTAAAACATTCACGTAAGTTTTGATAAATAAATGTATACTCATAAAATAACAGTGCCTTAATTATAACAAAAAATATTCTTTCTTTAACAATTAATTATGCAGAATTGAGTCGATTATATTATTTAAATTGGAGGGTGAGATAGTGGCCACCCACCCACCCTACATATACATAAAAATTCAAACTAAAAAGCTGCTTTAAAATTTTGTAACATCAACACTCTTACTGTAATTATTTCTGGGAAACAAAACGTGTGACAATGATTAAAATGCTCTTGTATAAGTAGGGTGGGTGGGTGGCCTAAGGTGCACCCTTCAATCGGTAAAACATTAACGTAAGTTTTAATAAATAAATGTTTACTCATATAAAATTTGTACCTTAATTATTACATACAAATATTCTTCCTTTGACAGTTGTCATTTTATTATTACTGATTTTATGGATTTTATTTATACATTTTTAATTATTTTATTTATACAACAATTTTATTGAATTTTATATATGAACTGTTTTATTTATTTTATTTATATACTGATTTAAATTAATTTACTTATACATTGTTTTACTAATTTATTCATACGCTGGTATTATTGATTTATTTATATACTGCCATTAATTATTTCTACTAAATTTATTTATACATTCTTTATTAGCTTATTTACACTCTATCTAATAATATATAATATTGTAATTGTTTATAATTTGCTTATATTTTATGACATGTGTAAACTCTGTGGTAGCACGAATAAAGAATTATTATTATTATTATTATTATTATTATTATCATATCAATTGTTCCTTGTTTTTAAATTGGTTTTTAAATGTCAACTGTTTTCTTTTAATGTGTTTAAACGATTTTTGTAAAAACTATATTTAAGCAGTTTTTTTTTTCTTATCAAACTTCTTTTGCTTATTTAAGACATTATACGGGTTTCAAGTTTTTTTTTTTATATTTGCTTTTAGGCAATAATTTTTACAAATGTAATTATTTTTTTAGAAAATGTTTAATGTTTTTGTAAATTTTTATTTATTTTATTTTAATTACAACTCGTCCATCGCTGAGAAATTTTTCAATTGTTTTGTTTTAAGGAAAATTTTTATTTTGTTATTTCTTCTGTAATTCTTTTTTTTAATTTTTACTGTTTTGATATTTTTTTATTATCTACATAGTAAAGCAACATTGTAACGAAACAATTGAAAACAAGGAAATTTCTGCTAAATGGCCATCGACCTTGGAGCTTTCAGCCTAAAAAATTATTCTATTTAAGCAAGAATTGAAGTTTTTATTCATTTTTCCAGAATTTTTTTCGAAATTTCTGGATTTTTTGTGGAGTTTTCTTCTAATTCCTCTTCTAAACTGAAAGAGGTTTTTTTGTAGTTCTAGAATTTTAGAGGAAGTTTTATTAAATTCTTTTAAAAATCTACAATTTAACTTTATTTTATAGTAATAATTAGAAAAAACACGAAAGTATTTCGTAAAATCTACAACAAATGAGTCTTATTAAGACTACAAGTGTTTTTTCTAATATATTGGTTAATTTTCTATAACGTTAAGGACTTATATATTTTATTTATTTTATAGGATTAAAAAAAAATCTCTTCAAAAGTATTCTTCCAGATTTTTTGAATTTCTTAACAATTTTACTCCTAAATTGAAAGAATTTTCTTCTGGTGTTTTTTTTTTCCAGAATTTCTCGTTTCATATTATCGAAACCGTCATACAACAGTTCTTCATTAAATAATAAAATCGCCTTTCCTTTCTTCACTGTTTTTTCTTTTTGTAATTTAACCGCGTTTTTATTATTAATATAATCTTTACATAACTCAAGAATAAATACAGTTCTTCATTGATTTGATAATTTTTTAATTTTTCATCGTTTCCTACTTTTCAGATTATTTTTCTTGATTAATCCCCAAAATTCCGACCAGCTTCAATTTACCAATAGCTCTATAGAAATGTTTCTTTTTTATGGTGAAGATCAAAAATACCAATGTATGTATTTTAGAATCTAATTCAATCACTTCTTACGTTGAATTATTAGAATCTTCTACGAGTTTCTCTTCCAAATAGCAAAAATTAGTTTGGAACTTTTCATCAATACTTTTCCAGAATTTTCTTCTTATTTTTACCGGAATTTATGGTATTATTCTCTAAAATTCCAAAATAAATTTCTAGAATGTTTAGCCTTTGTTGTCGTTTTTTTTTGCAAACTGAATTTTTCGGCAGTTGGTTTCGATAAGAAATTTTATAGCAAATTTTCATCCTGTCATTTCTTTTTACATAAATTTTCAGCAATTTTTCTTATAAAATGCGAGAGTTTTCTTAGCGGGTTCTAGATTTGTTTTCAATTGTTCACCATTTCTTTCTATATCGTATCAAAATCGAATAGGCGTTTCACCATTTCAGGCATTTAAAAGAATAGATTTTTCTTTGAGAGCTTTACAGGTTAACAGAAATTTTTCTTTATTTTATCAATTTTTTTTGAATTTTCTTATCCAAATTACAAGAGTTTTCGATGGTTCTAGAATTTTCTTTTTTTTGTGGTAACTCCTCCATTATATATTTTATCTGATTTGAATATTCTAATTTTTATTGCGAGAATTTGTTATCAATACTTTCATAATTTGCTTTTTTATAATCGACATATTGTTTTAAAACTGTATTAAAACCATTGGACATCAAACAAGAATTCAGTTATACAAAACATATAAAAAATGTTATAATGAAGAATTGTTACTGTTCAATTCTTCATTTTAACATTTTTTATATGTTTTGTATAACTGAATTCTTGTTTGGTGTCCAATGGTTTTTAATAATTTCTAGAATGTTACAAACTTTTGACAGTTCTCTAATTATCGGTGGTTAATACACTTAATTAGGTAATAATAGGTTGTTGAAAAAAGTCAAACAAACCAAGTGATTTTTTTCAACAACCTATTATTATCATAATGTTTCACCGAGTGAAAAATGAGAAACAAATACAAGATTAATTAGGTAAGTCGATGCAACCTACGTGCAATAGATTTCACCTTGTTGGTGCAAAACTAGAGTTTTATCTATGAGTAAAAATACTTTTACTTAGTTAAAATCAATGCTATTGGCAGGTTTCGGCGTATACGGATCTCGTTGAAGCAGTGCAGTTGAAGACAGGGAAATAAAATGTTGCTATAATTCCGTAGTAACATTTCATTTTCCTGTCTTCAATTGCACAGCGCCAATGAGATCCGAATAGGCCGAAATATAATAATATATATATATATATATATATATATATATATATATATATATATATATAATTTAGTTTATAAACCAACCGCATTCCTGACGTGATAAATAAAACCGACATTATGCTAATTGCCGTTTTATTGTGGTCGAGAATTTACGGAACTCGCTGCGGATAATTTAAATTCCCATTCGTATGCTGCCGATAAAGAAAAGCAAAAAAAAAACATTGTTGGTACACATTTTATGGTGAAACCAAACCAAGTGTTTAATTAACCTTCTAGTTAACATAAAAATGTTTCACCACGGGTTAAGTGAGAATTTAATTCATCGTAAAAATTTTAATGTCTACAACTGTTTCGCCATACAGTGACTTCATCAGGTAGACTACTACATACAACTATATAATGGAATTTTCTCAAGTAAAAACCTCCTCAATCCGATATTTAATAATCTTATTGTTTAGTGTTCATCGCAAATATTATTCAAACAATGCATTTTTTATAATGATGAATTTGTTTTGCCACTTTAAACAAAGTCATCGTATCTCCTTCAATTTATTTTCATTGTATTCAAGTAAACGCCTCCACAATTAAACATTGCATTTTTTTGCTATAAGTTAGTCGAATTAATTTCTATTCGATTGAAAACAATCTTTTCGCACTTCTAAAATTTCGATCAGATGCATTCATTAACTATTCAATTTAACTATCATACACAAATTACACTGTATGAAGGGAAACATTAAAAAAATACAATGATACAATAGTTGATGAACTCGTTTGGACTGGAAGACGGATGTATTGTATAATTTATCCGAATGGAAAATCTTGTTTATATTCTATTGATTGTATAAACTGCGAAGTATGGATAAAAGAAAATATGATAATAAAGTAGAAAAGGTCCAATCAAACGTTATGTTTGCAGATTAAACATTTACCATACGATATGTACACATAAGAAACCTGTCTACGATCACGAAAATATAAGGGAATTCATTAGGCATCATGTTTACAGGTCCGTGTATACAAACAAATGAATGTATAGATAGCCTACGGCGATTTATGAATTTTATTAAGATTAATATTTACACAATAGACGTAACCTAATGATAATATAATAATAACTTATAATAAATAAATTTATTCCTTATAACAATTGCTTCCAAAGCTTAATTAAAGTAATAACTGTTATAACTTTTTTTTATTTTTCTTAATTCCAAAGCAATTTTTTTTCAGATTTCTAGAATATAAACAGTTTTTTTAAATATTTAAACAAAACGAATCTTTATAGGTTATGTAGTGACAGCTATCATTACATAACCTATAAATTGTGTTTCTTTACGTAATTATTGATAATGGCATTTAGCCGAAACTAAATTTCAATTGGGGTTTTTAACTGTTGAGAAGTTGATTTATTAAAATAAATAAATGAAAAATTTAAAATTGAAAAATTCGTTTAACATGTTTTTCTACGAAAATTGAAAATTTTAAGAACACCCCAAATAAAGTTTGGAAGTAGCATTTCTGTAAAAATCTAAATAAAAAATCTAAACACACAATTGAAAAGTTATTAAAAGAAAATATGGCAGAGAATTTATTTTGAGTGAAAGTAAGAAAAACTTTTAGAAGAATCTTACAAGATAAAACAAGAAGAAAAAAAAACATTAAAACGTGGAACATTTCATAAAACAAAACGATGGAAAAGAAATTGATGAAAATTTATAGAATTTAAAAAGAACATTTCTGAAATATTATATA
Source organism: Ontholestes murinus (assembly GCA_963969525.1). Lineage (NCBI taxonomy): Eukaryota > Metazoa > Arthropoda > Insecta > Coleoptera > Staphylinidae > Ontholestes > Ontholestes murinus. The sequence goes on along the minus strand of OZ018393.1, from coordinate 60,014,900 downwards.
CATATCTTCCAAATAATAAGAGCTGTAGAGTTTTTCAAAAAGGTTTTATGCATTTTTTTGTAAATCTCTTGTTTTTTGCATTGTCTTACAATTCCTCTTCTAAGTTTAATGAGATTTTTTAATAGTATTCCAACAAATTTTATTAGATTTTTAATAAATTCTTTTAAAAATTGCGTTTTCTCAATAATTTCGAAGACTCAATAATTAATGTTTAATTCTGTTTTATTTGTGTTATTTGATTCTTTAAAAGAATTTCTCTTCCATAGTTTTCCTCCAGATTTTTTTGAATTTCTTATCAATTTCACTTCTAAATTAAAACAATTTTTTTCGGAGATTCTAGAAAATTATAAATATATATTTGATTGATATAGCTGTAACTATTTTTGATAATTTTTCAGAATTTCTCGCTTTATATTATTAAGACTATCAAACAACTATTGTATTATTATTTCATCATTTTCAATTTTCAATTGTGTCATACTTCATTTTATTCCAATTGTTTTCCTTCGTTGATTCCCAAAATTTCCATCAACTTTAATTTACCAATAATTCTATATGGATCTTCTAGGTGGTGAGAACTTTCCACCAATTTATGATTTTTCTTAAATTTTCAAGCGAATTTTCTTCCAGAATTTTTAGGGTAACCCTGTAGGAATCCTTCTTTTAAATGGTGAAAATATTTCACCAATTTATGGTTTAATTTTCAAGCAAATTTTCTTCAAGAATTTTTCGAAGGGTTCTAGAGATTCGTTACATCACTTCTAGATTTATATTACCAGAATCTTCTAGGAGTTTCTCTTTCAAATAACAAAAATTATTTTGGGACATTTCATCAATTCTCTCCCAGAATTTCCTTATCATTGTTAACGGATTTATCTCGAATGTTTTTTGCAATTTTTTCTTAAAATTTTGATATACAGGGTGAGTTTTTTTCGATGTTCTCTATGGGGATCTCGGAAACTATAAGAGATAGAGAAACGGTTAAATGGGGAAAGAAGTGTAGATTTACGAGACGAATAAAATTCCACTTTCAAAGTTTTCAAAAAAGTCAAGGGTAACTAGATATTTTGAAAAAAGTAAAAAGTGTAATTTTTTTCAAATCAATATATCTCGGTTATTATAACAGATAGAAAAAAACTGTAAAGGACGAAGTTTTAGATAATTTTATGCAGATTAATAAAAAATAATCAGAAAATTTTTATCGCCATTATTTTCCGAGATATGACGCAAACTTACATTTTTTTAAATGGAAACCATAGTTGGCTGTGACCTCATTCAAAAGGTAATTTTTTTCTCTTTAATCCAATATGGCATACGACATAGTTATTTCTAAAAATGAGTGAGTTATAGTCATTTTAAATTTTATTATAAATAAAAAATGGGTAGCCATGAAAAAGGTGAAAGTAAAACAATTGCAGTTGTTTATAATATTAGTAATATTGTAATTATTAGTTTTACAGAGATAAACCAAAATAAAACAACTGCATAAAGTAATTCTGTAATTACCAATATATCAATGGGAGAGAAATTTTAATATTAAAAAAATATGGTCAAAGAGTCCACTATTAATACTATTATGACATAAATTATATCTTTTTAAAATTGAATTTATGGCTTTTTGACTATTCTCATGTAAATTGAATTAAATGTTTAAATAACAACTAGTTTATGATCCTCCACAGATTGATATGATTTTTCATATACTTTGTTTTTTACATAACCCCACAGAAAAAAATCTAAAACGCGCAGATCGGGAGATCTAGGTGGCCCTGGGATTGGTTTATTTCTTCCCACTTATGAGTTAGGAAAAGCATCATTTAAATAATTTGTAAAGCAAACATGTTATGAGGTGGAGCACCGTCATATTGAAACCATTTTAATCTTGCTTGTAATGATACATTTAAACAATCGAGCGTATCTTCAAATGTTTTCTGAAGAAAATGAAAGTAATCAGTTTCACTTAGTGAGCTTTCAAAAATATATGGGCCGAGAATTATTAATCCAATCACACCATGGATTAAACCCAAATTTAATTTGTAGTTTTCTCTGTGAAACTTCTCGTGGATTCTCTTAAGTTCATCTATGTTCATTGTGGCGATTAAAAATACCACAATTAGTGAATCGCGATTCATCTGTTCATAATATTTTTGTAAGAAAGGTATTATCCTCTTGACAAATGGGTTTATACCACATACAGAAGGCCATTTGATAATTACAAAATTATTATTCTTATGCTGGTTTTTCATTTTTATTTAACTTTGTAGAACTAATAATTACAATATTGCTACTATTATAAACAACTGCAATTGTTTTACTTTCATCTTTTTCATGGCTACACATTTTTTATTTATAATAAAATTTAAAATGACTATAACTCACTTATTTTTAGAAATAACTATGTCGTATGTCATATTGGATTAAAGAGAAAAAAATTACCTTTTGAATGAGGCCATAGCCAACTATGGTTTCCATTTAAAAAAATGTAAGTTTGCATCATATCTCGGAAAATAATGGTGATAAAAATTTTCTGATTATTTTTTATTAATCTACATAAAATTATCTAAAACTTTGACCTTTACAGTTTTTGTCTATCTGTTATAATAACCGAGATATATTGATTTGAAAAAATTGACACTTTTTACTTTTTTCAAAATATCTAGTTACCCTTGACTTTTTTGAAAACTTTGAAAGTGGAATTTTATTCGTCTCGTAAATCTACACTTCTTTCCCCATTTAACCGTTTCTCTATCTCTTATAGTTTCCGAGATCCCCATAGAGAACATCGAAAAAAACTCACCCTGTATATATTTTAAGAAAAAATTGCAAAAAACACACGAGATAATATCAAAAATCCGTTAACAATAATAAGGAAATTTTGGGAGAGAATTGATGAAAAGTCCCAAAATAATTTTTGCTATTTGCAAGAGAAACTCCTACAAGATTCTGATAATATAAAGTTAGAAGTGATGTATATTTTAAGAAAAAATTGCAAAAAAACATTAAAGATAATATCAAAAAATCGCATAACAATAATAAGGAAATTCTGGGAGAGAATTGATGAAAAGTCCCAAAATAATTTTAAATTTTCTTAAGGATTCTAAAATTCTAAAGAACATTTTTATTCAGATTTCTAGAATTTTTAGCACTTGTTGATTTTTTTTTTACAAACAGGAATTTTCAGCAGTTTTTCTTTCAGCTAAGAAAACTCTCGCATTTTAAAAGAAAAATTGCTGAAAATTTATATAACAAGAAATAAAGAAAATTCTCTTCGGCAAGAAACTTTCTAGCAACTGTTCTCTCTTTCTTAGAGATATTTTTACGTTTCTTGTTATATAAATCTCTAGAACTATTAAAAAATATGAATTTGGTTTTTCAAATAAATTGTATGAAGAAAAGTTTTTAGTGCTTTATTTTATAATTAAAAAATCTCTTCCAGTTTAGAAAAGGAATTACAAGAAAACTCAAAAAAGTAATCTCTAAAAATTCTCGAAAAATAGATAAAAACTCTTAATTTGGTTGATTGAGTTACTTGAAGATAATAATAACTTTGATTAAAACACTTAGAAACTTTCTTCAATATTTTCAGTTTGATATCAAACCATTGATAATGGACACTTTGTGTCCGAAATGTGCATCTGGATAAAAATAAAATATTGAAGAAAGGTTCTAAGTGTTTTAATCAAATCTACAACTCTTGCTTAAATATAATAATTTTGGAAATGCAAAAAAAATTGGTGCAAAATTTTAAGGAATTTTTTGCGATTTAGAATACAAATTTCTAAAATTCTGATAAGATAAAACAAAAAGTGGTACAAAACCCAAAAATGACTAAAAAAATACAGAATCCTTAAGGAAAAAATCTGGAACCGTTAAAATTCCAAGAAAGCATGAAATGGTAGAAATATTCACAATTTAGAAGAAACATTTTTGAAAAGTTCCGATTGAATACAGCAAAAAAATCTCGAAAATTTGCATTGATATAGATATAGATTAGCAAAAAAACAATGGAAGATTCTCCGAAAAAAAAACGGAAATTGCTGGAAAGTTTATAGGAAAAAAATTCAAGAACCTGAATAATGAAAACTTTTTTTTAATTTCAAAAAGTTCAAGAATAGAAAAATCCAAAGATTCAAAAAAATATTCAAATATTCAAAATTTCAAAAATCCAAGAATGCAAGAAATGGTAGAAATAAATCACAATTTTGAAGAAACATTTCGGAAAAGTTCCGATTGGATAAAGCAAGATATGGTAGTAAATTTTCTAAACGTAGAAAGAAGTCAATGAAAAATTCTCGAAAATTTACATAGATTGATTAGCAAAAAAACAATAGAACTTCTCAGAAAAAAAAACAGGAAATTGCTGCAAGTTTATAGGAAAAAAAAATTAGGAACCTGAATGAAAGAAAAATTTTTAAAAAAATTCAAAAAGTTCAAGAAAAGAAATATCCAAAGATTCAAAAATTCAAATATTCAAAATATTCGAGAATTGAAAAATTTAAAAATTCAGATTCAAAAATTCAAAATTCACAAATTCCAAAAGTTTATAAGATTCAACAATTCAAATATTGAAACATTGAATTTTAAATACTCAAATGTTGAAAAAATTCACTAATTTAAAAATAAAACATTCAAGCTCATATTTATATTCAAATTTAAATTCAAAGCTGCGTTTAAATTTAACAAAATTTCATGATTCATTTTAATTATTTTTTGAAGCCTTCAACAGGTTTTTAAAATAATATTTTTTGGGTAAAATTTAAAACTGATTTACTTAATTGCTTTTGCTACGCAATTGTTTTTAATAAATATAAACTCTTTTTTTAGAAAATTTTATTCCTATCTTTTCTAGCTTTTGAACTGTTTTTTTTTCAATTTTGGTTTTAAGCAAATATTTAATGAATTTTAACTTTCTATTTCAATTGTTTTTTCAATGTATAATTTGATGCATTTTTAATATTCCAAAGCGAATTGAAACATTTGTTTTAAAGCTTAATTTATTTTTCTATGAAAATTTCAACAGTTTTTATAAATATTTAAACAAAACGAATATTTATAGGTTATGCAGTGACAGTTGTCATTACATAACCTATAAATTGTGTTTTTTTACGTCATTATTGATAATGACATTTAACCAAAACTAAATTTCAATGGGGTTTTTTAACTGCTGAGAAGATTATTTATTGAAATAAATAAATGAAAAATCGGATGGTTCACAAATCATCTAAAACATTGAAAACGAAAATTCGATCTTCATTTGTTTTTCGTTTTTTGATCATTACTCTTAAAGGAAAGATCGAATTTTAAAAATTCTTGGACTGATGGTTCACTAATGTCGAATACTTATTGTAAACACTGAAAACCAAAATTCGATTTTCATTTGTTTTTCGTTTTTTGGCCATAACTCTAGAACGAAAGGTTGCATTTTAAAAATTCTTGCACTGAAGGTTTACAAATGTAGCATACTTATTGTAAACGTTGAAAATGAAAATTCGATTTTCATTTGCTTTTCGTTTTTTGGCTATAACTTTAGAACGAAAGATAGAATTGTAAAAATTCTTGCACTGATGGTTCACAAATGTCGCATACTTATTGTAAACGTTGAAAACGAAAATTCGATTTTCATTTGTTTTTCTTTTTTTGAACATAACTTTTAAACGAAAGATCGGATTTTTAAAATTCTTGCAACCAGAGTTTACAAATCTTGTATACTTATTGTAGAAGTTAAAAATGAAAATTCGATTTTCATTTGTTTTTCGTTTTTTGGCTATAACTCTAGAACGAAAGATCGAATTTTAAAAATTCTTGCACTGATGGTTCACTAATGTTGCATACTTATTGTAAACACCGAAAACGAAAATTCGATTTTCATTTGTTTTTCGTTTTTTAACCATAACTCTAGAAGGGAATATTGAATTTTAAAAAATTCTTTCACTGATGGTTCAAAAATGTCGCATATTTATTCTAAACATTAAAAACGAAAGTTCCATTTTCATTTGTTTTTCTTTATTTGATCATTACTCTTAAACGAAAGATCTATTTTTAAAAATTCTTGCACTAATGTTTCACTAATGTCACGTACTTATTGTAAACGTTGAAAACGAAAATTAAATTTTCATTTGTTTTTCGTTTTTTGGCCATAACTCTAAAACGAAAGATGGAATTTTAAAAATTCTTGCACTGATGTTTCACTAATGTCGCGTACTTATTCTAAACGTTGAAAATGAAAATTCGCTTTTCATTTGTTTTTCGTTTTTTGATCATTTCTCTTGAACGAAAGATCGAATTTTAAAAATTCTTGCACTGATGGTTCATAAATGTCGCATATTTATTGTAAACACTGAAAACGAAAATTCGATATTCATTTGTTTTTCGTTTTTTCGCCATAACTCTAGAACTAAGGATTGAATTTTAACAATTCTTGTTCTGATGGTTCACTAATGTAGCATACTTATTGTAAATGTTGAAAAAGAAAATTCGATTTTCATTTGTTTTTCATTTTTTGGTCATAACTCTTAAACGAAAGATCGAATTTTAAAAATTCTTGCACTGATGGTTCACTAATGTCGCAGACTTATTGTAAACGTTGAAAACGAAAATTCGATTTTCATTTGTTTTTCGTTTTTTCGCCATAACTCTAGAACGAGAGATTGAATTTTAAAAATTCTTGCACTGATGGTTCACTAATGTCGCATACTTATTGTAAACGTTGAAAATGAAAATTCGCTTTTCATTTGTTTTTCGTTTTTTGATTAATACTCTTAAACGAAAGATCGAATTTTAAAAATTCTTGCACTGATGGTTCACTAATGTAGCATACTTATTGTAAACGTTGAAAAAGAAAATTCGATTTTCATTTGTTTTTCCTTTTTTGAACATAACTTTTAAACGAAAGATCGAATTTTAAAAATTCTTCCACTGAAGGGTCACAAATGTCGCATACTTATTCTAAACATTGAAAACGAAAATTCGACTTTCATTTGTTTTACGTTTTTGGGCCATAACTCTAGAACGAAAGATTGAATTTAAAAAATTCTTGCACCAGTGTTTCACTAATGTCGCATACTTATTGTAAACGTTGAAAACGAAAATTCGACTTTCATTTGTTTTTGTTTTTTGATCATTACTCTTAAACGAAAGATCGAATTTTAGAAATTCTTGCACTGATGGTTCATAAATGTCGCATATTTATTGTAAACATTGAAAACGAAAATTCGATATTCATTTGTTTTTCGTTTTTTGGCCGTAACTCTAGAACGAAAGATTGAATTTTAAAAATTCTTGCACTGATAGTTCACTAATGCCGCATACTTATTGTAAACGTTGAAAACGAAAATTCGACTTTCATTTGTTTTCATTATTTGATCATTACTCTAGAACAAAAGATGGAATTGTAAAAATTCTTACACTGATGGTTCACTAATATCGTATACTTATTGTAAACACCGAAAATGAACATTTGATTTTCATTTGTTTTTGGTTTTTTGGTCATTACTCTTAAACGAATGATCGAATTTTAAAAATTCTTGCACTGATGGTTCACAAATGTCGCATATTTGAAAGATCGAATTTTAAAAATTCTTGCACTGAAAATAACGAAAATTTTAATCGAAATATTTAATGCACATATTTTTTCGCGCCAAAAAAAAAACATGATTGTCTACTATACAATAAATATTGTTTAACAATAAGCAATAAAATACAATTATAATATTTTATCGTAATCAACATTTATTATTCGACGCCTAGGAGTCGATTTCGAGTATATAGTATTATAAAATCCTAATCTAAAGGTTATAACGAAAATAAAAATAGTTTAAAACGTCATTGGACGCAGTGTTTACATCGGCTAGATAACGGAATTCATGTGTATCGAACATGAATGAAATTCTGATTTGATAAAAACCTTGCGTGTGTGTGTAATATATATGTATATGTGTGTAAATAGAAGCCCGATACATTTTGCGATGGAGTTTGAAATTAATGATAAGATAAAATTATTTACACAACATTTCAAGCGCTGCTTATGTACATAAATATATAAATTTAATCTTGTTTATGTTTATAATGAAAATCGGTGGAGGGAGGACGCCACCGAGGGGCGTAAATCGACTTACGACAACAAAGGGAGGAGAAAATCCAATCTTCCGCGCGGAATTTCCTTATTTTCCCTCCACGAAATGTATTTGCGTAAAAATTACGTTCACTATGTCGTTGTATTATTTTTTTGCCTTATTTATATAAACAAATCACACGGATGTACACTGAGCACGCACTGTGCGTACGGACGTCGAGTTGTTGCGCGGCGGAGCGTTCGCTTCGGACTGAGGTACGTAGGAAGAGTGGAGGGCATAGTTGGAGGGCCCTAAGCTCGGCAACCCTCCTCGGCTTCCTGATTCTGGTCACGTATTGGCTGGAGGGCCGAATCCCTGCCTGCTGCACAGGGCGAGAGGGTCTCTGGTTCAATACCGACGCGCGCCTAAACACATTTCGTTCCCCCCCACACACACACGCGAACTAGAAAAGAACAGTTCAAACTTACACACACACATATAGACAGGAAGTGGTCACTTTGATAGACAGTTGATGACCCAAACACGCTTATTTACATTTCTAGAGAGGCAAGAAACGTAAATTCCTTACTACAACCATTCATAAAAGTATATGTAGTAGAGGAATGACATTTCTGCTAAAGTATTCAAGTAATCGTTGCGGTTGTGGTTGTGTTAAATAATAATATTATTTGCCTTAGAAGTTTTTTTTTGGCCAGCTCAGGGACCTTAGAAGTTAAGAAGTTGTTATAAACAAAAAATAGTATAGGATTTAAGAAAACACTTTAAAAACTTTGTGTCATTACTATAACTATGATGATGCTGGTTTGTGGAGGGTGACCATATGGTCGTAGCACTTAGACCATTCGTTGATCCTTTGTGCCAACTATAACTATACTTGCAATAACAAACTGGTCACTATCAAACTTAAATTACTTAACAATACCAAAAAGAATTGTGTATATAGCTTCGAGAAGAGGAGAATACATTATGGTATATCTGTCTTGGATTAATTTTGGCTTTATGATTTTTTAATGCTTCATGTATAATGTATTATTGTAAGTACATCACTGACGAAAGAAACAACAAGCTTCATGAATTGCATGGTTCCATCAACATCATCGTTCCAAACTTCTTGTTATGTTCAATTCAATCCCAGACGATTCCGAAATTGAAAGCTTTCAAAACAAAAAAAATGCTACATTCCGAATTGGCCCATCATTTCCACCCGGTTGAATTTGATCTCCTTAAAGATTACGTCCATCATATGCATTTCCAAAAATTGATCACAAAAAAGAAGGCATTGAAAAAGCTTCAACAACAGTCATACTAAAGTAAATAACTTTTTATTTCAGGACAACTAACAAAACAAACATTTCATTCAATCAGAGAAGAATAAACAGCAATTCTAAGTTTACACCGCATATAAACCTTCCACACTACAAAGAGACCCTCACTCTTGAAGCCAGCCGAACATATAGAGTTAGTTATTTATTTATTGAAACTTCAATACCCAGTTGGTACTATAGATATAATTAAAAACTATATAAAGAAATCGCAAAAATTTTGCTCATAGGATTTGTGGAGTTCACATTTCACAGCTAAAAACTTTTGAAAAAAATTATTGACATTAGTATTAAACTCTTTCTATCATTACCTAATCATATCGTAGGGGAAGTATTAACGTTGCTGTAAAGGCGAGGAGGTTAATTTTGTACAAATAAGTCGGGCGCCTTATTATTTTCTTTTCGTCTTATTGTGCCGGGGGATTTAATGGTGCGGCTAAGGAGGCACGAAAGGGTGAAAGAAAGGCCTGAATCATCGCTCATTCAGAGCTTATTAACCGGAGGCATTCAGCTGGGACAAGAAGCAATATCGCGTCGTCCATTAATTTCACCCTTAATCAGTGCACGGCGGCCGGATTTCGTTTGGGCCGGCGCCGAAATTGGATTATCCGCCGAAATCCAATCAAAAACTATTATCCTCATTTGGCCGTAAAAGCTCCACTCGCCACTAAAAGTTAAACGGTACCTTTAAAATACTAATAGTATTAAAAAATTAAAAATGAAAGGTTAATAGTAGGTCTTGATTAGTACACTATTATCAAGGCTAATATTAACAGGTAGAAGATTAGAGGTTATGTAAGTCTTGTTATTTGAGTTTATTTTAATTTTCAATACACTTTACCTTTACTTTCATTTTTGAAATGGGATGGGTGGATGACCACATTTAAAAACTAATAAGAATAATCGACTGGTAAAAAATAATCGACTTGTTTAGTTTAATGTGTTCATAAATAATTAAATTAAACACTGTTTTATGTTTATGTTACTGATTGAAGGGTGGGTTCGAGGCCACCCACCCACCCTACATATACAATAAAACTTCCATCAATACACCGTTAATATATATTTTTAAACATCATTCTCAATTTTGTTAATACTTTCCTTGAAACTAAACACTATTTGTAGTTTAAATACAACCCACCAGCTTTCCATGTTCTAATAACTTCAAATATAATTTCCGGAAAGCCAACTATATTAAATTATATAATGATCTTTGTCAAACGTATTGGTCTTTCATTGATGATTTTACTGATGTAAATATTGCACTCGACAGCTTCTATAAAACTTTATATGTCATCTTCGATCAGTCTGTTCCCAAAACTACTGCAACCGTAACTTCTTACCCAGTATGGTTTACTTCGGCAATTATAAAAAAAAACTTTAAGATGAAGCAATATTACAGAACTAATTGGAAAAAGACGAATAATTTGCGATATCATGAAGAATTCATGAGACTTCGTGCGATTGTCAAAATAGATATATGTAGATGCTGCGTATCATAATCCTGTAGAAGTACAACGCGAAATAAAGACTAACCCGAACGAACTATGGATTTTTTTGCACATGAAGCAAGGTAACACCAGAAATCCCGCAAACGTCAAGTATAATGACTCGAACATTGAACTTCCACAGGATATAGTCAACGTTTTTGCGAAATGTTTCTCTGATAAGTATACCTGTATCTCGGACACCAAATCACCCGATATTCATACCAATCACCTTTGCTTTTCAATGCAATCTCCTACTGAAGATGACATTTTTAAGAACATTAGAAAATAAATTTATCGCAGGAGATGACATGGTTCCCAGCTTTTTTTTAGAGATATGAGATTTGTATTTGCTAGACCACTAACAACAATCATAAACTTGCCGTTTAAAACATCTACCTTCCCTAACTTCTGGAAACGTGCAAGAATTTCTCCAGTGTAAAAAAAGGGAGACAGTGCCGATGTTGCGAACTATAGACCAATATCTATTCTCTCAAATTTCGCAAAAGTCTTTGTACAATTAATTCATAACTTAATTTTTAATAACATTCGTTCACGTGTCTTCTAGGCAACATGGATTTATTACAGGACGGTCAACAGTAACTAATTTAGCAACAATTACACAATTTGACCGTAGAGGGCAAGTTGACGTTGTGTATACAGACTTTTCCCGTTCCTTCGACAGTATAAACCATTGTATTTTGTTAAATAAGCTAAGTGGGTTAGGTCTTTCCCCTTGCTTTCTCAGTCTCATAGCGTCGTATTTGTGTAACAGGTATAATTATGTTTTCTACAACGGTTATAAATCGAATGAATTTATATCAACATCGGGGGTGCCGCAAGGTTCTAATCTTGGTCCCCTCCTATTTATCATTTTTATTGATGATCTTATTAAATCATTAACCTGTAAAGCATTGGCGTATGCGGATGATATTAAAATTTATAATATTATATTTAACCAAACTGATGTTGATGTTCTTCAACATAATATTACGACTATGGTTGATTGGTGAGCTAAAAATAAACTTGAATTGAATGTCGGGAAATGTTCCTCAGTATCGTATACTCGTAAAACACAACAGTTCTGAGTACAGAATTGCTGATAATGTGCTTAGCAATCATACAACTGTTAAGGATCTGGGTGTTCTTTTTGACTCAAGCCTTTTTTGTCAATACATTGATATTGTATGTAAGTCATCTACAAAAATGTTAGGATGTATAATGCGCACGTCGAAATACTTCACTAACTTAATGGTTTTAACCACATTGTATTATGCCTTTGTTGACAGTAAAATTGAATATGCTGCATTAGTATGGTATCCATACTATACTAACCAACAGCTTGCGGTTGAGAAAATTCAACGCCGTTTTTTAAAATTTCTCTCATACAAATTAGATGGCGACTATCCTGCTCGAAACATTGATTACTATTCAGTATTAAACAGACGTGACATTATTTCGCTTCAAGAACGCAGGGAACGACATAGCGCCAATTTTGCATGGAAACTAGTGAATAATAAAATTGACTGCTATAGTTTATTATCTAGAATGAATTTCCATCTGCCTCGTTCATCGTCCAGCTTCAATACTACGTGCTGCTACAACAAGAACCAACATCATGTTCAAGGCTCCATTGACGCACATATGTCGTAACGCTGACATCCTTTATAAAGATATTTTCTTTGAAACACTCCGTAATGCATGAAAAATTAATCAATGTTAATTTGTTAATTTTAAGTTAACTATTTTATTGTAATGTATCCTATTATTAGGTTATTCCTGTTGGATATTTATTTATTTATTTATATATTTTAAAAAACTTCTCCCTAACCTAACCATTTAATATTAACATACTCGAAGGGTAGAATAATAGCCACCCATCCATATCACACATAATTTTTTTTTTGTAAATTAAAATATGTTATTTTTAAATTTTAATAAATCAATTGAAGAAAAAAATATAGAGATATAAAAAACACCACTCAATTACAGTAAAATTAAATAATTATTGTTGTTGGGTGGTTACTATTCCATTCTTTAATTATCTTAACATAAATGAAAAAAAATTGCCCGAAGGGAAAGAAAAATTAGAAGAAATAATTGATTTGTCTAGTTTAATGTATTCACGAATAATTTAATTAAACACTGCTTTATGTTCTACTGATTGGAGGGTGGGTTAGGTGCCACCGACCCACCCTACATATACAATAAAACTTCATCAATACATCGTCTATAATTTTTTTTAAATATCATTCTCAATTTTATTAATATTTTCCTTGAAACTAAACACTATTTACTGAAGAAAGAAAACAGGATCACTTTGTTTTACGACTTTTTATTTAACGATGTACACGCTTTTACAATGGGAACAAGTGAGCTTGTAAATTCCGTATTTATTCATAATATCAATTTCAGTTTTACAATTAAAAATAGTTGATCTTAATTTACTATAGGGTTTGAAAAAAATATTTACGTTACATCTTTCAAGGACTTTTTTTAATTTTAGTGCTTACCATTCCGAAATAGGTGTTTGCTTTGAATACTTTTTTGTCCGGTTCTGTTTTAGCATATAAATATTTACTGAGACGCTTCATTTCCGATTTATGAATTAATTTATTAATTGTCTCTTCTTTGTATCCATTATTAATTGCAATGTTTTTAATTGTGCGGATTTCGTTGGTAATCAAGACAAGTGTAGCAGATATGGGGAAAAAGTATTTAAAATTACGGATTAAAAAACAACACGCAGCACTCAACGCATGGTTCAACCAACAATGCTTAAAATGGAAAGTTGTTCCCAAGTTCATTCAACTAACTACAAAAACAAGAACCCAAGCAGCCCAAAAAACCATCAAAGCAGCGGAAAGGACCTGGCTAAAAGAAGAGGCCAAATTCTGGTTCAAACGTCGAGATATAACCATAATATATATCAAAATCCTACATACAGAACTCGTTTACCATCTCCACCCTGTGGAATTCGATCTACTTGACGACTACGTTGGAGAAAAAGTGAGCAAAATTACATACGAGAAGTCGAAAATCCAAAAGCAGAAATTAGAAAAACTCCGAGCCGAAAAAAACAGTAAGTTCTCCAGACCCTCCGCAAGAAAACTTCTATAGTAGAGTTATAAACAAAACAAACGTTCAGTTTAACGATATAGAAACAACTATCCTTAAGTCAGGCCCCAAATACTCCCCACATATTGACGTTACATCTTTCAAAGAATTATTAATAACTGAATCAGAAATTGCTTTGAATAAATGCGAAAATTCAGAATTAGCAAAATCAAAAATTGTCCAAATTTTAAAACAAACACCATCGGTTTCAAATTGCGATAGTAAGTCAATTAGTAAAATAAAGAAAAAAGTAAAAGAAAATAATTTAATCATAACTAAGGCCGATAAAGGCAACTCAATAGTAATTTTAGAAAAAAAAAACACACTACACACAAAAAATCAATGATTTTATTATATCATCAAATATCACAGAAATCAACAAAGATCCCACAAGTCAATTTTTAAAACAATTAAAATCTATAATTAAAGAAGCAAATTCATTATTTAATGACAGTGAAAAACGTAAACTTTTCCCAATGAATCCCTCACCACCTAGACTGTACGGTTTTATCAAAATTCATAAAGAAAATGAACCTATCCGTCCCGTCGTTTCATATACGAACACACCAGGAAGGAAGTTAACCATAGAAATTAATAGTATTTTCAAAACAATCACCCAATTCAGAGATCCACATTCTATAAAAAAAAATCAGTAGAATTAACACAAAAATTAGCCAAATTAAAGTTAGATAATAACTGTAAAATAGTTTCATTTCATGTATCAAATATGTTTTCCAAAATACCAACAAAAGACTGCATAAAACTTATTATAGACCACTTAGATAAAAATAATGTTAATCCTGTAGTAAAGAAAGAATTTCTAGCCATCATTCAAGTCATTCTTAATCATAATTATTTCACTTTCAACAATACGTTCTATTCACAAAATGAAGGACTGGCAATGGACTCGCCACTAAGCCCATTATTAGCCGAAATTTGTATGGAAAACCTAAGAAAACAAATACTCAATTCTCCTTTAGGGAAAAAACATATCAACTGGTGGTTCAGATATGTAGACGACATCCTGGCATGTTTCAAAGGAACAGATAGACAAATTAAACAATTTCTTAATTTCATAAACTCAATCCATCCATCAATCAAATTTACAGTAGAATCAGAAACAAATAATTCAATAAATTTTCTAGATCTCTCAATTCATAAAATAAATAACCAATTAAATTTTAACATTTATAGAAAACCTACATATACCGACTCCATCATTCCAAATCATTCCCGACACCCTCAAAAACACACATTAGACAGTTTCACCTCAATGATTAATAGAGCCCTCAACATTCCTTTAAGTTATCAAGCCTTTACCAACGAAATCCGCACAATTAAAAACATTGCAATTAATAATGGATACAAAAAAGAGACAATTAATAAATTAATTCATAAATCGGAAATGAAGCGTCTCAGTAAATATTTATATGCTAAAACAGAACCGGACAAAAAAGTATTCAAAGCAATCACCTATTTCGGAATGGTAAGCACTAAAATTAAAAAAGTCCTTGAAAGATGCAACGTAAATATTTGTTTCAAACCCTATAGTAAATAAAGTTCAACTATTTTTAATTGTAAAACTGAAATTGATATCATGAATAAATCCGGAATTTACAAGCTCACTTGTTCCCGTTGTAAAAGCGTGTACATCGGCCAATCTAGTCGTAATTTTCGAGTTAGATTAAACGAACATAAAAAATCATTTTGTCAGAAAAATAATAATTCAACTTTTGCTAAACATTTGCTGGGAACGAATCACCCTTTTGAAAATGACATTCTTTCGGTAATCCACTTAACAGATAAAGGACGCAAAATGGATTTACTAGAAGCCATGGAAATTTTTAAAGCTAAGAATAATCCGGGAATTTCCCTTCTTACCGACCAGGTAGACCTGATGTACACGCCTCTATTCAACTGCTTAATATAAATATGTTAGACTCCGTAATGTTAAACACTTTATGTTTGATAATGACTAGTTGATAGTCGAAACTATAGTCACATGTAATTTGTTAAATAAAAAGTTTATCACAAAGTGATCCTGTTTTCTTTCTTCAGTATATTCAAGATGTACCACAAAGTAAACGCCTCCACAATTAAACATTTAAATACTATTTGTAGTTTAAATAAAAGTGCATATGTAGGGTGGGTGGGTGGCCACTATCCCATCCTCCAATCACTAGAACATACTCAAAAAATTAAAATAAATTTTATTGCATTAACAAATTTTCTATTCAAACATTACTTTAGAAAACTTTTCCCTAAGCAAATACTTTTATTAATATTAACATACTCGAAGGGTAAAATAACGACCACCCATCCATACCACACAGACATTTTTTTAGTAAATTAAAATATTTTATTTTTAAATTTTAAGAAATGAATTAAAGAGAAAAAAGAAAATAATTATAGACATTTAAAAAACACCACTCAACTACTTCTAACTAAATTAAATAATTATTGTTGCTGGGTGGTTACTATTCCACTCTTCAATTATCTTAACATAAATGAAAAAAAATTACTTGAGAGGAAAGAAAAATTATAAGAAATAATTGACGTATCTAGTTTAATGCATTCATAAATAATTTAATTAAATACTGTTTTATATTTTACTGATTGGATGATGGGTTCGAGGCCACCCACCCACCCTACATATACAATAAAAATTTCATCAATACATTGTTTTTTATATTTTATAAAACATTATTCTCAATTTTGTTAATAATTCCCTTGAAACTGAACACTATTTGTAATTTAAATTAAAGTACATATGTCGGGTGGGTGGGTGGCCACTATCCCACCCTCCAATCAGTAAAACATACTCAAATAATTGATTTAAATTTCATTTTAACAAATTCTTTTTTTTAATCCTATTTTAGAAACATTCTCCCTAAGGAAACGATTCATTAATATTAACATACTCGAAGGGTGGAATAACGACCACCCATCCATACCACACAGAAATTTGTTTAGTAAATTAAAATATTTAATTTTTAAATTTTAATGAATCAATCGAAGAAAATAAGAAAATAACTATTAACATTAAAAAACACCTTTCAACTACAGTAAAATTTAATATTTATTGTTGATTGGTGGTTACTATTTCACTCATTAATAATCTTAACATAACTGAAAAAGTTGCCTAAAGGAAAGGAAATTATAAGAAATAATTGATTTGTCTAGTTTAATGTATTCATAAATAATTTAATTAAACACTGTACTATATTTTACTGATTGGAGGGTGGGTTAGAGGCCATACACCCATCCTACATATACAATAAAACTTTAATCAATACAGCCTTTACATATTTTTTTAAACATCATTCTCAATTTTATTAATATTTTCATTGAAACTGAACACTATTTGTAGTATAAATAAAAGTGCATGTGTAGGGTGGGTGGGAGGCCACTATCCCACCCTCCAACCAGTAAAACATACTCAAATAATTGATTTAAATTTCATTTCATCATATTCTTCTATTTACACCTTATTCCAGAAAACTTCTCCCTAAGGAAATTTAGTAGGAATAGTCGGAATTCTAAAATGTTTAAAGTTTTAAGATGGAAATAACTCTCAAAAGTTTTATGTGTTACGATCTGAGGAAAATATGAAAATTTAATTATGCTTCACATCGACTAGCATAAAATCGACAAATAGATATTCAATAATATATTTAAGATTAAAACTTCCAACCTATAAGAAATAAATTTCTGCAACACCAATCAATTGTTTGTGATAAAATGTTCGGTTTTAATAATTTAAAAAAATCATTAAAAGAAATGGATAAATTTCAGAAAAGCTAAAACAATTAAAATATCAAGTAAGTTAATTGAAATATTTTCTATCGTGAAACAATAACAATAACAACACTGCACGTAAAAACAATTGGAAATATGATCTGTATTTGCTGAGGAAATTATGCGGTTTACCTTTATAGGTTCCTTATTTTATTTTCCGTTACGTTATTTTCTTATATAAACTTGACGTAACTTAATATTTAATATTTGTTTCTCTCCTTATAATAATGTTCTTTCTATATAAGGTAAATAAATGGAATTTCACCAAGTAACAGCCTCGTCAATTCAATATTTAAAGTTCTTTCTAAAGAATTTCTATTAAAACTTTTATTAAACAGATAATTCTAAATATATACTCATTTATAGTATTCCTCATCTATGTTTATTAAATATATAATAAATTAAAAAAAAACATTAATTCAGCGTGCTCTTAACTTAAAAAAACTAAATTGTTATTTTATAATTGTTTAATCATTTGATGTTGGGTAGGGATTTGATAAGTTATTTGAGGTAGATCGCTACATTAGTTGTTCAAGATCATGCACGTAGTTTATTGAGGTAGGTCAGGAATACGCAAGGTCAAACATTAGTTTACATTGGTGAAGAATGTGCCAAGGCTAAGGTAAAATATGCCGAGTAAGGTCAAGAGTACGCTAGATTAATTCATGCCCGACTTATCCATAATTTATTGAGGTAGGTTAAGAGTACGCTTAGCGTCAATTTATTATTGATTGAGGCAGGTCAGTTACACTTTGGGTTGATGTATGAACAATTTTGATGGTTAAGAAGAAAAACAAATAGAATTTGCTAACGAAAAATTTGTTCTAATTTATAAAAATGTGAATTTAGATTTAATAAATTGAAAGAAGTTTTTTGTTGCTTAAATTAAATTAAGTAAAATAGTTGAGAATGTTTTAAGAATTGGAGTGTGGGATAGTGGCCACCCACCCACCCTACATATACATAAAAACAATCATAAACACTGTTTTTTATAATATTTCCCTCAAAACTAAAACGACGTTTGTAATTAAAGTTTCTTTATAAATGTAGGATGGGTTGGTGGCACCTATTTCACCCTCCAATCAGTATAATTCATGCATAAATTGTACGGTAAGAATAATTTTATTTAACATAATTATAGTGAAAGTTAATTGATTATTTGTTTATGTTCTAATTAATAAAAATATGAATTCAAGTTTTTAAAAATGGAAAATGATTTAAATTTTAGTGAAATAGTTGAGAATGTTTTACTAATTGAAGGTTGGAATAGGTGCCACTCACCCACCCTACACATCTAAGGAAACTTCATCTATAAACACTGTTTTTGTATTATTTTCCCTAAATCAAAAACAATGTTTGCAATTTACGTTTTTTTATATGTAGGGTGGGTGGGTGTCACCTATCCCACCCTTAAATTATTGAATTATTCCCAACTATTTTGTTATAATAACAATTATTTATTTAGCAAAATTGCAATTAAAGTTAATTGAATATTTATTTTTTACCTTCTAATTAATAAAAATGTGACTTCACGTTTTATAAATTGAAAGAAGTTTTTGGTTGCTCTAATTAGTTTAAGTAAAATAGTTGAGAATGTTTTACGAATTGGAGTGAGGGATAGTGGCCACCCACCCACCCTACATATACAAAAAACAACAATCACAAACACTGTTTTTGTAATATTCCCCTCAAAACTAAAACGATGTTGCTAATTGAAGTTTTTTTTATAAATGTAGAGTGGGTGGGTGTCACCTATTCCACCCTTCAATCAGTATAACACACGCCTAAATTGTACAGTAAGAATAATGGTTTACTTAACATAATTGTAGTGAAAGTTAATTGATTATTTTTTCACGTTGTAATGAATATAAATAATAAAAATATAATTTCAGGTTTTTAGTAAATCAATTGAAGAAAAAAAAATTATAAATATAAAAAAAACACCTCTCAACTACGGTAAAATGAAATATTTATTGTTGATGGGTTGTTTATATTCCAATCTTTAGTTATTATAACATAAAACGTTTTTATTTAAAAATATCTTAAAGAAAAGAAAAAAAAAGTATAAGAAATAATTCACTTCTCTAGCTTAATGTATTCGTAAATAATTTAATTAAACACTGTACTATGTTTTACTGATTGGAGGGCTGGTTAGAGGCCACCTACCCACCCTACATATACAAAAAAAACTTTCATTAATAGACCGTTAATATATTTTTTTATTCTCAATTTTGTTAATATTTTCCTTGAAACAGAACCCTATTTGTAGGTTAAATAAAAATGCATATGTAGAGTGGGTGGGTGGCCACAATCCTACCCTCCAATAAGTAAAACATTCTCAAAAAATTAATATAAATTTTATTACATCAACAACTTTTTATTTAAATCGTATTTTAGAAAACTAAATATAAATAATTAAGTTAAACACTGTTTTATAATTTACTGATTGGTGGGTGGGTTGGACGCCACCCATCCACTCTACATATACAATAAAACTTTCATCAATACACCGTTTATAAATTTTTTATCATTTTCAATTTTGTTAATATATTCCTTGAAACTAAACACTATTTATAGTGTAAATAAAAGTGTATATGTAGGGTGGGTGGGTGGCCACTATCCCACTCTCCAAACAGGAAAACATACTCAAAAGTTTAATATAAATTTTATTACATCAACAATCTTCATCAATTTTGTTATTGTTTTCCTAGGAAATAAACCACTATTTGTAGTTTAAATAAAAGTGCGTATGTAGGGTGGGTGGGTGGCCTCTATCCCATCCTCCAATCAGTAAAACAGACACAAATAATTAATTTGAATTTAATTTCAACAAATTCTTCCATTTACACCTTTTTCAGAAAACTTCTCCCTAAGGAAATTTAGACGTAACTCTCAAAAGTGTTAAGGTTTAAGATATGAAAAATCCAAGAATACTAAAGTATGAAAATTTAATTATTCTTCACATCGACTAGCATGAAATTGGCAAATAGATATTCAATACTATATTTAAAACTAAAGATTAAAACATCCGATTTCTAAGAAATAAATTTGTAGAACATGAAGCAATTATTTGTGATAAAATGTTATGTATTAATAATTAAATAAAATATAAATAAAAACACTTTGTAACTTTGTTTGTATAAGACTATTTATTTTCTGTTTGCTATAGTTTCGGCATCTAAACGTGCCATTATCAAAACATACAATTTCTCATCGTTGAAAAAACTGTAGAAATTATTTTTAAAAGATGCTAAAAAATTGAAAACACAATATTTAATTTTTAATTAACGAAAACAATTGAAAACTAGCTTAATAAGAAAGTTCAAATTTAATTTAAAAAAAATTGATAATGGGTTTAAAACTTATAAAAACAGTTGGGATTTTATAAAAACAATTGAAAATTAAAAAAAAGGAATAATTTTAAACAACATGAAAGAAATTTTCAGTGCAATTGTAGGTATATTTTCTATGCTTACGCCCAAATACTAACCATAAACTGAGGAAGAGATGATAGTTTGGGAAATTAAGACTTTATGATATGGATATTGGTGCGATAATAAGAAATTAAGAGTTGTAATTTTGGTTGACTTATTTTAAAATATTTTACAAACCAACGTTGAAGAGAGTGAACAAGCTCTTGAAGAAATTAAAGGGCTTTTGGTAAAGTGGTGGCATGTGTAATTAGGTCAGTGTCAGAGATATTTAGAAAGATTAAAGTAGAGAGGATCCGGTTTATAGACATCAACGCAAAAAAGGTTAAATAATAGAGGTGAAAGAGGAGAGCCTTTGGGGAGTACTTGTTTGGGAGCAAAAGAAGAAGAACAAGAGTTGTGGATTTTGACCTTTAGGTTAAATTGTTTATTAATGAATATAATTTAGGAGGTAGCACTTGAGCAATAATCCACGATGCCAGACAGATTCAAAAGCTTTCTGATCTTTCAGAAATAGAGCTGGAGATGTTCTACCTCCAAGGTGTGAAGTTTGTATATTTGAGGCTAGGATGGTGAGTGGAAGAGAAGTTTATCGACGGGAATGAAAATCAAATTGTTATTTGGGAATGTAGTTGGAAATCTTATCTGGATTTTGTTTTTGAGAAGGGAAACTATTGAAAATTTACAAAAAACAATGATCATTTGCTAAAAAGCATTAAAAAAAAGTTAAATATGAAATGTTTTTAATTTGACTAAAGCAGCTGATATTTTCCAAAAAAATAATGATGATAATTTTACAAAAATAAAGAGAATTAAATTTACATTAAAAAGCTCGAATTTTACAAGAGGGAAACAATTGAAAATTTCTTTTAAAAACTTAAAAAGAAAAGAGTAAGGATTCTTAAAAAGTTGTTAAAAAACTTTAAAAAAAAATTATTTTGAAGCAATTGAACAGTTAATAGTAAAATAAAACAATTTAAAAATTCGTGTTTAATTTGTTAATTAATTGTTAAGGATTTTTTCAAAAATAATTTATCAATTTTAAAGCTAAATCAATAAATAAAAAGAATTTAAAAAAATTGAAGTAAGATAATATGCATGTAGCATTGGTGGGTGTCTTCTAGTCCACCTTAAAATATATAAAATATAAACATTTAATTGAAATTTATAAAACAGCTATAAACGTACATTAAAGTTTCTTTTAATAAGAACAGTTGAATATTTATTTTAAAAACAGTTGAAATTTAAAACAAACACAGAAGGATTTCGCAAAAACAAATAAACAACAAGCTTTAGGAAATAAATTAAATTTTCTGAATGAAAAACATTTTAAAACTAAAACTAGGCTAGGAAAAATGATTAAAAATCGCGTAGATCAATTGAAATTTAATTTGCTAAAAGAAAAAGTCAAAAGCATACAGAAACAAAAAGTTTAAAAGTCACAAATTACATATTTCTTTTAATATTTAAAAAACACACAATCGGAAATTTCCTTATAACTGGATTTTTTTTTAATTTAAACATGTTTCATAAGAAAAAATAAAACACGATAACTTTGTTTTGCCATTAAATATAGTTAAACCAAGTTATCGTGTTTTAATTACAACTCATAGTTGAAATAAAAATAAACAATTGAAAACTTTCTTACAAAAACATTAAAAAATTTCTTTAAAGAATTAAATCAATAATAATCTCTTATTTATTGAAACTACAAACGCTACGGATTTGATTTTAATTCGGAATATGCATAGAATGTAAAATTTAGCACATAATGGAATAAACGAATAAAATATAATTTAAATCACACTTTTAAGAGCAACTTTATATTATTTCCTTTATTCCTTCAGGCACCTTAAACTATTTTATCCATTTCAAGTTCCCACTTATTCAATATGTAAACTTTAGTTTTCGAAAGTAATTAGGATCATGCGGGGTGGGTTGAACTTGTCAAAGGGTGTCTGCGTTGTAACAGAATTGAATATCTGCGTAGACAGGAAACGTGCCCCCGGGGGCAATGATCGAACGGCGCATTATTTTCTTTTTTCCCTGCGAGGGGGAAATTGGGGCGCCAATTGGCGGTGGAACTAGTTCTCCTCATTTTTTTCCATCCGCCTAATGAATATTCCATGAGGAGGAGAGATGAAGATTAGGCCACCCTAATGTATTCGAGTCCGACAACAAATTTGTACCGACGGTTTCGATATGTAAATGTATTTCCCTCCCTAATTTACGGCCATTTGCGCTAATGTTGAAAACAGATGAAATAATTAATAAATTAAGTTATCAACATATAATTAACAAAATAATATAAGACTGAATAAATCCCAAACTGGTATAACTTATTTTGCAATAAAATGTTTCCCATAGGAAAGAACTACCAATAAAAATATTTAAACATAAAATGATTAAATTTTAGGCTGAAAAAATTGTATTTCTTACATGTGAAATTTTTGATTAGTTTATTTTTATTTTTAATGTATCTTGTTATGTATCTGGATCTTGATATGTATTGTTGGAGATATTCTAAATATTTACACTAAATTTTAATATGTTTAGAGTCCGTCCAATTTTTGAATTTATATAACTTTTTTTTAATCTGTCGTTTTAATTTTTAAATTTTACGACTCTACGATTAATTAAATTCTCATTTAACCCGTGGTGAAACATTTTTATGTTAATTAGATCCAAGTGTTTTAATTAATCTTCTGATTAAGTAAAGACTCTTTGAAATGTTTTGGAATTTATACAAAACAAAACTGTTACAAAAATTTTACAAAACGAAACTGTTAAAAAAAATTTCTATCTCTCATAATATCCGAGATATAGTGAATTGTAAAAATTCACACTTTTTAATTTTTTTCAAAATATCTAGTTACACTTGAAAACTTTGAAAGTAGAATTTTATTCGTCTTGCAAAACTACACGTCTTTCCCCATTTAACCGGTTTTCTATCTCTTATATTTTTTTGAGATCCCCATAGAAAACATCTAAAGAGACGCACCCTGCATATTTTTGAAAAATTTAAAATTTTACAACAAAAAAAAAACAATTGAAAAATTGGCAAGAAAAATAGTTAGAAATTTTAAAATGTTTGTTACAAAATAGTCGAAATATTTAATCTAAAGACAAAACAGTTAAAACAAATGAAATTTTATTGAAAAACAAGATTTAAAAATATTTTTTTAAATTAATCCATTTTTTTTTTAAACATGTCACAATTTCAATAAAACCAAACAATTGAAAACTCATAGCGTAGCGACATTTCAATTCAAATCAAACTATTGAAACATATTATTCGAAGCGATTTTTCAATTGCTTAATTCTGTTAAAATTATAAATGGTTTTTAAAAAAATATTTTTAAATCTTGTTTTTAGTTTAACATTTGCTTAAAAACAATTTGGACTAAAAGAAAACAATTTTCTTATAAACACAAGAAAATCACAGAAAATAAAAGCTAACAATATTCCAAAATTACAATTAATATTTGCTAAAAAGAAATGAAAATTATAATGCAGTTAAAAATCCATTTGAGCAATTAAACAGTGAAAACTTTGACAAAAATTCTATTGAAAATTTGCTTAAACATTTTAATATTCTGATTATTAAAATATTGGCTACAAAAACAGATTTTCTATAAAAAGTTTTAAATTTGCTTAAAATAATGATATTAAAAAAAACACTTAAAATTTCGATAAGGGAAATAATTGCTTAGACATTGTTGAAATTTTATCAAAACAATCGAAAACAAGACTTAAAAATATGAAAAAAAAACACCAAAAATCTCTAAATCAAAAACTTCTGAAAACCTTTAAAAAAAAACATGAATTATAATTTACAAAAAAATTGAAACCTTTATAAAAAGCAAATTAAAATTTGCTTAAATTTTATTTTAACAGTAATATTTTATAAAAGTCTATGATAATTTTTGAGGTTGAGGATGTTTAAAAACAGTTTAGAATTGGTTGAAGTAGTTGAAATTTTACAAAAGAAAATAGTTTATGTATATGTAGGGTCGATGGGTGGCCTCTATCCCACCCTCCAATGAGTAAAACATAAGCGAGGGTTTTAATTGAAAGTTGTAAAATATAAACAAACACAAAATAATTGCATTTTTTAATTGATGTATTCATACAATTATTTCAAATAATTTTTGATCATGTTTTACTGATTGGAGGGTGGGATATAGGCCACCCACCCACCCTACATATGCATATAAACTTTAATTCCTTATCGTCTCGCGGTTTCCAATAAAATTAATTACAATACTTTTGAATAAAAAAGAAATTAAAAGGGTAACATTTTTGAGTGATTAAATTAGTAAAATTTTTATGCACGATGGGTGGGAAGACTTTAAATCTAAATTAGATAAGGTTATATAGAAAGCCATTTATATTTAAACTTAAAATTTGATTTGGTTTTATTTTTTATTACATAAAGGGTTTGTTTGCTTTTAGCAGGAAAATCATCAACGATTGGCAATTCAAGTTATTATGTATATGTAGGGTGGGTGGGTGGCTTCTATGAAGACACAAAGGATAATAAAATTACCATCCTTCATAATATTAGTAAAACAATGGAAGTTTATCGTAAGGAATCTTCCTTAATCCTCGATACAATTATTAAAACAATGGAACAAAGTATAGAAGAAACGAATGGATAGCATTGATGGAATTAAGCAACTAATGATGGATAGTAATGTTATCTTAAAGAATGTTGGTGATACAATTAAAGGTGGTCATTACGTAGAATCAATTAAAAACTTTAATAAAGATGAAATTTTTACAGTACAGTTTAAAGATGATAAGAATTCAATGTTCAATTAAGCAGGAAACACCTTCATGCGTGCAGAAGTCTTGTGCAATTATAAATGATAACACTTTACAAGATATTATTTCGTCAGATAAATTTCAAAATAATGTATCCACAAAGATATTTGAAATATCAACCAGTTTGGAAAATCCATCAAACTCACTATTTTCAACAGACTTAATGCTTCCTACAAATATAAAATCTCCAGATTTATTTAAGATTTGTACAAAGTTTAATGATGAATGTATGAAGCAAATACCTTTAATTGAAATGAACGATGAATCTACAAATAACAAAGTTAAATCAACTAATTTAGAAAATAATTACCATTAGGTGTACAGTTACTGCAACTGTATGTGGAAGGATTTGATTATCAAGATCTTTTAGAGGACGCAACGAGAACGCGATCTGTTCATCAATATTTGAATAAGAAAATGTTTAATTAAAAGGTTGCGCCTAGAAAAGAACCAGTTCTTACAGCAATAAAAAGAGACCAATCTTTAATATTTACAACCGTACCGGAAGAAGATCCCGACGCCCATTCACCAGTAAACATAGAAAACAATTCAATAACAACAAAACCGTTAACGCGACCGAAATTCCTCAACCTAAGAAACAAAACCACGGACACAAAACTCGAGAAGAAAACAGCGGCAAAACCATCGGTACCCAGCATTTGCTCCACTCCCATGACCGATTTGAACAAAGTATTACACCAAAACGTCATGTCAATTTGCATAAATCCCGAAAAAGTCCTCCCCGAAATTAAACTAGACGTGGACTCAGATCGGCACTTATCATTATTTCGAGCTGTGGTAACAAATCAAAATAATGTAGTACTATATTTGATTTCAAAAGGTGCATATGTGACTGAGCCTGACATTAATGGGAAGACTGTACTACATTTGACTTCAGCTTGTGGTCACTTTGTATGCTTGCAAACAATCATGTTTCGTATACCTATAGAAAAAGCTGCATATTTGGATTAGCTTCTGACTTCAGCAGAGTAACTACACATTTTATATGAGATTCAGAAATTGTTAACATTAAGGCAGTCCGATTAAACTTATCGGGTTTATCGATTATATTTTTATCCTCCGTATTATCTACTAACAAAGCTAGGCAGTGCATGTGTCCATTTTTGGCGCTGTAATGAACTGGGCTCATGTTGTAAACATCTTTACAAATTCCTACTTTTTCCCCATATCGTAGAAGCATCTGAACGCTATGGGTATCAATAATGGTGTACATCCTGTTTCATTTTTAATATTTACACCAGGAAAGTAACTGATCACAGAATTGAGAGTTTTTATATCACCAAGTCTTGCTGCTAAATGAAGTGGTGTATTTAATGGCATTCCCTCCTCCTGGAAGTTATAATTCTTCCCAGCAGCTTCAAGCAGGTGACTCAGAGAATTGAAGTTTGATCAATTCACAGCATAATGCACTGGAGTGTAACCACGTCCATCTTTCATTTTTGGATCTGCTTTATATTGCAAAAGGTACTCCACACATCTTCCTTCCAGGTCATAGGCTGCAGCTATATGTAACAGTGTGCGTTTTCGTGTATCGGTTAATTTGACTATTTCAGCACCGAGCGCATTGTACAAGAGCTCCAAACATCTCTCAGATCCAACAAATGTAGCACAATGCACAGGAGAAAAAGGATTTCCCTCTATCTTCTTAAAAACACCCTTCTGCAGCAAATATTCCACACATGTATGGAAACCGTGATAACAACCCCAGTGTAAAGCGCTGAAGTCATGATTGTCCAAAGATGCAGTTATAAGAGCAGTCCTTCCAAACTCATCTTTACTTTCAATTTCAGCACCTTGTTCCGCGGGGTGTCAGGGCGACTTGGGGAGGTGGTTTTTAGTGGGTATACCAGTATAGTTCTGGGGACTCCCACACTCTGTCTATAAAAGATTTTCCACCTCCCAGCCACAAAAAAAAACTAACATGAAAAACAATAGTTTGACAGTGACAACACATGTCATTAAAATATGTCTTATAAAAGACCAAAATATGCTTTATACAAGCAATAAAAATATAAAATTATACTACAGAAAGTGTTCTAGCGTAATATTAATGGTATAGAATCATGGGTTTGAGTGGAAGAACTTTCAATGAAGAGAACTCCGCCTGTCCTCCTTTCAAATAAAATTTTGAGTATATTTACATATTTTATATTATAAATTTTGTAATATTAAGTTAGAAAGGAGTACAAAGATGTTAATAAATAAATAAATAAAAATTATATACTTATATGATACGTGGAAATGCTTGAAGCAAACTTAAATAAGATTGCCTATAGAAGGTCATTTATATTTAAAGGTAAATTTGGATTACGCTTTATTTTTTATTACATACAAGGTTTTAGTGTTTTGTAAGCAGCAAAACCATCAACAATTAGTATTTAAAGTTATCATATATATGTAGAGTGGGTGGGTGGCCTCTATCCCACCCTCTAATCAGTAAAACAATAGCGAGGGTTTTAATTAAAAGTTGTAAAATATCAATAAACACAAAATAATTACAATTTTTAGAGATTTATTCCTACAAATTTTTCAAATAATTGTTGATGATGTTTTACTGATTGGAAGGTGGGATAGAGGCCACCCACCCACCCTACATATACATATTAACTTTAATATTGTTGATTGCCTTGCGGTTTGCAATAATTTTAATTACAAAACTTTCTGAATAAAAAAGAAATTAAAAAGGTATAATTTTTGAGTGATTAAATTAGTAAAATTTTTATGCATGGTGAGTGGGCAGACTTTAAATCTAAATTAGTTATAGAAAGTCATTTATATTTAAACATAAGTTTTGTTTTTGTTTTATTTTTTTATTACAAAAAGGGTTTGTTTGTTTTAAGTAGCAAAATCAGCAACGATTAGCAATTAAAGTTATCATGTATATGTAGGGTGGGTGGGTGGCCTCTATTCACCCTCCCATCAGTAAATCATAAGCGAGGGTTTTAATTAAAAGTTGCAAAATGTAAAGAAACACAAAAAAATGGTTATATGGTCATTTTACATCATCTAAAGTTTGTTGCAACGGTATATGGTATACTAAGGGCATCCTTTTAATTTTATTATAATTAATTATACTTACAGCACCCTGTTTTGATGATTAATTAATACAGATGATTGAGTGGTACATACCTGAAACAAAACAAACATTTATTTATAATCATATTTTTTTAATTAAAAACCGCTAAAATTAAGCATGAAATAATAGTTGTAGATAACTGAAACTTTCAAATCGAAATCACTAAATCGTCACCACTACTAATTAGCAATATCTCTTCAGAAGATGTTTATAATAATATAAAAAGTACAAAATAATTAAACTAACACAACAATAAGCAAAATACAAAAAAAACCTTTATTGGCATAAAAACTATAAACATAATAACATTTCTTCCCTCCCATCTTATTTTTTTTTTGTTCTCATACCTCCTCTCTTCGCTTCTTTCTTTCCCACCCCAACCTTCTAAGAATCCAACAAAATTAATAAAACCCACTAAAACACAATACTACAAAAACATAAAATGTATTAAAATCCTTCAGTTCCTTGTAGAAAATTAGCCTTAGTAAAACTAAGAGAGAGTAGATTCACGAAATGTTTTTGTTTTTTTAAATTACTACAAAAACATATTCCAAAAAAAAAAACAAATAACTTATATAAATTATGGAAAATTATAAACAAAAACATAAATAAACAGAATAAAAAAGGAAATGTCATCGAATCAATACTCAAAGATAATGGGGACATCATAAAAATAACCAAAGAAATAAACTTATATTTTGCAAATGTCGGGATAAAAAAAAACTAGCGAAGAAACAGAGGAAAAACCTCACCAAAAACAACAACAACAAGGATATGATACTCCAACATACAACGTATAAACAATTAAACAAAATAATAATAGAACTAAAAAATAACGAAGCATCAGACTTTGACAATATAACGAACCTCATTATAAAACAAAATAAAAATAAATTCGATGGGGTAAAACACTTGTTAAGTTCGATAATATTTTCAGTTGCCTGACAATTAGTTTAATAATAATAATTAGTTTTAAATAAAAATATTATGAAACAAGTGTTTTACCCCATCGAATTTACATAGATAGATCTCGTTCCATCATGAGTGTAGCTCAAGTATCAATTATAAAAACAAAAATACATTAATACCAATCCGAATAAAAATAATAAATGCAGTAATCAACAAAGGAGAATATCCAAGATATACGAAAAAATCTACCATCATACCAATACATAAAAAAAGGAGATAAAACAAACTTAGAAAACTACTATCGACACTAAATAAAATCCTCGAAAAATTAATACAAATCGAAAGGAGTAGTGACCACCTACTAAAAAACAAAATTATATATAAAAAACAATATACCTTTCAACAGAACTCAGGAACAATATCAGCAATAAATGACCTCATAAACTACATAAAAACAGAACTAGATGGGAAAAATCAGTAACAGCATTATACATAGAAATGAAGAATGCATTCGACACCATTTCAAAACCAAAAAATGGTGATGTGGCCATCATAATACTTTCCCTGTTATTTTTGGTGATGTTTTACTAATTGGAGGGTGGGATCGAGGCCACCCGCCCACCCTACATACACATATAAACTTTAATTCCTTATCGTCTCGCTGTATCCAATGAAATTAATTACAAAACTATTTGAATAAAAAAGGAATTAAAAAAGAGTGAGTGAATTAGTAAAAATTTAATGCATGATGGGTGGGCAGACTTTGAATCTTAATTAGATAGTATTAGGTATATAAATTCATTTACATTTAGACTTAAATTTTTACTTTTTATTACATAAAAGATTTGACTGTTTTTAGCAGCAAAATCATCAACTATTAGCAATTAAAGTTACCATGTATATGTAGGGTGGGTGGGTGGCCTCTATCCCCCTCCAATCAGTAAAAAATATGCTAGGGTTTTAATTTAAAGTTGTAAAATATAAATAAACAAAAACTAATTGCAATTTTTAGAGGTTTATTTATACAAATTTTTCAAATAATTTTTGATAATGATTTACTAATTAGATGGTGGAATAGAGACAAGAAAACTGCCAATGGAAAATGTCTAAACCTACGAAGATATTTTTTGCCATTTGAATCTATAATAAATATTACTAAAAAAACCGAAAGTATGGGAATTCTAGAAATCTGCAATAGAAATTAATAAAAATTCTAGAAAGGCGTGAAAGGCTAGAAAAGAGCAAGAAAATTACCACTGAAAAATTTTATTTCTTGAATTTTGGAGGCGTTTACTTCGTGGTACATTTTCGATTTTAAATAAAGAAAACACTTAACTTTTTTATACACGAGAAAATAAAATATAAGTGGTATAAAAAAGTTAAGTGTTTTCTTTATTGAAAAATTTTATAATCCTTGCCGAAAATTATTGCAACTCTCAATGAGATAGAGCAAAAATTATACAAAAATATTACAGAAATCTTGTAAAAATATTTTACAATTTTTAACGACAATTTCAGAAGTTAGAGAAATGAAGTTCTAGAAATCTGTAAGAGAAACTACTAAATTATAATCACCTAATTTTTATTTTTCGTTAAATATAGAGAAGAAATTGCTGGAAGAGAAAGACTGCCATAAGGAATTTTTAAAATCTGTGGAATTTCGCAAGAGAAATTCCTGGAAAATTCCGATAATATTATTTTTATTAAACACACGACAACCTTTATTGAAAATTGTTGCATTTAGATAGAGAAAAACATAGAACAGAAAATGCTGTAAAAACAGAGAGAATGCTAGAACTCAATTTTTTAAACTTTTGTAATTTAAATCTTGGATAATAATTACTTTCAAGTTTGGAAACCTAGTAATTCCAGAAATCTAAAATTGAAATTGATGAAAAATTGTAGAATGGAAGATAATTTTAAAAACTAGAAGATAAAATGTTTGAAAAACAATGAGAAACTTACTACTGGAAAATTTTTGAACCCTCAAAAAGCAAATTATTGCTAATTGGAAAAGAAATTTCTGTAACTTTCAAAAAGATAGAATCAGAAGGAACATTGTTGTAAAATTTAAGAAATCTGGGAGATAACTTTTATAAAAATAGGTTTCAGTGAGAAACTTACTACCGGAAAATTTTAGAACCCTCAAAGCAAATTATTGCAAATTGGAAAAGAAATTTCTGTAACTTTCAAAAAGATAGAATCAGAAGGAACATTGTTGTGAAATTTAAGAAATCTGGGAGATAACTTTTATAAAAATAGGTTTCACAATTTTTATAAAAGTTATCTCCCAGATTTCTAAAATTTTACATTTTTTCAATGAAAATTCATGCAATAAAAAAGAAAAAATATTTTAATGTAAGGAAAATCGCTCAAAATTTTATAAACGTTTTTATTCGTAAGATATAGAAGAGAAATTACCGAACAAGAAGGAAAAAAATACAATAGGAAAATTTAGAATCTGTGGAGAAAAGTTTCGTAAGAAATACTTCTGAAAAATGTCGATAACATAACAATTTCATAGAAACTCTAGAAAGAGAAAAACATAGAACAGAAAACACTGAAAATCACTACCGCAATTTTGGTGTTAAATAAAAATTTATAAACGATTACAAATTTGGTGAAAAACTCTAGAATGAAAAAAAAATAAAAGGAAAGAAATTTTTGGAAAAACAATTTTAGAACCCTTGAGGAAAAATATTGCAAAGTATAAGAGAAGTTTCTGAACCTTTCGATAAGATGGAGTACGAAGAAATATTGTAGAAAATTTTAGAAATCTGGGAGAAAACTTTCATTAAAATATTCAAAGAAAGTTCTTGCAATTAGGAAAAAACACTTTTGAAAATTGTAAGGTCCTATAATCATCATATTTTTTTCTTCAAATATAGAAGAGAAAAGGAAAAGAGAGAAAACACAATCATTGGTAAATTTTAGACATCTTGGAATTTTTTTTTTTAATTCCGATAAGATGACATTTAAAGAGATCTTGAAGCCTCAATTAAAATGGTTCAAATTAAATAGAGAACATTATAGGAACGAAAATTCTAAAGAAAACTACCACTAGAAAATTTTAGAACCTTCAGAGATAATGTTTGCAATTTAAATCAAGGATCAAAATTACTTGAAAATTTGTAAACCTAGTAACTATAGATATTAAAAATACGAATTGCTTAAAATTTTTAGAATGAAAGATAAATTTAAAAACTAGAAGAGAATATGTTGAAAAAATAAGGAAAATTTGATAATCCTTGAGGTAAATTATTATAATAATTCTAGAAATTTGTGAAATTTCTATAATCAACTTTTTTAAATAAAAAAGGTTAAATTTTTAAGTGAGTAAAATAGTACCTTCTTTACATTTTTTCTCAAAATTTCATTTAACTCATATAGTTTATAAGTAAACGCCAAAATGATTAAATTTTATTTTTTTATATGTTATAATAAGCTACTAACAATAAATGAAAAGAAAACAGAATTCATAATTTTTAACGACAAAAAGCAACCAAGCAAACTAACAATGAACAACTATAAAACAAATAAATAAAGTCAACTACTTGGGATTAACAATGCAAGATAACCTCAAATGGGTAAGAGTAAGTAATTGCAATTTTCTGCCGTTATAAAATTTGTACCTCATTTAAAGAAATCAATGAAAATTTTCTGTTGTTTACGATCATCAAAGATGAAACGCATTCATTTAAAGTGCGCATTAAAATTTTTCGTATAAAAATGTACTCAATAATAATCTCGCATGTAAATAATGATAATAAACCAATGAAAATAACGACCCTCTTAAATATTACTTAAAAAACGGATAAGATAATAACAAACAACCCGCAACGCCTACTTGCCATTAATTTTTCCTCAATACGAACATCAAAGGTGACTTCTAATAAGACATTTATTCGGACAGAATGTATAAATTTAGTTCAAAGGCGATGATTCTAGGCTGCGAAGAGAGTGACGTCTTGTAATTAACTAATAACGTTATTTACATTCCGCGACCTTGCCTTAATTAAGGTCTATTGTGCTTATTTGTGCTCGCACTTGCTTACCTACGTCGAAGAGTCGAACCGAGACGTGAGGTCAATCAGTGCCCAGGAGAGGCCGTCCAAACACATTTATTCGACGACGGCGGAATGCAATTTAGCCAATTTGCTTAAACGCCCGTCGTGATTCATTAATTAATTGCCCGACTTATTTACTTGCTGCGTAGGCTCGCCTCGTTCTTTCATTCATTTCGTGCCTATTTTTTTTTTCTTTCAACGAGGAATTATTAAAAAAAAAGAAACATAAATAAATTATTTTAGATCTACGTTTTATATTTCTTTCAAATTTGAAGTAAACACACACATTTAAATTCGACTTCAACGTGCTTCATAATAGTATAATAGTAGTATTTAGCTATCGACCACGTGTTCTTTAAACCGTGTTATTTGTGTATTTGTATGCTTGTGTATAAATGAGCTTGTTACTTTAATCAGAAAGCCTCCCTAATTTAACAATTACATTTATTTAGCGTATTTAGCGTATTCCTGACCTACCACAATTAATTATCTATTGACTAAAAATTACTACTGAGTTACTGTTGTATAATGACCAAATGTGAAAGTTACAATAATTACTATTACCTAAATAATTTTAAGTTAGTTAAATATCCAATTTACTTTTATTTATGACCGATATGTTTTTAATAATATAAATTTAGTTTGTAAGCACTAGTTTTAAGATATTTTTAATATTAATTGTAAAGAAAGTGTTTTTTGTACCATTTCAATAATTTTACCAAAGGCAATTATCATTACCTTTTCAACTCCTCTTCATTAATAAAATCCTTTGACATTATGAATAAAAATTACACCATCCATTATCTTTCTGTTCTGAGATTTTATGTTATTTCTCTCTAAAAGTAAGAAAGAAAGCGTTGGAGGAAATTTAATGCGGTCGAAAATATTTTATTTTTGCCCTTTTCCGCATTGAGTGCGTCGGATGATTTGCTTAAATTGAGCCATTAATCATTTTAATGTCCCATAAAGGATGAGGAATATCCATCGCCGGAAAGAAGAAACGGCGACTTATGAATTTTTTATTGCTCTCGCATGTCCCGAGGATCGGCCGTACTAATTCGACGCTCGAGGGTGATGGGTGGGCCCTTACTTTCAACACTTGTATACTTGTTTAAAGTATCATCGTCAGTGCAATTCAATGGACACTTTTGATAGTTCAAAAATGCCTAAAATAGTAAGAATTAAAAAAAAAATGAAACACTTCGTTTATCTAGTGAAAGTTTTCGTAGATTTAGTTTATTTAGAAATTTTTAAGACTGTTCAAAATCCGTTGGGATGTTCAAAGGCATATTTCTGAAATTACTGTACTATACTTCCGGTATGACAATAAAACTGTTATAAGTAATATACTTTAAACTGTTTTGTTAGTGAATATCGTATGAGATATTATGAACAAGAAATGAATTTGAACACTGAATAAAACACTTACTCATTATGATGAAGAAATTAATTTACGCTGATTTCATTAAAATAAACTAGCAGAGGCAATTAAATAGTCTAGCATTCACTTTATAATCATCTGTAGACACGTATTTCGATCTCTCGATCTCTTCAGAGAGATTAAATGTTGATTTTTATACAATTTAAAATCAATTTTGTAATAAACCTGTACTGAAGAGATCGAGAGAGCGAAACACGTGTCTACAGATATTATAAGTAATAACTAAGGCAATTTGATGATACATATTCAGAAATGATACAGTAAAAATATTTGTTATGCCCCCTCTTTGAAAATATGTTTCTATAAAAAAAATGTAGCATAAAAAGTGTTAATAATAATAATAATGATTTATTTACGAAATCTCCTTTACATAATAATTTGAATTTAAGTACAACACATGAAACAAATAATCAAATATACACATTCAATTTATCTGTGAAAGAATTCTTAAAAAAGTAAAATCTTCAAATAAAGTTGTTTGTTAATTTTTAGACACCTGCAGAGGAACAATTAGGAAATAACGATGGCTTAATTTGTTGCTGTATTCATACTACCCAATTCATAAAAAATCCAAAAAATTGATAGAAATAAAATTAGAACTACTGAAAATTTCTAGTTTCAAAAAAGCCTAAAATATATCTGCCAAAAATTACCTCCTAAAAAGTGGACAAGTTTTAAAGGAAAATATAAAAGTTTCTGTGTACGAGGATATATACCTACCTAACAAGTTGGCGTAAAAAAAGGATTTGAGTGGAAGAACATGATATATAATTGTGTTTCTTTCGTATAAAATCTTACGTGTCGTTTTTTCTTTGCAATTTATTTTTATATGTATTTTCTAAGAAAGATCTAAATAAACTGTGAACTCCGCCTTCAAGATCTATGCTCGAAATTTCAAAGTGATTAATTATATTTATGTATGTATTTTTGTATTATTTTTTTAATATCTTGTAAAGTGAATAAACTAAACTAAACTAAACAAATAATAATAATAGTCTTTATTTCTATCTTAAATTACAATAAGTACAATAAGAAAGAAAGTGCGTCACAATAAAGAAAAAATACAAGGAAAGTAAAATCATATGTATACATTACTAATCAAAATATTCTTCTAAACTATATAATTCTTTGTCAATAAATAAAGCACAGCAAATTAAAATTTAGGCATAGCGTTGAATGTTTTTAATCAACAAACAAAAATATCAGAAATGTTTTATCAATTTCTTTCTTCTAGTGCTATAAATGTCATCAGTATCACGTATTGATTAAAACACTTAGAAACTTTTCTTCACTAATATTTTAAAAATACCAAAACATTTAATTTTCTACAACGAACTGAAGGATTTTAATACATTTTAGTATTTTTTCTTCATTATTTTATTTGTGAAGAACGGTTTCTAAGTGTTTTAATCAATTTGTATATTAAAGTTGTAAATAACTAAGATTTTCAAAATGTGTGTTTATTTTAATCAAGTTCTTATCATCTTTACGTAAAGTCCGTTTTTGAGTAACTTGAATATTTAAACAATAAACACTAACACAATTAATTTATTTCACTCGATGTATATTTCGTATACAACATACCCACAATCAATAGTTTATTCAATTGATTTTTAGCAACTTCTCATTTTTTTAGATCAAATTTCAACTATTATGTTTTATTTAAAAAAAATTCAAGACTTTTCCATGAAATTTTCTTCTCTATCCTTCATCAATTAGAATTGAATTGATGGTTTCTCAAAAATAATTTGCATTAGCGAAAGTATTTAAACAAAAAAAGTCAAATTCATCTAGACTTAAATGAAAAATTTGCTTTGTTTGTTTCACAGTTTAATTTAGTTTAGTATTTCTGATGAAGGTTTGAAACATATCAAGTGCAATTTAATTTAAACCTTTGTGGTGGTGGTACTTCGAAGACCACAGTCCAAGTAACACGTGAATGCATCTGGTCGATTTTCAACACCCTCAAAAGCCAAAAGTAAGCCGGTCGCGCAAGCGGCTGGGTAATTGGTCAGTCCAAGTGATACAAGAAAACTACCAAAAGCTAAACAAGAAGCGGGGAAAATGAAGACAAAACAAAAACGATGATAACAACAAGAGCCGGAAATTTACAATGTGCCATAAGAGGAAACAAAAATTTCGAAAACGTAGAAACATTTGAGTACCTAGAAGCAAACTTCAACAGCAAAAAAGCATGGCCGTCGAAATCAAATCTGCCAGGGCAACAAAACGATATTTGGTCTCAAAGTATTTCTCAAATCTAACATCTTGCCATATAAATCCAAGATAAAACTGTGCAAAGTGCTGGTGAGGCCCGTGGTAACAAATGGGTGTGAGTATTGGACTCTCACAAAGGATTTGGAACAAAGCCTATTGAAAATAGAAACGAGGGTCTTACGAATGATATACAATAGATGATGGGTACAGAATAAGAATGAGAAATGGAAAAACGGAGACTTCAAAGTAGGATATGTAAAGACAATGCGAATAAGGTGACTGGAGCCCGCAGAGCTCATGGACAAGTGCCGAGTTACCAAGGAAGTGATGGAAACAAAAGTGGAGGGAACGCGGCCAGTATATCGATCCAGATTGCGATGGAAAGATGACCTAGAGAGGAACCTGAAGAGATCAAACAGTGACAGAGAGTGGAGGAGGATAAAAGGGATGGAAGAGGAGAGTTTAGGAGGCATAATCCTTATGAGGGATGTAAGACCAAAGAAAGAAAAAGAAAAACTATAGAATACCGGGAGTTTCTAAATGAATATCGGGGTTTTAACGCTTTGTAATATAACTTAAAATCATAATCAATACATTAAATGAAAGAGCAACACAAACAGTGTTCACCTTTCATCACAAGGCACATATCAAGTCATTAAGCCAGTTCATCCCAAACTTTGTTCAGTATTTGTTGTTGGGTCATCCCGTACTCTTCCCAGCCGTTATTTCAAACTGATGACACCATCTACGAATATTATTATCACTTTTGAACTTAATTCGGAACGGACGTTCAGTGTCATATTATTTTTTTTAACTTTATCTCTATGACGTACGGATTACATCATATAAATATCATACATATGGGCAGCGCCTGTAATAACTGTTCCCAAAAAGAACGTATTTTGCGCCTTGTATTAACTATCATACCACAAACCTCGCCAATTTTCTGATGGGAAGTAACTTCTCTACCGAAGAAAATAAAACGTTGCTTAAAAATCAAATGGGCGTATTTAAGAGTCTTAAGTCACCCACGACCCTCGGATGCTATAAGAAAATACGCCAAGATCAGCGCCAAAATATATTGTATATCACTATCAATGAAGGAAGAACTATATCAGCAAATCAAACAATTTTTAAAGGAAAAATCCTGCAAAAACATAATTTTCATTGCCAGCACCTGTAGTGAAGGTCCTTAAAAAAACCTCTGTATTGATAATGACGCCCTTAACTTGCCACCACTCCAGACAAGATGAATTATCTGCTGCATAATGAGTCAACAGACAAATAAAATTCATTTCCACCATTGATTTAAGATCCTCATGTTCATTTGGTTTATTAAAACTCGAATGCTCCGGCCACCGGTTAATTGGATCTCGCGTACCTGGTCTACATCTACATGTTTTCAGGCTTACGCACTGACCTGAACTTTTTTCTTTTTATACAATTTAAAATCAATTTTGTAATAAAACTGTACTGAAGAGATCGAGAGATCGAAACACGTGTCTTCAGATGTTATAAGTAATTACTAAGGCAATTAAATGATACATATCCAAAAAGGATACAGTAAAAATATTTATTTATATTTCTGCAATCAATGGTTTAATTTTAACTGCAATAGATATTTTTATATACAAACCCCAAATTAGACGAAACAGGTCAGTGGCTGTGGTTATCATCAGTGTGTAACGCTTTAAACAATAGAAGTAATGGCTTCTCTATATTTTTCTAATATATTATCCAAACAGCGGTATTAATCTATGCTGTTTTTTATTAGTCTAATAAAAAAAAATAAACTCCTGATCGTAACAATAAAATTGATACTAAAAATCGACGAGGAAGTGCTTTGTTTACGCGCGCGACGGTTGATTAGAGCTCAAGGTCATTAAGGCTGCTTTCTAAGCGCGCAGTTTCGCAAGGCTTCTTCCTACTTTCTCGAAGACTTCCGAGAGACGCGCGAATCTGACAATGATAATGACGATGGTGGCGATAAAACGGGACCGGCGACGACCCACTTGTTCCTCCATTCACACAAAACAGCAAAACAGGAAGTGCGAGGCACTTTTCGGAATGCGTCATTTCGAAACTGAACAAGGCTAAACGAGCGAGAGAGGAGGAGGAGGAGGAGAAGCGCATTCTCGCGAAATAACGGTGGTACGCCCGATTGTTGTTGTCTATAACAATGGCTTTAAGAAAAAAAAAAGTGGATGATGTAGCGAATTAGAACGTGTTGTTTGTTAGCCGGGGTTTTTCATCTATTATTTTAATCGAAACATCAAAAAAAAAAGTGAGATTACAAAGAAGTAGCCATTTTGAGAATCTGCAGATTAAAAAAAGTAGGATTTTGTTGATTAAAGTAAGCCAAGAAATATCATAAACACGTAGGCAATAAGCATCAACTATACGGAGAAAAATATTTAAGATTAAATTTAATTTTTGCTAATCCAAATTCTCTTATATTAACTGATGAGGCTGTTACATGTTGAAAATTCATATTCACTTGTTTGGTTGTTGGCTTCAACAACCAAACAATCAAATTCTCTTAGGTTGTCAAATTGACTGTTCTAAGATGGTTTCTTGCGTGATCAAAATATTTACTTTCGTGGCTATGTTTACAACATTTTGTTGCCTTTTCTTTACTTGCTTGTAATATCTCATTTATATAAAATTTCCGAAATGAAATTCTGGGATTTTCCTTCTCGTCTTATTTATATAAAGATTTCAAACTCGAATGATTAATAAGTGATCTCATGTAGTTTATCACTTTGCTACATTTGTCTTAAATA
Source organism: Ontholestes murinus (assembly GCA_963969525.1). Taxonomy (NCBI): domain Eukaryota; kingdom Metazoa; phylum Arthropoda; class Insecta; order Coleoptera; family Staphylinidae; genus Ontholestes; species Ontholestes murinus. The sequence continues at coordinate 59,974,332 of OZ018393.1, read as the reverse complement.
TGGTTCGAAATCTTTAGAGGCGTAAGATGATAAGAAAAATATTGGTATCAATTCTTTCATCTATCAAAAAAATCTTCTCCTCATACAGGAAACGTAAACAAAAATATAAATATTTCACGTTGCCTACCTCGTAAACAAACTAATTATGTGCTTATTTATTAATTTATTAATCATTTCTTGTTAACCTTGTACGTGTTGGCGTTAAGAAAATCTTTTGGATCGTATGCTGCAGCAAAAACTTCTTAAAAAGTAAATGTCGTAAATATCTTGAAATCATTACAATTTAAAGTGAACTTAAACCTAAATCATAAATCGAGTTTATCTTTCATAGCTATTTAAAAAATATATATACACTAAAACGCATAATATCCTACCTTCTAATCAATTCACGCGATTTGAATGATTCAATTATTTTAACTGGAAGTAGTTTTATACCTAAGATATATTTTGTCTTTTGTTAAATTAATTTTTAAGAAACCCTCTTTTATGTTGCAAAAAAATGAAAGCTGGGATAGTAGCCACCCACCCACCCTACATATACATTTAAACAAAAGTTGAAACACTGCTTGTTGTTGTTCAAAAACATTAGAACTTTCACTGTTATTATTTTCTGGAAACTAAAACACTGAAAGCAACTGAAATTAAATTGTATATGTAGGGTGGGTGGGTGGCCACTATCCCACCCTCCAGTAGGTATAACATTCACACGAGTTGACTGAATGAAATATTGTAACTAACGGGTGTCCAACAATTATTGCAGTCCCAGGTGGCGTTAGAATAAAAAACGTAGGTCGATTCTTACATGTTGCAAATAAATGAACTGACATTTTTAATGCACATTTAGGTTATGTTTGACAATTAAAATGTCAGTTCATTTATTTGCAACATGTAAGAATCGACCTACGTTTTTGATTCCAACGCCACCCGGGACTGCAATAATTGTTGGACACCCGTTAGAAATAGTTATACGTTATATATATTTTGCAAACTTTGTTTTTTGTAAAATGAATTTTCAAGATCCCCTCTTCTATGTTGCAAAAAATTGGAGGGTGGGATAGTGGCGACCCACCCACCCTAACAAATACATTTAAACAAAAGCCAAAACACTGCTTGTTGATGTTCAAAAACATTACAACTATTACTGTTATATTGGGTAAATAGTAACTTTTGTTTTGTTCCATATTGTTTTTATTTTCATTTACTGACACGTGTCAAAGTTAAACTTTGATAATGGTCTGCGAAGACCGAAACACGTGTCAGTAAATGAAAATAAAAACAATATGGAACAAAACAAAAGTTACTATTTACCCAATATTAATATATGTTTCCATCAAGAGTGCAGCGCATCAAGTATTAACTTTATTACTGTTATTATTTGCTGGAAACTAAAATTCTGATAGTGATTGAAATTATAATACTGGCCACCCACCCACTCTACATATACATTTACATTAAGGCTGAAACACTGTTTATTGTTCTTTTAAAAACCTTACAACTGTCACTGTTATTATTTTCTGGAAACTAAAACAGTGATAGTGACTGAAATAAAACTGTATATGTAGGGTGGGTGGGTGGCCACTATCCTACCTTCTAATCAGTTTAACATTCACATGAGTTGACTCATTGAATTATTTTAACTAGAAGTAGTTTTATACCTTAGATATATTTTGCAAACATTGTCGTTTGTAAAATCAATTTTTAGTGTTGTAATTTTTTTATGTTGTAATAATTGGTGGGTGGGATAGTGGACACCCACCCACCCTACATATACATTGAAACAAAACACTGCTTGTTGTTGTTCAAAAACATTAGAACTCTCACGGTTATTATTTTCTGGAAACTAAAACACTGACAGTAACTGAAATTAAATTGTATATGTATGGTGGGTGGGTGGCCACTATCCCAACCTCCAGTCGGTATAATATTCACACGATATATTTTGCAAATTTTGGTTTTTGTAAAATTAATTTTTAAGCAACCCTCTTTTATGTTGCAAAACATTGGAGGGTGGGATAGTGGCCACCCACCCACCCTACATATAAATTTAAACAAAAGCCGCAACACTGTTTATGTTGTTCAAAAACATTAGAACTCTCACTGTTATTATTTGCTGAAAACTAAAATAGTGATAGTGACTGAAATAAAACTGTATATGTAAGGTGGGTGGGTGTACAGTATCCTACCTTCCAATCAGTTTAACATTTACATGAGTTGACTGATTGGTTTATTTTAATTCGAAGTTGTTTTATACCTTAGATATAGTTTGCAAGCATTGTCTTTTGTAAAATAAATTTTCAAAAAACCATCTTCTATGTTGCAAAAAATTGGACGGTAGAATAGTGACCACCCATCCACCCTACACATACATTTAAACAACAGCTGAAACACTGCTTGTTGGTGTTCAAAAACACTAGAACTCTCACTGTTATTATTTTCTAGAAACTAAAGCACTGACAGCAACTGAAATTAAATTGTATATGTAGGGTGGGTGGGTGGCCACTATTCCACCTTCCAGTCGGTATAACATTCACACGAGTTGACTAGAAATAGTTATACGTTATATATATTTTGCAAACTTTGTCTTTTGTAAAATTAATTTTTAAGGAACCCTCTTTTATGTTCTAAAAAATAGAGGGTGGGATAGTGGCCACCCACCCACCCTATATATACATTTAAACAAAACTCGAAACACTGCTTGTTAATGTTCAAAAACATTACAATTGTTACTGTTATTATTTTCTGGAAACTAAAACAGTGATAGTGACTGAAATAAAACTTTATATGTAGGGTGGGTGGTTGTTCACTATCCTACCCTACAATCAATTTAACATTCACATGAGTTGACTCAGTGGATTATTTTAACTAGAAGTATTTTTATACCTTAGATATATTTTGCAAACATTGTCTTCTGTAAAATTAATTTTCAAGAAACCCTCTTCTATGTTGCAAAAAAATGAAAGGTGGGATAGTGACCATCCACCCACCCTATATATATATTGAAGCAAAAGTTGAAACTGTGCTTGTTGTTGTTCAAAAATATTAGAACTCTTACTGTTATTATTTTCTGGAAACTAAAACACTGAAATTAAATTGTATATGTAGGGTGGGTGGGTGGCCACTATCCTACCCTCTAGTAAAATAACATTCACACGAGTTGAATGATTGAATTATTGTAACTAGAAATAGTTATACGTTATATATATTTTGCAAACTTTGTTTTTTGTAAAATTAATTTTAAAGAAACTCTCTTCTATGTTAAAACAATTTGAAGGGTGGTATAGTGGCCACCCACCCACCCTACATACACATTTAAACAAAAATTGAAACTCTTGCTTGTTGATGTTCAAATACATTACAACTGTTTCTATTAATATTTGTTGGAAACTAAAACAGTGATAGTGACTGAAGTAAATCTGTATATGTAGGGTGGGCGGGTGGCCAGTATCCCACACTTTAATCAGTGTAACATTCACACTAGTTAACTGATTTAATTATTTTAATTAGAAATAGTTTTATACCTTAGATATATTTTGCAAACATTGTCTTCTGTAAAATTAATTTTCAAGAAACCCTCTTCTATATTGCAAAAAATGAAAGGTGGGATAGTGGTCACCCACCCACCCTACATATGCATTTAAACAAAAGCTACAGCACCACTTCTTAATGTCAAAAATGTTTCAAATGTACTTTTATTATTTGCTGAAAATTGAAATATTGATAGTGACTGAAATTTTAATACCTGCCACCCACCCACTCTACATAAACATTTACACTTAAGCTGAAATATTGTTTATTGTTGTTTAAAAACACTACAACTGTCACTGTTATTATTTGCTGTAAACTAAAACACTCACAGCAAATGAAATTAACTTGTAGATGTAGGGTGGGTGGGTGGCCACTATCCTACCCTCCAGTCGGTATAACATTTACACGAGTTGACTGAATTATTATAACTAGAAATAGTTATACGTTATATACACTTTGTCTTTTGTAAAATTAAATCTTAAGAGACCCTCTTTTATGTTGTAATAATTGGAGGGTGGGATAGTGGTCATCCACCCACCCTACATATACATTTAAACAAAAGCTGAAACACTACTACTTGATGTTCAAAAACATTACAACCGTTACTATTATTATTTGCTGGAAACTAAAACAGTGATAATAACTGAAGTAAAACTGCATATGTAGGGTAGGTGGGTGGCCAGTATCCTACCCTCCAGCTGTTACATTCACACGATTTGACTGATTGAATTATTTTAACCAGAAGTAGTTTTATACTTTAGATATATTTTGCAACATTGTCGTTTGTAAAATTAATTTTTAAGAGACCCTCTTTTATGTTGAAAAAAATTGGAGGGTGGGATAGTGGCCACCCACCCACCCTACATATACATTTAAACAACAGCTGAAACACTGCTTATTGGTTATCAAAAACATTACATTTCTCACTGTTATAATTTGCTGTAAACTAAAACACTCACAGCAAATGAAATTAAATTGTACATGTAAGGTGGGTGGGTGGCCACTATCCTACCCTCCCGTCGGTATAACATTCACACGAGTTGGCTAATTGAATTATTGTAACTAGAAATAGTTATACCATATATATATATATATATTTTGCAAACTTTGTTTTTTGTAAAATTAATTTTCAAGAAACCCTCTTCTATGTTGCAAAAAATTGGAGGGTGGGATAGTGGCCACCTATCCACCTTACATATACATTTAAACAAAACACTGACAGCGACCTGAATTAAATTGTATATGTAGGGTGGGTGGTTGGCCATTATCCTACCCTCCAGTCAGTATAACATTCATACGAATTGACTGATACAATTATTTTAACTCAAAGTAATTTTATACTGCTATGGAGGTTCACTATTTGTTGACTGAGTTGCCAAAATCTTTTAAATTCAAAATTACAAAACGAACTACTTCTTTATAAAAGCTTTAAGAAGTTCTATCTGGCAACGTTTTACTTTTTGACCTCACTAAACCGGATAAACATCAAGTCTTTCATGCCAGTTTTAAGCAAAATTAAAGTTTAGCACCACATACATTTAAAATTCCAATAAGTCAAGAGTTTAATCTTGTATAAAAATCATACACCTCGCCCTAACAGATGGTATTGAAATCCAACGCCTCTCAGGAACACATACGAATACAATTGGTGTGGTTGTAATTTGATTCTTAAACTTGATTTTAATAAGGGTTATCATTCAATTTGCATTATTATTAAAAATAATAACCAATTTTACAATTAAATTAGGTTTTTTTTAGGTTCAGGTATTGAGATCGAAGTAATCCTGCTATTTCTGCAATTAAGATCTAAAACTCTTCTTCCAAACAACTTTCTGAAGACGTCAATTATTTTCCAATTGACTATGAGTACTTCTTCGTTTTTAAAAAGTAGACTATGGTCTTAAGTTGATGATCAGTACCAATGGCTTCTAAAACTATACTTCCGCCAGCGAACCTTGGTTGAATAACTCTTTCAATCTTTTAAACATCTTTCTGGAGCTGGCAGAAAATTTTCCATTTTTGAATATTATGCTACACAATAATCGAAAGGTATTTGGAACAGGTTCCGTTGTTCTCAAGTTAGATCGTATTGACTATATGAGTGCTAACCATACTTCTTCGTCGTTCTCCTCCAGCATAAAGGATTAGACGCTGCAGTTTGTGCCATGCTGGAGCAGAAGAAGGATGAACTAAGCTCATATGAGGAACTATATCAAACTGTACGTTTGATAATGGCCTTGTAAGGTTGAAACCATAGTTACGAAATAAATTCCGTGGGTGGTATTAACACAGTAAGTTTTATATCATTTGATAAAGTTCCTGATTCAAGATGTATCACAAAATCCAACATAAGCTCATATGATTTAACCCCTTCATCTGATTCTAAATGCTAAAATAGAAGGAAAAACTTGGATAGTATGCAAAAAAAAATGTGGCTACGGAATCTACGACAATGGACTGATATCAACGCTGATGATCTCCTTCACGTGGTGCAGGATCGAAAGATTTTTAGAACAATCACAAACATGGCAGTCGCCAACGTTCCTTAGGGAGCGCGGCTCTTAAAGAAAAAACTCGAAAACAACGGAACATGTTCCAAGCACCTTTCGATTATTAAAATTTCCTGCTTTTTCTTTTAGGTGATTTTAAGTTAATTTCCATATGAAAAGGCCTTTCTTCATTTATTGTAAATAGTTTTCTTTGTAGAAGTTGTTCGGACACTTTTTGATCGTTGGTTTTTTTTCGCCAATTTTTTAAAAGATTTTTGAATAATATTTATTAAACATTCTAAATTCAATTATCCATAATTTGATTGCGCACTTCTACGATTCGAACCCTTTCGTGTTCGGCAAACATTTCGATTCAATTTACGCGCGGCGTTCATAAATTTCAAACCAACTATTCACCTGCTGGCGGTAATGCCCACGAAAACCATTTTTACGACGATTTGCTCAACCGAGCGTTATGTAAATATCCACCACGCGCGTGCAGAACGGAAAATGCGTTTTTAATTGGGCCCCGAGACCCATTCATGGCTATAAAATAAAGTGGACCATTAAAATCCAGGTCTATAAAACTTCCCTCATTATACATGCCACGTTGCTTCGAACGGAAATACATAGTTGCGAGTGAGGGGTATAAAAATGACATTAAACTCTTTTAATTACACGGAAAATCCGACCGAATACGCAAGGTATTTGTAATTTATGGTTTAAATACGAAAATCTTTCGTATCGAAGAAGAAGAAGAAATTTGGAGCAGATTAACCTTAATAGTTTTAAACTACATTTTTATTTTGTTGTTCTAAAATTAGAATTGAGTGATTGATTGATTGAACATTGTATTTACTTTTGTCTTTTCAGTCCTTTTTTCAACAATTTTATTCTTTATTTAAAATAATTTCAATACATAACGAAGTGAACGCCTCAACCAAAATCAAAAATTCATGTTTTTTTTTATGCTGGTCTATATGTAAGACCAACTTTACAACTTTCCTATGTTAATTACTTAGTTGTGTAGTATTTCAAACCCTTATGTAAATACTAACGTTTGGAGTACTTAATTTTACTTAATGTGTTTTTTGAGCAAGAATATTCAAGTTCAAAACAGGCCATGGAAAAGCTTAAGTTTATTGGTCACATTGCTACTTCCTCTTTTAATTCAAGTAATCAATTGCTAGAGAATATCCTTTTATCAAGAGGTTTGAGATAATCTGCACTGATTTCACATTTAGTAAACCACACAAAGTGAAATTTCTGATCAAAAATTTTCTCACAGCTTCGAATATTTAAAGTATTCAACGTATTTTTTAACTATACAACAAAATTCTTCTAATTAAAGATTCTTCTTTATCTTCTTCAATAGTTGGCTTATTCTAATTGTCTTCCTCTTAATTTTTTTCTCATACACTGTATTAAACTTTAGTATTTTAAATGGCGTCATCAAATTGCAATATTCACCATTCTCGCTTTAACGGTGATCCTCATCTTCTTCAATATGTGTAATCTATGATCCGGCATTCTTTCTACACATTTCATTTTTTACTTCTTTTACCTTTTATCTAACATTTATTATTTTTGCTTATACACATCATTAGCTTTAAAGTTTTACATCACTCCATCAAACTATCATATTCAGCATTCTTATATTAGTAGCTTTCCTCATCTTCTTCAGTGTTTGGCTTATTTCCGACAATCTATGGACGGATAATCTTTATGCATCTTTTTTTTTTCTTGGCGAAGACTTTTATCTATTCGTTTCCTTTACATTAGGCCCTGGCGATTCTCTAGAATCCAAACAATAATCAAAAACAATTTGACTAATAAGCTTTAGTTCAAAGAAACGAAAATTGCAATTGCCGAATCAAAAATCGGAATACTATCGAATTTGATTGAATTGAAGTTCTAAAAATTCATTTGCAAAGTGTATATCTTAATAATATATTTTTGTCTTACTAGAAAATTATTGATGTAGTCTAGGCAATAAAAAAATGACGACGTTCTAAACTTGAATTCTTGATTTGAAAATTTCTTAAAAATAAACTACTCAAAGAATTGACTTAGAAATTGGTGAATACGTTCAAAATAAATATATTTTTGTGATACTAGAAAATTATTGATGTAATCCTGCCAATAAAAAAATGACGACATTCCAAACTTGAATTTGAGTTTGTAAAAATCGCAATTCTTGATTTGAAAATTTCTTAAAAATAAAGTAGACAAAGAATTGACTTAGAAATTGGTGGATACGCACAAAATAAATATATTTTTATCATACTAGAAAATTATTGGTGTAATCCTGTCAATAAAAAAATGACGACACTCCTAATTTGGATTTGAGTTTGTGAAAATTCGCAATTCTTGATTTGAAAATTTCTTAAAAATAAACTACTACAAGAATTGACTTAGAAATTGGTAAATACGTTCAAAATAAATATATTTTTGTGATACTAGAAAATTATTGATGTAATCCTGCCAATAAAAAAATGACGACACTCCAAACTTGAATTTGAGTTTGTGAAAAATCGCAATTCTTGATTTGAAAATTTCTTAAAAATAAACTATTCAAAGAATTGACTTAGAAATTGGTGGATACGCACAAAATAAATATATTTTTGTTATACTAGAAGATTATTGATGTAATCCTGTCAATAAAAAAATGATCACACTTCAAACTTTAATTAGAGTTTGTGAAAAATCGCAATACTTGATTTGAAAATTTCTTAAAAATAAAGTAGACAAAGAATTGACTTAGAAATTGGTGGATACGTTCAAAATAAATATATTTTTGTGATACTAGAAAATTATTGATGTAATCCTGCCAATAAAAAAATGACGACACTCCAAACTTGAATTTGAGTTTGTGAAAAATCGCAATTCTTGATTTGAAAATTTCTTAAAAATAAACTATTCAAAGAATTGACTTAGAAATTGGTGGATACGCACAAAATAAATATATTTTTGTTATACTAGAAGATTATTGATGTAATCCTGTCAATAAAAAAATGATCACACTTCAAACTTCAATTAGAGTTTGTGAAAAATCGCAATACTTGATTTGAAAATTTCTTAAAAATAAAGTAGACAAAGAATTGATTTAGAAATTGGTGGATACGCACAAAATAAATATATTTTTGTCATACTAGAAAATTATTGACGTAATCCTGACTATAAAATAATGACGACACTCCAAACTTGAATTAGAGTGTGTGAAAAATCGCAATTCTTAATTTGAAACTTTCTTAAAAATAAACTAAACAAAGAATTGACTTAGAAATTGGTGGATACGCACAAAATAAATATATTTTTGTTATACTAGAAGATTATTGATGTAATCCTGTCAATAAAAAAATGATCACACTTCAAACTTCAATTAGAGTTTGTGAAAAATCGCAATTCTTGATTTGAAAATTTCTTAAAAATAAACTTCTCAAAGAATTTACTTAGAAATTGGTGAATACACACAAAATTAATATATTTTTATCATACTAGAAAATTATTGATGTAATTTTGCCAATAAAAAAATGACGACACTCCTAATTTGGATTTGAGTTTGTGAAAAATTGCAATTCTTGATTTGAAAATTTCTTAAAAATAAACTACCCAAAGAATTGACTTAGAAATTGATGAATATAGACAAAATTAATATATTTTTATCATACTGCAAAATTATTGAAGTAATCTTGGCAATAAAAATATGACGACACTTCAAACTTGAATTAGAGTTTGTGAAAAATCGCAATTCTTGATTTGAAAATTTCTTAAAAATAAACTTCTCAAAGAATTTACTTAGAAATTGGTGAATACACACAAAATTAATATATTTTTATCATACTAGAAAATTATTGATGTAATTTTGCCAATAAAAAAATGACGACACTCGTAATTTGGATTTGAGTTTGTGAAAAATTGCAATTCTTGATTTGAAAATTTCTTAAAAATAAACTACCCAAAGAATTGACTTAGAAATTGGTGGATACGTACAAAATAAATAAATTTTTGTCATACTAGAAATTTATTGATGTAGTCTTGACTATAAAAAAATGACGACACTCCAAACTTGCATTAGAGTGTGTGAAAAATCGCAATTCTTAATTTGAAAATTTCTTAAAAATAAACTACCCAAAGCATTGACTTAGAAATTGGTGCATAAGTACAAAATAAATATATTTTTGTCATACTAGAAGATTATTGATGTAATCCTGGCAATAAAAAAAATGACGACACTTCAAACTTGAATTTGAATTCTTGATTTGAAAATTTCTTAAAAATAAACTACTCAAAGAATTGACTTAGAAATTGGTGAATACGTTCAAAATAAATATATGTTTGTGATACTAGAAAATTATTGATGTAATCCTGCCAATAAAAAAATGACGACACTCCAAACTTGAATTTGAGTTTGTAAAAATCGCAATTCTTGATTTGAAAATTTCTTAAAAATAAACTACCTTAAGAATTGACTTAAATATTGGTGAATACGCACAAAATTAATAAATTTTTATCATACTAGAATACTATTGATGTAATCCTGCCAATAAAAAAATGACGATACTTCAAACTTATAATAATAATAATAACTTTATTTACGGGATTCACCCTATGTACATTAGAAAAAGAAAAATACAAAATAAATCAACATTGAGAGAAATAAATATATAAAAATAAAATAACAAACTCATCTAAACTACTTAACAACTAAACAACAATTAAAAATAAATAGTAATAAACAAAAGTAAATAAATAACATTATTGTATACAAAGGCGGAGAAGAATCGACTTGAATTTGAATTTGTGAAAAATCGCAATTCTTGATTTGAAAATTTCTTAATAATAAACTACTCAAAGAATTGACTTAGAAATTGGTGGATACATACAAAATAAATAAATTTTTGTCATACTAGAAATTTATTGATGTAGTCTTGACTATAAAAAAATGACGACACTCCAAACTTGAATTAGAGTTTGTGAAAAATCGCAATTTTTAATTTGAAAATTTCTTAAAAATGAACTACCCAAAGAATTGACTTAGAAATTGGTGGATATACACAAAATAAATATATTATTGTTATACTAGAAATTTATTGATGTAGTCTTGACTATAAAAAAATGACGACACTCCAAACTTGAATTAGAGTTTGTGAAAAATCGCAATTCTTGATTAGAAAATTTCTTAAAAATAAACTACTCAAAAAATTGTCTTAGAAATTGGTGAATATGCACAAAATAAATATATTTTTGTCATACTAGAAAATTATTGATGTAATCCTGACTATAAAAAAATGACGACACTCCAAACTTGAATTAGAGTTTGTGAAAAATCGCAATTCTTGATTAGAAAATTTCTTAAAAATAAACTACTCAAGAAATTGTCTTAGAAATTGGTGAATATGCACAAAATAAATATATTTTTGTCATACTAGAAAATTATTGATGTAATCCTGACTATAAAAAAATGACGACACTTCAAACTTGAATTTGAGTTTGTGAAAAATCGCAAATCTTGATTTGAAAATTTCTTAAAAATAAACTATTCAAAGAATTGACTTAGAAATGGGTGGATACGCACAAAATAAATATATTTTTGTCATACTAGAAAATTATTGATGTAATCCTGACTATAAAAAAATGACGACACTTCAAACTTCAATTAGAGTTTGTGAAAAATCTCAATCCTTGATTTGAAAATTTCTTAAAAATAAAGTAGACAAAGAATTGACTTAGAAATTGGTGGATACGCACAAAATAAATATATTTTTGTCATACTAGAAAATTATTGATGTAATCCTGACTATGAAAAAATGACGACACTCCAAACTTGAATTAGAGTGTGTGAAAAATCGCAAATCTTGATTTGAAAATTTCTTAAAAATAAACTACCCAAAGAATTGACTTAGAAATTGGTGAATATAGACAAAATTAATATATTTTTATCATACTGCAAAATTATTGAAATAATCTTAGCAATAAAAATATGACGACACTTCAAACTTGTATTTGAGTTTGTGAAAAATCGCAATTCTTGATTTGAAAATTTCTTAAAAATCAACTATTCAAAGAATTGACTTGGAAATTGGTGGATACGCAGAAAATAAATATATTTTTGTTATACTAGAAGATTATTGATGTAATCCTGTCAATAAAAAAATGATCACACTTCAAACTTCAATTAGAGTTTGTGAAAAATCGCAATCCTTGATTTGAAAATTTCTTCAAAATAAAGTAGACAAAGAATTGACTTAGAAATTGGTGGATACGCACAAAATAAATATATTTTTGTTATACTAGAAAATTATTGATGTAATCCTGACTATAAAAAAATGACGACACTTCAAACTTCAATTACAGTTTGTGAAAAATCGCAATCCTTGATTTGAAAATTTCTTAAAAATAAAGTAGACAAAGAATTGACTTAGAAATTGATGGATACGCACAAAATAAATATATTTTTGTCATACTAGAAAATTATTGATGTAATCCTGACTATAAATAAATGACGACACTCCAAACTTGAATTAGAGTGTGTGAAAAATCGCAATTCTTAATTTGAAAATTTCTTAAAAATAAACTAAACAAAGAATTGACTTAGAAATTGGTGGATGCGCACAAAATAAATATATTTTTGTTATACTAGAAGATTATTGATGTAATCCTGTCAATAAAAAAATGATCACACTTCAAACTTCAATTAGAGTTTGTGAAAAATCGCAATACTTGATTTGAAAATTTCTTAAAAAGTAACTGCTCAAAGAATTTACTTAGAAATTGGTGAATATAGACAAAATTAATATATTTTTGTCATACTAGAAAATTATTGATGCAATCCTGTCAATAAAAAATTGACGACACTCCTAACTTGGATTAGAGTTTGTGAAAAATAGCAATTCTAAATTTGAAAATTTCTTAAAAATAAACTACCAAAAGAATTGACTTAGAAATTGGTGGATATGTATAAAATAAATATATTTTTGTAATAAAAGAAAATTATTGATGTAGTCCTGACTATAAAAAAATGACGACACTCCAAACTTGAATTAGAGTTTGTGAAAAATCGCAATTCTTGATTTGAAAATTTCTTAAAAATAAACTACCCAAAGAATTGACTTAGAAATTGGTGGGTACGTACAAAATAAATATATATTTTTGTCATACTAGAAAATTATTGATGTAGTCTTGACTATAAAAAAATGACAACACTCCAAACTTGGATTAGAGTTTGTGAAAAATCGCAATTCTTAATTTGAAAATTTCTTAAAAATAAAGTACCCAAACAATTGACTTAGAAATTGGTGGATACGTACAAAATAAGTATATTTTTGTCATACTAGAGAATGATTGATGTAGTCCTGACTATAAAAAAATGACGACACTCCAAACTTGAATTAGAGTTTGTGAAAAATCGCAATTCTTGATTTGAAAATTTCTTAAAAATAAACTACTCAAAGAATTGACTTAGAAATTGGTGGATACGCACAAAATAAATATAAGTTTGTTATACTGGAAGATTATTGATGTAATCCTGTCAATAAAAAAATGATCACACTTCAAACTTCAATTAGAGTTTGTGAAAAATCGCAATTCTTAATTTGAAAATTTCTTAAAAATTAACTGCTCAAAGAATTTACTTAGAAATTGGTGAATATAGACAAAATTAATATATTTTTGTCATACTAGAAAATTATTGATGTAATCCTGACTATAAAAAAATGACGACACTTCAAACTTCAATTAGAGTTTGTGAAAAATCGCAATCCTTGATTTGAAAATTTCTTAAAAATAAAGTAGACAAAGAATTGACTTAGAAATTGGTGGATACGCACAAAATAAATATATTTTTGTCATACTAGAAAATTATTGATGTAATCCTGACTATAAAAAAATGACGACACTCCAAACTTGAATTAGAGTGTGTGAAAAATCGCAAATCTTGATTTGAAAATTTCTTAAAAATAAACTACTCAAAGAATTGACTTAGAAATTGGTGGATACGCACAAAATAAATATATTTTTGTTATACTAGAAGATTATTGATGTAATCCTGTCAATAAAAAAATGTTCACACTTCAAACTTCAATTAGAGTTTGTGAAAAATCGCAAATCTTGATTTGAAAATTTCTTAAAAATAAACTGCTCAAAGAATTTACTTAGAAATTGGTGAATATAGACAAAATTAATATATTTTTGTTATACTAGAAAATTACTGATGTAATCCTGTCAATAAAAAAATGACGACACTCCTAACTTGGATTAGAGTTTGTGAAAAATCGCAATTCTTGATTATAAAATTTCTTAAAAATAAACTACTCAAGAAATTGTCTTAGAAATTGGTGAATATGCGCAAAATAAATATATTTTTGTCATACTAGAAAATTATTGATGTAATTTTGCCAATAAAAAAATGACGACACTTCAAACTTGAATTTGAGTTTGTGAAAAATCGCAAATCTTGATTTGAAAATTTCTTAAAAATAAACTACTTAAAGAATTGACTTAGAAATTGGTGGATACATACAAAATAAATATATTTTTGTCATACTAGAAAATTATTGATGTAATCCTGACTATAAAAAAATGACGACACTTCAAACTTCAATTAGAGTTTGTGAAAAAACGCAATCCTTGATTTGAAAATTTCTTAAAAATAAAGTAGACAAAGAATTGACTTAGAAATTGGTGGATACGCACAAAATAAATATATTTTTGTCATACTAGAAAATTATTGATGTAATCCTGACTATAAAAAAATGACGACACTCCAAACTTGAATTTGAGTTTGTAAAAATCGCAATTCTTGATTTGAAAATTTCTTAAAAATAAACTACCCAAAGAATTGACTTAGAAATTGGTGAATATATTTTTATCATACTGCAAAATTATTGAAGTAATCTTGGCAATAAAAATATGACGATACTTCAAACTTGAATTTGAGTTTGTGAAAAATCGCAATCCTTGATTTGAAAATTTCTTAAAAATAAAGTAGACAAAGAATTGACTTAAAAATTGGTGGATACGCACAAAATAAATATATTTTTGTCATACTAGAAAATTATTGATGTAATCCTGACTATAAAAAAATGACGACACTCCAAACTTGAATTAGAGTTTGTGAAAAATCGTAATTTTTTATTTGAAAATTTCTTAAAAATAAACTACTCAAAGAATTGACTTAGAAATTGGTGGATACGTACAAAATAAATATATTTTTGTCATACTAGAAAATTATTGATGTAGTCTTGACTATAAAAAAAATGACGACACTCCAAACTTGAATTTGAGTTTGTAAAAATCGCAATTCTTGATTTGAAAATTTCTTAAAAATAAACTACCCAAAGAATTGACTTAGAAATTGGTGAATATATTTTTATCATACTGCAAAATTATTGAAGTAATCTTGGCAATAAAAATATGACGATACTTCAAACTTGAATTTGAGTTTGTGAAAAATCGCAATCCTTGATTTGAAAATTTCTTAAAAATAAAGTAGACAAAGAATTGACTTAAAAATTGGTGGATACGCACAAAATAAATATATTTTTGTCATACTAGAAAATTATTGATGTAATCCTGACTATAAAAAAATGACGACACTCCAAACTTGAATTAGAGTTTGTGAAAAATCGTAATTTTTTATTTGAAAATTTCTTAAAAATAAACTACTCAAAGAATTGACTTAGAAATTGGTGGATACGTACAAAATAAATAAATTTTTGTCATACTAGAAATTTATTGATGTAGTCTTGACTATAAAAAAATGACGACACTCCAAACTTGAATTAGAGTTTGTGAAAAATCGCAATTTTTGATTTGAAAATTTCTTAAAAATAAAGTACCCAAAGAATTGACTTAGAAATTGGTGAATATAGACAAAATTAATATATTTTTGACATACTAGAAAATTATTGATGCAATCCTGTCAATAAAAAATTGACGACACTCCTAACTTGGATTAGAGTTTGTGAAAAATCGCAATTCTTAATTTGAAAATTTCTTAAAAATAAACTACCCAAAGAATTGACTTAGAAATTGGTGGATACGTACAAAATAAATATATTTTTGTCATACTAGAAAAATATTGATGTAGTCCTGACTATAAAAAAATGACGACACTTCAAACTTGAATTTGAGTTTGTGAAAAATCGCAATTCTTGATTTGAAAATTTCTTAAAAATAAACTACCTTAAGAATTGACTTAAATATTGATGAATACGCACAAAATTAATAAATTTTTATCATACTAGAAAATTATTGATGTAATCCTGTCAATAAAAAAATGACGACACTCCAAACTTGAATTTGAGTTTGTAAAAATTGCAATTCTTGATTTGAAAATTTCTTAAAAATAAACTACCCAAAGAATTGACTTAGAAATTGGTGAATATTTTTTTGTCATACTAGAAAATGATTGATGTAGTCCTGACTATAAAAAAATGACGACGCTCCAAACTTGAATTAGAGTTTGTGAAAAATCGCAATTCTTGATTTGAAAATTTCTTAAAAAGTAACTGCTCAAAGAATTTACTTAGAAATTAATATTATAATAATATAATATTTTAATATTTTTTTATTAACGGAAAATCCATTTTACAGAAAAATAATAATAACACAGTTAAGTAAATGAAATAATATATATATAAAGGAAACTAAACCTAAAAATAATTAAAAAAACCAAAACGTAATCTAACACTAGCTTAAACCTATAAGTGCATACACATAAATTACAAATTATCTACAGTGACTAATATTCTTAAGGTCATACATAAAACGAGCATAAGATTCCTGAAATATATCAAAATTATAATTTAATGACAGCTCATTTGAAATACGCATAAATCTAGAAATTGGGTTATTATAACCATAATTAGTTTTGTGAAATGGAACACGAAATATTGGGACTTGTCTAGTAGGTCGATTCGTGGGTTTAACATAAAAATTTACTTGAGACAATAAGGATGAACATTGTACTTTATGAAAGAGAAGTTTATAAAAAAATGCCATGTCCGCAAAAAACCTTCGACAACATAATTTGGTAATACGCAAATCATTACAAACTGCGCTAGTATTCAATGCGTTATTATAGCCTAACTTGTATGCAATTGATTTTACGAATTTGTTTTGCACATTTTGTATAATATTTATGTAAATAGCCTGTGATGGTGACCAAACGCATGAAGCATACTCGAGATGTGAGCGAACAAACGAAAAATAAATAATCTTAAATGAATGTGCCGATAGATCGACAGACAATCGTTTAATGTAGCCCAACATTTTAGAAGCACGATTACATATAGTATTAATATGATTACCAAAGGATAGTGCGCTGTCGAAGATAACACCCAAATCTTTAATTTCACTTACTCTCATAAGAACAATGTCGTTAATCGAGTAACAAAACTCTGTAGGGTGTTTTTTTAGAGAGAAACTAATGCTTTTACACTTCTCGGTGTTAAAGAAAAGTTGGTTATAATTGCACCAATTATTAATTGCATTAAGGTCATCTTGGAGTAATTTACAATCTTCCAGTGTTGCAATTTCTCTGTAAATTTTTAGGTCATCTGCGAATAATAAAAATGATGAGTTCTTTATGACTTGAGAGATATCGTTAATGAAAAGCAAAAATAGCAACGGACCACAATGCGAACCTTGAGGCACACCAGAGAGAGCTTGAATGGGATAGGATAAATAATTTTTTATTTTCACACATTGCGTGCGACCTACTAAAAAGCTTTTGATCCACTCAATTACAGAAGAATGGAATCCCAGGGCAGATAATTTAGCAATCAAAATATCATGGTCGACTCTATCAAATGCCTTGGTAAAGTCGGTATAAATTGTATCCATTGAATGTTTAGCTTCCAAGGCATGAATCAAAGACATCTTGAAGGAAAGAAGGTTTGTAGTCGTAGATCTTCCTGTACGGAATCCATGCTGCTCGTCAATAAGTATGTTCTTACATATCCAATTTAATTTGACTGTAATAAGTTGATCTAATAATTTAGGAATAACTGACTGTATTGACACACTACGGTAATTTGTAACATCTTCCTTTTCGCCATTTTTATGTATAGGTGTTATAAAACCCTTCTTCCAAAAGTTTGGAAACCTATTCTGACTTACTGATGATTGGAATAGAATAAAAATTGGAATAGATAGAGAATAGATACAATATTTCAGTAAGCTTGCAGGTATACCATCAGGGCCTAAGCTATTACTAGATTTTAAATTATTTATAGCGTCAAATATCTCGCTCTGCGAGAATGAAAATGGTATATGATTAACTTCAGCTGTAGTGGTAAAATTTGGAATCTGGGATGGATTGTGTTTCATATAAACAGTTGAGAAGTAATCCGCGAAAAGATTTACGCATTCAGATCCGCTGCTGCTAGTAACACTATTGTAATGCATATTAATTGGAAAATCAGGAACTGAACTAGAGACTTTAACAAAATTCCAAAAGCTTTTTGGGTTGTGTGTTATATTAGTATTTACAGACTCTATGTATTGGTTGTATAAATTATTTCTCAAATCACTAACCTGTGCACGCAAAGATTTAAAATATTCATAATTTACTGAATTTTGGCATTGCTTATAAATTTTATGTGCATACTTCTTTTGCTTTATAAGGTTTATAAGATCTTTATTAAACCAAACTGGGTATGTGGAAGGTGTTATGCGCTTAATGGGCACAAACATCTCTAAAGCATTGTACATAGTGTTGTAAAATATTTCTACCATATTGTCGATATCATCCACATCTAAAATTTTCAACCAATTAACAGATAGAAAATAGTCATTCATTGCGGCATAATTAGCTTGCGCAAAATTATAAACAAATTCATCGTAGTGTAGCGGTTTATTAACTGATTTTAATGGCATTGAAATTAAGTAAGGTACATGATGATGCGTAATGTCAAACAGTAAATCAGACGCTTTGGAAACCGTAAATCCATCATGTGCGAATATGAGATCTAAAAAAATATTATTTTCATTCGGTATGTTACATATTTGGAACAGATTAAAGTAACTAAATGACTCAGTTATTAACTGGGCTGAGTATAATGTAGTATTGTTATTTATAAGTCCTAGATCATCATTAGACCATTCTGCGCTAGGAATATTATAATCACCGCATATAACAAACTTTGAGTTAGGGTAATTTTCGGCAATATCTTCAACAGCGCTACAGTGATGTTGATATTTATCCAGAGATGAGCACGGCGGAAAATATGCCGCACATATAATAAAATTTGTATTACATATAGTTACAGAAACAAATAATTGTTCAACTGCACCAATTCCCACTGAAATTTCATTACTTATAAGATTATTGCGGACTGCGATCATAACACCACCACCACGACATTTATGGCTAGAAAATGAAGAGCGATCCATTCTATAAATAGTGTAGTTATTAAGTTTAAACTCAGAATTGTCGATATCATTATCCAGCCAAGTTTCAATAATAATTATTATATCGTATACACAACAACTAACGTTTAACATAAATGATTTTAATTTTGTGCGCATTCCGCCAACGTTATGGTAGTAAATGTTTAGTTTTTTGCCGCAGAACTACTAGAAGTTGACATTTGTGGTTTCGGCGGGGCTTTAACAATTTTAGGGACTCCTGATAAATATTTTATCACTAAATTTTCTTCACCATTTTTAATTCGTTGTTCCAAATTATTTTTTAGCGCTTTGAATTCGTTTCGTTGAGTAACGGTTCTATCATAGCTAAATTTAACCACATTGTCACGTAGACCTTTTGTTTTTAAGATAATATTTTTCACAACATCACTATTCTGCAATACCAATTTTAACGGACGAGGCCGAGTACCTTTGACACCCACTCTAAACATCTTAACCGGTGTAATTTCAATTGATAGTGGTTGTAGTGTACTCTGAATTACAGACAGTTCCTCTTCATATCTAACTGAGGCTGTAGTAGAAGACGATTCCGGTACGTTGTAAGCCATTAGGTTAACGCTGCGTTTACGGCGATCTTCTAATTCATACAGTATGTCATTATCTCGCTGCCCAGATATAAGTGTGGCACCAATATTCGTTGTATCCACATTATTATAAATTTCATTTAGCCGATGTTCAATCGTATTGACCTCATCAGCAACAATCTTCATTTTTCCTTCCATCAATTTGATTTTATCATCTAATTTATTTAATAATTGATGAAATTCGGTTTTAAATGGATCGAAATATTTTTGCAACAATTTATCCAATATTGTTTCAATTTGAGATAATTGAGTCTTGTTAAAGCTACCCGAAGATGGAAAAACATTGCGTGTTGGATTCTGACATTTTATGCACACCCAGTTACTATTGCGATTTTTTCTGAGTGGAGTTAATTCCTCGTCGGATAGACCCGTGCATTTAGCATGAAACCATTTATCGCAGTTGCCTGTGCATTTTAAGTAAAATGAATTTGGGCTAATATTGCACGAACATTGATCACATGTAAATCCCATCGTTCAATATGGATAAACTAATTGTACAGGGAAAATACTAATATATGTTCATTGAGAATAAAATTTCCGATCTGATGACTCACTCGCGACGGGACGGCTGGATAAGTCGATGAACTCCACTAATCTGTGTCCCAAAGAAATCACGATAAAATGAATAAAAAACGATGAAATTGGCACTGTATGAATGTCCGTTTGCACTCCGTAAATGTTAATGTCCAAATTACGCGAGAACCGAATACAATACCGACGTAATTTTTAGCTAGCGTATAGATTACACTTTAAAGTATATGTGTGCGAAAACACGGAAAATTTCACTATTTTTATACCAACTATTTGCCGTTTTAAACGAGAGCAGATTCGCACAGCACACTCACTTCAAAATTCATTTGGTTGGTGAATATAGACAAAATTAATATATTTTTGTCATACTAGAAAATTATTGATGCAATCCTGTCAATAAAAAATTGACGACACTCCTAACTTGGATTAGAGTTTGTGAAAAATCGCAATTCTTAATTTGAAAATTTCTTAAAAATAAACTACTCAAAGAATTGACTTAGAAATTGGTGGATACGTACAAAATAAATATATTTTTGTCATACTAGAAAATTATTGATGTAGTCTTGACTATAAAAAAAATGACGACACTCCAAACTTGAATTTGAGTTTGTAAAAATCGCAATTCTTGATTTGAAAATTTCTTAAAAATAAACTACCCAAAGAATTGACTTAGAAAATGGTGGATACGTACAAAATAAATATATTTTTGTCATACTAGAAAATTAATGATGTAGTATTGACTATGAAAAAATGACCACACTCCAAACTTGAATTAGAGTTTGTGAAAAATCGCAATTCTTAATTTGAAAATTTCTTAAAAAATAAACTACCCAAAGAATTGACTTAGAAATTGGTGGATACGTATAAAATAAATATATTTTTATTATACTAGAAGATTATTGATGTAATCCTGTCAATAAAAAAATGATCACACTTCAAACTTCAATTAGAGTTTGTGAAAAATCGCAATCCTTGATTTGAAAATTTCTTAAAAATAAACTTCGAAAAGAATTGACTTAAAAATTGGCGAATATGCACAAAATTGATATATTTTTATCGTACCAGAAAATTATTGATATAATCATGCCAATAAAAAAATGACGATACTTCAAACTGCGAATTAGAGTTTGTGAAAAATAGCAATTCTTGATTTGAATATTTCTTAAAAACTCCCATTTCGACGAAATCCACATTTGCATTTCCTACATTAGCATACACCTTGTAAACACACACCATTCACATCACCATTCCTTTTGTGCCCTAATGTTTGGCAGATACACGCATTTCCTTCCACGAAAAAACACATTTTCATCAATGGCATTCACGTGTGCCGCGTAATAACGGCGCCGCCATAAAGGCGGGGGCGATTCCGTCCATAAATCATCTTGATTGCCGAAGTCATTGTGTTTTTCGGTCATTACCGCCGCAATGGAAAATGGTCACCGTTCAAAACGGTTTTCCCACCTTTTCATACCTACGGTAATAAATCATGCGCCCTGCTGCTTTTGTATATTTATGTTTGTTACTATTTTGAGGTGTATTTAATGCAAAAATTTATTTTTAAACGTCGATTAATCCGAATCCACCGCGTCTGGAAAGAAGTGCCCGTTTCCCTTCTCTCCCGTGCGTCCTATTAATACCGCCGTGATTTCATGGGACATCTGCGACACGAGCAGACATGAGGTACAGAAAACTACACAGACGGAACGGTGACAATGAACTCGGCCCAAAGTGCATTGCCCTTCCATTCCCTTTCCCACCCTCGAGGGGGAACGTTCACTAAAACCTCCCTTACGCTGGCTGGCCCGCAATGGCCGGGCACCCTTCTTCCTGCATCCCATTGCGGCACAATACCTGGACGAGAATACATACGCGATAATAACACTTGATACGCTGCACCGGCGAATGCAATAACACTTATCGTTATTGGATGGTTCTGTAAGCTGATGTTTACGTTATCGAAAAGGGTTACGAGGTGTAACGATTCGTTTTTCTATATAAATTACGACCGGTTACGACCCATCAAGTAATATCACAATAGTCTGGGAGGCTAGTTAACCTCGTCACACATAGCACCATCCTGTTGAAATTTCATTTCTTTAAGATTCATCTTGTCTAGTTAATTAAAACTGCCAACAAGGGTCGTTTGCTCCCCAATTTTGTATCCCAATTTTTGGTTTCATTGGAACCTTTTAATGTAATATGAATTTTCCCCATTTATTTCTGCCCCGCAGCGGTTATTTTCCGTTTGATGTTGCCACGGTCCGAAGCCCGAGGTGCTTGATGTAAAACTCTCTTCACTGAGATGGCCAATCCATAGCCTCGCGGATATACCGACTTGTTCTGTTTGTCATTGAATTTAGCGGTGGTGCATTACACGTGTCGTCAATATTACTAGTGGTTATTTTCCATTTACTATTGAAGCTAAGTTGAAGATACCAACCGATGCCTCTGGGTTTGTAAGATACAAATCTCTGAGCTACATCAACATCCATTGAACTATTGAGTAGATACTAATCATTTCCTGATGTATGTGAAACTGTCGATGAACATATATTTCAGCCTTATTCTCTTCTTCTCAATAACCTCACTATAGTCTTCAGTTAATGCTGATTTTAAATAGTTTCCCCAACTAAAAAGTTGAGTATTTCGCTTCTATTTTAGATTTGTCCAAGCATCTCTAAAAGCCTGCCCTTATTTTCTTCTTCAAAGATTTTGCCTTGAGGATTGTTCGGTGTCCGCCCGCTTATATCTTAGCGATTCCTAAGGTGAAGTTTTAACCATTTCCTTAACTGGATACGCCCTTTTTCTTGTCCCATGCGAGTCCTTGGCCATTTCTTTCAGTCTGGCACCGGTATTTTTTCTTGCGGGCGGCTTATTCCGGCCTTTTTCATAAAACTTACGTCTTTTCAGGCTGATCCCTCGTCTGAAAGCTCGCTTTCATTGTGGATGCAAGAGGGTCCACTTCCTCAGAGATCTTCTCTTTTACCTAAGAGTCCTTGGATATAGTTTTTGTTAATTTTTTACTTGTTTTCAATGTTGGTCTCGAACAATTTTGTCTTGAAAGTGGCACGTACATACTTCTTCCTTTTCTTTCCTTTTCTTTAAGTGCCATACTAGCGGCTGCTTTCCATTTTCTTTTATTAATTAGGCTTAATCAAAGATTCATTTTTTCTTGGCTTTTTAAGTGGTTGGGTCTTGCTATCATACAATTACGCAACAATTCCGTTTGAGGCCTCAGGGTTCGTATTTAAACTCTAGGTTACTTCAGCATATATTTATTCTATCTTTGTGTCGCTTAATATAAACTTGAGATTCATCTCCTTCTCAATGTCCTTAATCTCCAAATTGTCTACTGCCATCAGTCCTTCCGGTTCTGTGATCGAGTGAAGTTGGTGTATCATTATACCATAATAAGACCTCCATAACCCAGAAAAACCGACAATTGTTCTCAGCTGATCAAGCTTCCTAAACAAAAGACACATAATAATAGGAGACATAAACATAAATTTGCTTGAGAAAAACAACATATTCAAAAACTACAAAAACACACTCACCGAGCACAGTTACAAAATAATGAACAAAATAAACAAAGATAATTATACCCGATTTAAATTACAGTAATTATATTTATAATAGTATGTGTTTTAGATTAATTTTGAAGAGAAACAAAGCAAATAATAATAAACAATGCAAATGGCGAAAACTTCATTCTGGATCACGTTGTCACAAATCAGCAAGAAATAATTACAAATATACAAAGAATAAGAAGCAAGCACATCTGATCATATGGCATTAGTAATATATGTACAAAAGAATAGAACAAAAACAAAATATGAATATTTTACAATTACAAAAATAGTTCACGATCAGATTAATAAAGGCATAGAAAATATAGATAACAAAAACACAACACCACAGTAAAAAGAATCAAAAGATCAAGAAAAAATTGTTGGATAAATGAAGAAGTAATAAAATATATAGATGCGAGAAATAAACTATCAAAGAAGTACCAGTTGCAACCAAACAACTCCATTATAAATGAAAACTATAATAAACAAAACAAATTAACAAACGAAAAAATTATACAAGCCAAAACAAAACTGTCTAACAAAAATGCAATTGACCCCCAAAAAATATGGAACCAAATAAACAAACAAATAAAAAACACCAAGACACAAAAATAGAACATACAAGAAATTATTAAAGAAGATGGAACAACAACTAAACAATATGAAGAAATAGCAAACGAAATAAATACATACTTCGCTCAAAAACTAGAATTTTCCAAATTAACAAATGAAACAACGACCACAAATACAGACGAAACAATAGAAAACATTACAGCATTTAATCCAACAACTGAAAATGAAATCAAAACAATTATAAGAAATCTCAAAAATAACATAGCTCCCGGATTTGACAAAGTCACAAACAAAATGTTAAAAGAAAATAGTACCAAATTAACTTCCATATTAACAAACATTATAAATCAAATATTGAAAATTGGAACATACCCAAATTGCATGAAAACTTCAATATATAAAAACGGAGATAGTACCAAACCAGAAAACTATAGACCCATAACGCTTTAATCAACCCTAAATAAAATCTTAGAGAAAGTAAATAATAGATCACCTAAAAAAATACAACATCATCAATAAACAGCAATATGCATTTCAAAAACTAACAGGCACAACATCAGCTACTCACGAATTTACTAATGACATCAAGGAGAAATTAGACAAAAAACTACAGACTATAGCCATTTTTGTCGATATGAAAAAAGCATTTGATACCATCTCGAAAGAAAAGCTAATAAAATTGAAGCAAAGCACTAAACTTACTGAAAACCTACAGACTAGAAAGACCACAAATTTGAGGAATTAACAACACAAACAGTAAGACCATTGAAACAGAATACGGAATCCCCCAGGGAGGTCTCCTACCACCGATTTTGTACATACTAAACACAAACGATATATTTCAAATAAATCTAACAGGCAAATTTTACATTTACGCAGATGACACCTGCATTTTATATTCAGCGAAAAACTCACAACATCTGCAAGATCAATTAAATGCAGACATGAAGAAATTAGAAACATGGTACACAATAAACAAACACATTTATTCAAATAAAATCAACACCGAGGTAAAACAAACGGAAACGATAATTTTCAGGGATTCTCCACTAGAATTTCTAGTTGCCAATTTTCGATACAATCCTTGTCTGAAGTACCATAAGGTCGACGTATGTGAACGTTAAATAAATCAAATGTTATAATAACGCGTATCAGTTTACCCGAAATGTCCGATTGACGATTTATTTCAATGAGGGGGGCCCGTAATTTGGCGGAAAGAAAAGGAATCGAAGATCGTGACAAAAATTGTGAGCCATTGTCGTCGCCGGGTCAGGAGGAGAGTTGTTGGTTTCCTTCGGGCGAGGGAGATAAAAGGGGCAGATGTTCGGAAACCGGCAGCTGGATTCCGTAATAAATCATATACGTGAACAACGGGAATTAATTCTAATTATCTCTTAATTGGATTTACCCGGCCACAAAAGAAATAATTGTCGCTTATTTTTTTACCGATCGAAATTAAACGGCCGACGTCTGCTCTTATAATTGGAATTGAGTATAATTCATATTATTATGTGGCCTTCTCGATATTGTCCAAAAATTAATACAGCGAAGGCTCGATTATGTAAACACCTAGTCATAGCAACAAGAGAATTTTTACCATAGGGTTAAATAAAATACCCAAGTTTTGTACATTATGTAATGACACTTTGAAATAAAGAATATATTATTATTATTATTATTATCTAAAAACAATTCCATAATGTTTACAGTTTAAAGGATAGATGATTCCTGTAATTGTTCGCTCTCTTATCTCTAGCAGTGTGCAGTTGGAACCACTCTACCGATAGTGTGCAAAGTGAAAATCACCGACGAGGTTAAAAATAGTGTGGAAATGACATAATTGGTAATTGGAAACCTCTGGCACAGAGTTGAAATTTTGAATAATGTTTTCACATAAATATGGCTTCATTTCACTAATAAAGAGCCGTATTTCCTCTTGAAGGTTTTCAACTGTTTCAGGCTTAACGCTTGCACCTTTTCCTTCACATAGCCCCAAAGAAAACAAGTGCATCGGCGTTAGATCGTACGATTTTGGTGGTTAATGTTGATCAAAATGTTAAAATGGCGAACGCAAATATAAGTCGCTTTGTATCAAGTGATTTAAATTGCTCTGATGCAACATTTAAAAGTGATAACTGGTTGTGGCGGTTGTAAAGAACCCATGTTATTTGAGGAAATTCAGTGCACCTGTACATACGGTAAGTACATTTTCACGAACAGTGCTTGAAATCTTAGGAAAAGTTTGGAATCACAGCGTGTAACCGATGTAAAAGAAATGGAATCCAAAAAATCAGCCTGCAAGTGCTTATTATGCTTAAAGGGGAACATCAAAAATTGAAAATTTTGAAAAAAATGTATAAACACTCAAATTTAAATAAAAATATGCAGAAATTTGTAACCAAACAACCATCTGTCAGCGACGAGAGAAAGCGAAAGTCACCAGACTTGACAATAAATACAGTTACCTATGCTAATGCTACTAATATAGGCAAATAACAGTGAAACAAATAAATTTGGCACCTCAAAACAACCAGACAAATCAACTGTGGTGGAGCAACAAGAACCAGTGGTAACTATAGAAGGGCATGAAACAAATAATTCCCAGAGAGACAAAGAATGGATAACCATGCAAAATAAGGAAAAACAACATACAACTAAAATATTTGGAACCGTGAAGGACACTGTGCTTAAAGGATCGGTTAAATATTTCCACTACCATATATATCGCTTGGCGCCAACAACTACGATCGCACAACTTCTAGAATATTTGAGTAATAATATGGGTATAAATGGAGCAAAATGTGAAAAAATGAATGCAAAATATCCTGAAGAGTATACCTCATATAAAGTATCAGTACCCCACACAATTGCAGACAAAATGTTGGAAGCAAATGTGTGGCCAGAAAATGTCGAAGTAAGTCGTTTTTTATTCCATCTAACAAACACACGATCAAAGAAGATATAAAAGTAAACTACAAATTAATAAATAAATCTATGAGCATAATTCATAATAATATTAGATCTTTACATAAAAAAACTGTACTCGTAGACAAAATGCTAGAAGAACATCCAGAGTGTAATATTTTAGCACTGGCAAACAAAAGATAATTCAAAAAATAGTGGTATCCGAGACTTCAAACTTGTAAGTTGCTTCTCAAGAAAAATTCAGGATAGAAAACAAACTGCCTATGGTGGATCGGCACTCTACGTACGGCTATCGTTCCATTGCAGTGAGCGGAAGGATCATCAACATATTGTCTGAGGAAGGACTATTCAAAGTTACAGCTATTGAGTGGACATCTCAGAGAGTCAAGTTTATCTGTGTAGTTGTATATAGACCTCCTGAATCAAATGTAGATTTATTTCTGGACAAATTACAACAACTCATTTCATATATTTTTAGTTCAAAAGCGAAACTTTTTATTGTTGGTTACTTTAATATAGATTTAAGTAGGGATTATATGCGTAGGACTAAGTTTATCAATTTACTAACATCATTTAATATTAATATTACTATAAACAAACCGACACGATATGGGAAAAAGTCAATTACGATAATAGATAACATACTAACAAATTTAAGCGATAGATATGTTTCAGAAGTATTTGAATCATACATAGGATGATCATTGTGCACAAAAAAAATATCATTTTCTTATAATCTGGTCCAACATAAATATAAATATGTGCGCATTTTCAGCTCCCAAAACGTTTCACATTTCAAAGATGCATTAAAGAATATAGATTGGACAAACATATATTCGTTAACTAATGTAAATAACAGTCTTGATGGTTTTATTTGTATCACTCATCAATTATTTAACAATTGCTTTCCATATAAAAAAATAAATATAAATGACGTGAAAAGAGATAAGATAGACAACCCAGAAATTATGGAATGTAATAAAGTGTTAGATTTTCTCTCGATAGCACCCAAAAGTTAATGCTGAATTTAGAGAATTATTAAAAAAACAAAATAATATTTATAACAAATTATTACAACAAAATTGCAAATGAACTTTTAACGAGCGATAACATAAATAAAACGTCCTAGAATATTATAAATAAAATAGTCGGAAAGATAAAATAGAAATAAATGTTTACCTTCTGGAAATGAACAGAAAATTGCTAATGAGTTCATAGTCATTTTGTAAATTCCATAAAAAAAGTAATTGAAAATATAAGGTATATTGAATATAATAATGCAAATATTGCTGTCAATCCAAAAAGTATATATTTGTTCCCATCAACATCCGAAGAAGTGTATAACTCGGTCAATAAACTTAAAAACACTAATAGTGCCGTCTATGATGAAATTAGTACAAAACTACTAAAAGCTATTATTGGAGAAATACTTATACCATTAACGTACCTAATAAACCTATGTCTTTCTAGTGGTGTGTTTCCCAACCAAATAAAAACAAAAAAGGTGACACTAAAGATTATTCCAATTTCCGACCGATATGACTGCTTAGTGCATTATCCAAGGTATTTGAAAAAAATAATATTTAATCGAATATCGCATTTCTTCAATACATGTAACCTATTTCATCCAACTTCAGGAAAAGGCATAAATACAGCATTGTTTCAATTTATAACAACGGTTATTAAATCTCTAGAAAAAAAAAAGGAAATACCTTTGGCAATGTATTAGACTTAACAAAGGCATTCGACAGCATCAATCACTGTATACTGCTAAAAAAATACATAGATACGGATTAAGGGTAATCGCTCACAATCTTATTGAAACTTACTTAAAGCAGCGTTCTCAAATAGTGAAAGTACACACATGTAAATCATTACCTTTAGAAATACATACAGGCATTCCTCAGGGAAGTATATTAGGGCCTCTACTTTTCATTATATATATTAATGACCTATTTAATATAATTAATCAAGATGAATGTTTAACCGAGAGTTATGCAGATGACACAACAACCTCAATTAGCGGTATTAATATATCTGATGTAATCTTTAAAGAAAATCATGTATACAAATGCTTACAAACATGGTTTAATAAAAATCAACTTTTGTTAAATAACTCTAAAAGCACAGCCATGATATTTAAAACAATTAAGTCCAAATTAGACATTCCAAATATTATAAATGTAGAGGGTGCTGAAATAAATATTGTAGACCACTGTAAACTATTAGGTGTTATTGTTGATAATGAATTGAGCTGGAAAGCGCATGTGCACTACATTGAAAGTAAATTATATATAGTGTGTTACATGATAAGGTCGATTAAGCCATATGTAAATATAAACATATTAAGATTAATGTATCATTCTCTATTCGAAAGTAAGATAAGATTTGGAATAATATTCTATGGAAATAGTGTAAGTTATTCCAAAATATTTAATGAATATAAATATCAAAAACAAGTCCTTAGAATAATTTTAAATTTGAATTTTCGAGCATCGTTTCGCAAAATGTTTAAACGATTAAATATTTTAACTTTCGCGGCATTGTATATACAGGGTGAGTTTTTTTCGATGTTCTCTATGGGGATCTCGGAAACTATAAGAGATAGAGAAACGGTTAAATGGGGAAAGAAGTGTAGATTTACGAGACGAATAAAATTCCACTTTCAAAGTTTTCAAAAAAGTCAAGGGTAACTAGATATTTTGAAAAAAGTAAAAAGTGTCAATTTTTTCAAATCAATATATCTCGATTATTATAACAGATAGAAAAAAAACTGTAAAGGACAAAGTTTTAGATAATTTTATGTAGATTAATAAAAAATAGTCAGAAAATTTTTATCGCCATTATTTTCCGAGATATGATGCAAACTTACATTTTTTTAAATGGACACCATAGTTGGCTATGGCCTCATTCAAAAGGTATTTTTTTTCTCTTTAATCCAATATAACATACGACATAGTTATTTCTAAAAATAAGTGAGTTATAGTCATTTTAAATTTTATTATAAATAAAAAATGGGTAGCCATGAAAAAGATGATATAACATTTGCAGTTGTTTATAATAATAGCAATATTGTAATTATTAGTTCTACAAAGTTAAATAAAAATGAAAAACCAGCATAAGAATAATATTTTTGTAATTATCAAATGGCCTTCTGTATGTGGTATAAACCCATTTGTCAAGAGGGTAAAACGTTTCTTACAAAAATATTATGAACGGATGAATCGAGATTTACTAATTGTGGTATTTTTAATCGCCACAATGAACATAGATGAACACAAGAGAATCCACGAAAAGTTTTACAGAGAAAACTACAAATTAAATTTGGGTTTAGTCCATGGTGTGTTTGGATTAATAATTCTCGTCCATATGTTTTTGAAAGCTCACTAAGTGAAAATGATTACTTTCATTTTCTTCAGAAAACATTTGAAGATACGCTCGATTGTTTAAATTTATCATTACAAGCAAGATTGAAATGGTTCCAATGTGACGGTGCTTCACCTCATAA
Organism: Ontholestes murinus; assembly: GCA_963969525.1. NCBI lineage: Eukaryota > Metazoa > Arthropoda > Insecta > Coleoptera > Staphylinidae > Ontholestes > Ontholestes murinus. The sequence goes on along the minus strand of OZ018393.1, from coordinate 59,943,191 downwards.
CATGTTGGCTTTACAAATTATTTAAATGATGCTTTTCCTAACTCATAAGTGGGAAGAAATAAACCAATCCCAGGGCCACCTAGATCTCCCGATCTGCGCGTTTTAGAATTGTTTCTGTAGGGTTATGTAAAAAACAAAATATATGAAAAATCATATTAATCTGTGGAGGATCATAAACTAGTTGTTATTGAAACATTTAATTCAATTTACATGAGAATAATCAAAAAGCCATAAATTCAATTATAAAAAGATATAATTTATGTCATAATAGTATTAATAGTGGACTCTTTGACCATATTTTTTAATATTAAAATTTCTCTCCCATTGATATATTGATAATTACAGAATTACTTTATGCAGTTGTTTCATTTTGGTTTATCTCTGTAAAACTAATAATTACAATATTGCTACTATTATAAACAATTGCAATTGTTTTACTTTCATCTTTTCCATGGCTACCCATTTTTTTATTTATAATAAAATTTAAAATGACTATAACTCACTCATTTTTGGAAATAACTATGTCGTATGCCATATTGGATTAAAGAGAAAAAAATTACCTTTTGAATGAGGTCCCAGCCAACTATGGTTTCCATTTAAAAAAATGTAAATTTGCGTCATATCTCGGAAAATAATGGCGATATAAATTTTCTGATTATTTTTTGTTAATCTGCATAAAATTATCTAAAACACTGTCCTTTACCGTTTTTTTCTATCTATTATAATAACTGAGATATAGTGATTTGAAAAAATTGACACTTTTTACTTTTTTCAAAATATCTAGTTAACCTTGACTTTTTTGAAAACTTTGAAAGTGGAATTATATTCATCTCGTAAATCTACACTTCTTTCCCCATTTAACCGTTTCTCTATCTCTTATAGTTTCCGAGATCCCCATAGAGAACATCGAAAAAAACTCACCCTGTATACGAAACACTTGTGTTCCACTATACTAACAAGGAGCTTTTTAATGAATACAAACATTTCCATAATTATGCAACACGGCATGGTGAAAATTACGCGCTTCCAATACATCGATTATGTATTAGCGAAAAAGTTCTTTTTATAACGCAATAAAGCTTTGGGACTATCTACCACAATATATCAAAGATATTAAATCGTTTAAAAACAACTTGTTTAAATATTTATGTGAAATGGAACCATATACAATGGCAGAATTTACGAAATAACACTTGTTGTCTTTGTATTATTATTAGTTTTCTTTTTGACGCGTTATGGCAAGTATGGAAATATAGACTATTATTATTATTATCGCCAAATCGAGAAATGAGAATGAAACTTGGTCTGCAATAACACTATTGTTTCACTGCACTGTGGCAGGTCGCACTGTTGCTGGAAAAACATGTCAATTACCTCCAATTCGGGCCACAAAACTCTGTTAGCAAAACATAGATTAATAGGGAATCGATAAAGTAGTAAATGGAATAAAAAAAGACAAGACCCAATCAAAAAACGCACCTTGAAAAACTATTAATGAAAAATACAAATAAGAAAACGACGAAACCCAAGCAAATGAACAAGGACAAAAGAAAAGGAAATAAACAAGATAAGATAAATGACGATAAATCAGAGGATAGCAGCTATAGAACGTGAATATAAATAGAAACATGTAATATCAGAGTAATAAATGGAAAAGAAAAAGGAGCTCGACGGAGAATTTGAAGAGATGAGTTTGGAAATCCTAGCAATAATGGAGACAAAGAAAAAAGGCAATGGAATGATTAAATTAGACAATGAGCACATAATAATCTTTAGTGGGATAGAAGAAGGAAAAAGTGCAGCAACATGAGTCGGATGCATAATTCACAAATCCTTGGAGCACCAAATATACAATTGGGAAGCAAAATCAGAAAGAGTATTGAAAATAGAAATACGAGAGAAGGCAAACAAAAACAAGAACAAAATAAAAACAACAATCATAGCATATGGACCCAACGAAGATGGAAAAGGAGAAGAAAATGATTATTTTTGGAAAGAGTTAGAACTAATAACCGAAGAAGCAAAAATAAAATTATAAATCGCTGGAGATCTTAATGCAAGAGTAGGAACTAAAGACAAGGAGTATGAGAAAGTAATAGGATAATATGGAGAAAACACTACAAACAACAATGGAAAACTGCATAATGAACAACCTGATAATAACGAACACATTTTTTCAACACAAGAACATATTTATTTATTTATTCTTTGTCATACACAAATATGCATGAGAAGTGAGTAGTAGAAATGAATAGTCCATTATCCACTATATAATTATAGAAGCAAGAAGCAGCAAGGAAGTACTAGATACAAAAGTAATGAGGGGTTCGGAAATAGGAAGCGACTACTACATAGTTATAAGTAAAATAAGAGAGAAAACAAAAAGGAATCAAACAAAACAAACAACGGAACGAAACAAAGAGGTAAACACAAAATTAAGAATGTACAAACTAAGAGATAGAGAAACAGTAGAAAAATACAGAGCAGTATTCGAAAACAGTATAGAAAGAATTGAGAATGAACTAGAAAATAAAAATCTAGAACAAATGTGGGCACTGTTCAAACAAGCAACTTTAGAAGCCGCAGCAGAAGTTTGTGGAGTAAACAGGGTAAGCAAGAGAAATAAATAAACAGCATAGTGGACGAAAAAGATCAGAGATCAAATAAAACAAAAAAGCTAGCATGGAAAAATTATATAGGCTGGAAATTATGTCAAATATAAAGTTAAAAGAGGAAGAACGAAAGAACTAGTAACAGCGGCAAAGAAGAAACAATGGGAGAACTTTCGGGAAAAACTAGAACAAGATAGCAAGGGTAATCAAAAACTGTTCAAAGCAATGAAGACATAAGACACAAAACACAAGAGAAAAACTATAATAAGAGCAGAAGAGATGGGGATATAATTAACGAAGAGAAAGGAATCATGAAGAGATGGAAAGAATATTTGCAAGAGCGATTACAGGGAGGGAACGTCTTAGAAGGAATTTATGATAAAGAGAATGAAAAAAAATGAAGATGACAACAATGATCTAACAAATGTAGAAGAAGTAATGGAGATAATAGGATAAATTAATAATGGAAAAGCTCCAGGACAAGACGAAATAACAGGTGAAATGATAAAAAAACATAGGTAAAAAGGGAACACTGCTACTTGTGAAAATATACAACAAGATATGAGAAGTACAACAGATACCCAAAGACTGGCAGATGGCGCTAATTGTACCAATACACAAAAAAAATGAGACAGAATTATGACAACTACAGAGGTATAACGTTACTATGCACTAACATGAAAATATTAGAACAGATATTATGTAAACGAATAAGAGCAGTAACGAAGAAGACAGAGTGGATTCAGAATATTAAGAAGTATTCAGGACCACATATTCATGGTAAGATAACTGACACAAAAGATGCTACAGGAGAAAAGAAAAGTATACTTAACTTTTATTGACCTAGAGAAAGTCTTCGATAAAATACCAAGAAACAAATTATAGGAAACATTAATCAAAAAAGGAGTGGATGAAAAAACACCTAACATAAAAATGGTGATGTAGCCATCATAGTACTTTCCCTATAAATTTCTAGAAAACTATGAGGTTATTCTTAATTATTTGCTCAATTTTGAATTCTTTATATTTACTTGTTATAAAAATTTCATTTAGCTCCTATAGTTTATTAGCAATAATTTTTAAATTAAGAACAAAAAAATGTTTCAATAAAACTTTTTCAGTTTTTCTTTCTTTTTAACCTTTGTTTGAAAAGTTATGTCTAATTTTTCAAAATTTCTTAAATTTTGAAATTTGAATAAATCTATTAAATTTTGCAATAATATTATGCTTATTTACGTTTTACAACTTTTAATTAAAACCCTCGCTTATGTTTTACTGATTGGAGGGTGGGTTAGAGGCCACCCACCCACCCTACATATACATATTAACTTTAATTGATCACCTCGCGGTTTGCAATAACTTTAATTACAAAATTTGAATAAAAGAAAATTGACAAAGTACAATATTTGATAAAGAGAATGGTTGCGACCGTTACTACGTGGTAATCCATACTTACTTATAATAGTTTGTGGTTAAAACATACTGAATTTTTCAATTTAGTGAAAGAAGGACTTATTAGAATTTTTTTTTAATTCTTGAAACAGTCTATATTTCTAAACCATTTTTAAACTTTAGAGTTTCCAATAAAATCTTCACAATTTAGAAAGCGGGTTGAATTAAAAAATCCTGAAACCTAGAGAAGAAATTAGTGGAAATTTCTTGAATTGTGTGTGTGAGTCTAGCTTAGAAAATTCCTAAAAATCTAGGGCCTCAAAAAAGAGAAATTACTGAAAATTTCCTGAACTTTCTGAAGAAAAGTCTAGATTTGTATAATTTTTTTAAAAGTTCTAGAGCCTCCAAAAAATCTTTGTAATTTAGAAGATAACCTTGAAATCTGGAGGAGAAATTTCCTGAACTCTTGGAAAAAAGTCTAGATTTCTAATAGAAAATTTTCTAAAAATTCTAGAGCCTCCTAGAAATTTAGAAGATGAGTTGAAAAAATATCTTGAAATCGGGAAGAGAAATTACTGAAAATTCTTTTAAACTTTCTCGAAAATAAGATACGATTTCTAGGGGGAAAATTTCTAAAAAAATAATAATAAATTAAAGTGTGATATTAACAAAGTAAACGTTTTTGTTTAATTTTCCAAAATGTATCACGAAGTTAACGCCTCAACCATTAATCAATTAAAAAAATATAGATCCTCCATGAAAAATTTTGCAGTTAAGAACTTTCTAAATAAGTTTATAGCCTCTGGTTGAAACAAAATGTTGAAGTTTAGAGAAGCAATTGCTCAAATTTATCTGAATTCTCGAAAAAAAGACGAATTAAAAAACATTTAGAGCCTGAAAAAATCTTCGCAATTTATAGGAAAAGTTGAAAAAAAAAATAATTTTGGGAAGAAGTTATTGGCCATTTTCTAAACCCTTAAACTTTTAGAAAAAAAATCTAGAAAATCCTAATGCCTCATAGAAAATCTTTTCAATTTAAAAGACGACTTCAAAAAAACTCTTGAACTCTAGAGAATAAATTGCTAGAAATTTCCTGAAACCTCGAGAAAATAATCTAGATTTCTAGAAGAAAATTCTAAAAACTCTAGAGTCTCAAAGAAAATCTTTGCGATTTAGAAGACAAGTTGAAAAAATCTTGAAATGTGGAGAAGAAATTACTAGAAATTTCCTGAACTCTCGATTTTTAAAAACAAATTTTCTAAAAAAAAACCTTCATTTAAATCTTTGCAATTTACTGGAAATTTTCTAAATTCTACAAAAAAATATACATTTCTAGATTTTTTTTTAATTCGAAAAACTTCACAATTTAAAAGACAGCTTGAAAAAAAACAATCTTGATATCTGGAGAAATGACTGAAAAGAGTTTAGATTTCTAGGAACAGATTTTCTAGAAAAATCTATAGCCTCCAAATCTGAATAAAGTTCTGAGTTCTAGAAAAAAGTCTAAAGTTCTGGAAATGATTTTTTTAGCCCTGAAAGAAATCTTTGCAATATTAAAATCTTAAAGAGAAATTACTGGAAACAGCCTTAAAGAAAATTCTATAAATATTGAAACGAACTTTCTAAAAAAAAACTAGCGAATAAGCCCTTTGTTAAAAATTCTGGAAATATGAAGAAGAAATGACTGTAAACTTTTAGAAACCTCCAAAAAAGTTCTAGAAATCTACAAGTGAAAAATTCTAGGATCCTTGATCAAAATTCTTTGGAAAGGAAGATGCAAAAAACTGAAAATATGGAGAAGAAAGTCCTGAAACTTCCAGAAGCATCTAAATAAGTTCTAGAAATTTAGAAAAAAAAATTTCCTAATAAATTGTAAAGTTAAACAAAATCATGAAAGAACTTTCAGAAAAATTTAGAACTCTCGAATAAAATCTTTGCTAAAAATTCTGGAAATATCTATCTATCCACAAAAAACGTTTTATAAATCTAAAATGAAATCTTGTGAAAAAGTATGGATCATCTAAGAAAATCCTTTTGAAAGGATGCATTTTAAAAAAGAAGCGTACTAAACCAATGAAAATGTGGAGAATTCGTTGGATATCTTGCAAAGTGTAGTTGAAAATTACTCCTACAATTTCATATTGTTTAGAATTTGGTACTTTCTCGTGTTTAAATTTTTCGTTATAATTAAACATTTTCAAAAATCTTAACGTGTGTAATTCTTAACAATACCTGAGACTCTATATTTCTAAGACTTCCTGCAATTCTAAAATCTTTAACAGCTTTAAAGTTTTCTGAAATTTTAAAATTCTAAGACATTCTAAAGTTTTAGAATTCATAAACTACAGTTTTTCAACTATTTCAGATTTTGTAAAATTTCCGGAAGTTTTTTTTAGATTTTTTAGTGATTTTAGATTTTCAAACCTTTTTAAAGTATTGAAATACTAAAACTTTCTAATTTTTTTTAAATATTAAAATTTTGAAATACTTAATTTCCATAATTTCTAAAACTATTTAATCTTGAATACAAATTTCCATTTTTTTTCTGATTACTTAGCTTTTATAAATCCTAATAATTTCAAATTTAATTTAATTTTTATTAATTACAATTTTTTGCAATTGAAGTCTTTTTAGAATTATTCAAAAAATTTAATCTAAATTTAAGAAATTGTAACTTATACACGTTCAAGACTTTCTGGAGTTTTAATTTTAAATCTTATAATAAATAATACACATTTTTATTGACAAACTATACATATTTACATTTAAATAATGAATAATGGATGATGTGTTAGTGAGTTAGTTCGTCAAAAGGCTATCGACCAGAGGTCTTTCTGCCTTTTTAAATCTTATTTTTTCCTACAATTTAAGATTTCTGAGAATTTTCGAATTTTTTTTTTAATTTTTCGTTATAATTTCAAATTTTCTAAAACTCTCCGAAAAACCTTGACGTCTGTAATTTTTATTAATCTAAATTTCACTAGATTTCTAAGATTTCCTGCATTTCTAAAATTTTCTGAAACTTCTAAGACTTTCTAGATTTTCAAAATTCATAACCTAAAGTTTTTCTACAATTTCAGATTCTGTAATAATTCTAAAAGTTTTATTTTTACAATTTTTAATGATTTAGAATTTTAAATCTTTCTAGATTATGAAAATTTTCTGAACTTTTTTATTTTATTTTTTGAGTTCTGAAATTCTTAATTTCGAGTTTTCTTTTCTTAAAAAAATCTTTAAAAGTGTAAAATAATTATTAAATCCAGTTTGTTGAAAAGCTTTTAGAGTTCTAAGACGTTATAAATTCCCTAATAATTCTGAAGTTTTCTCAAATTTTACATTTCCTAATAATTCCTCAACTTGGCAATATTTTCTATACTTACGGCTTTTGTAATTATTAATATTTTCAAATTTTGTTTTAATGTATATATATATAATTCTTATTAATTGGTTTTTTATAATTAAAATTAATAATAAAATTTTGCATGTTATTTAAATTCCTAATCTTAAGTTTTAGAATATTGTAATTATCCAGAAATTCAAGTCTTTTAGAAGTTATAAAATTCTTACTAGTTTTAAAGTTCTCTGCACTTCTTAAACTTTCTGGAATTTTAATTAATTATTTTTTTTACTATTTTAAATTTTTAAAGAATTTTGTTAAAATTGTGTTTTTTTTTTAGTTCTAAAAATGATGACGTCTATCTATAATTCTCAACAAAACCAAATTTCTACGGATTTCTAAGATTTCTAAAATCAATAAAAACTCTTATTTTTTTTCTAAAGTTTTAAAACTTAAAAAAATTAACAATTTTGATTTTTTTAAATACTAATCATTCTAAATTTTTCTCAAAGTTTCTAAAGTTTCCACAATTCTTAATTTCCATAATATAAAACAAGTCCAATTGTAAATAAATCTAAAATTCTTACTTTTCTTAAGTAATCAGAATTTTCTGGTACTTGGACAATTGTTAATAATATCAAATTTCTTTGAAGGTATAAAATTACTATTATTAAACGTTCTAAAAATTTTGACGTCTATATTTCTTAGCAATAGTAAATTGCTTAGACTTTGAAAGTTTAAACTTCTAAGACAATATGACGTTTAGAATTCATAATCTTTTAATGTTCTAAAATATTCTAGAGTTTAAGAATTCATATTATTTTTTTAAAAATAATTTCAGGTTTTGCAATAATTCCGAAAGTTTTTATTTACTTGAACATTTTAAAGATTTCCCTAGATATTTTTAAAATTTCTAGAGTACTTTAGTAATTTCTAAGAACAGTATTCTTTTTATTAAATCCTCAAAGTAATAACATCCTTATTAATTATAGTTTGCTAAAATTCTGGTCTTTCGAGAGTTCTAAGACGTTTAAAATCTCTTAATAAACTCTTAATAATTTCATATTTCACAATTTTTATTTTTTTTGTAATTCTAGACTTTCAAGATTTACTAGGTTTTTTTAAATTCCCATCAAAGTTTTTTAAAGTTATTTCTAAACATCTAAGAATTTTAATTTTGAATCTTATTTTTTCCTACAATTTTAGATTTCTTAGAATTTTCTGGTATAATTTTTTGTTATGATTCCAAATGTTTTAAAATTTCAGAAACAACCTTGGCCTCTGTAAGTCTTAGTAATACTATTTTTTTTTAGATTTCTAAAATGTTTAACAACTCTAATGCTTCCTGAAATTATTAACTTTTAAGGTTTTCTGGAGTTTTAGAATTCAAAATCTAGTTATTTCACAATTTTAGATTTTATCGCTAATAATTAAACAATTGTATTGTTAAAAATTTCAAGACTTCCTAGAGCTTTAAAGTATTTAAACATCTAAAATTTTCTGTAAATCTTTTTTTAATTTCTAGAATTTTGAATTTTTTTATTTCTCCAATTTTCTAAAAACTGTACTTTTCCTTTTCCAAAAAAAAACTCTAAAATTGTTAAATCTTTATTAATTCCATATTACTTTTTTTTAATTTATTTACGGCTAATCACCATATTACAATATATTACAAAATCTTAAATTACCTAGTTATACATAATAATTAAATAACTAAATAAAATACTCTTAAAATTACAGTGCAGCATGGAAATCAATAATTATTGTGAACAATGAAATACAATCTTGCAAAATATGTGCTTGTATAATACTTGAAGATTAAACAGGATTTTAATTAAAAAAAGACAAAAAGAAAGAAACAAACAAAAATTTACGACATACAAACAGTTAGTTTAAGGTGCTTTATCAAATGTTTAAATCTACCAAAACTGGTGGCAAAAATGGATACATTATAAGTTTTATTTAATATATTCCAAAATCTTTGCATTCGGCATAACGGTTTATTACTTGATCTATGATCTTAAATTTCTAATATTGTCTAAGACTTTTGGCTTCTATGTTTCTTAATAATTCCAATATCTGTTAGAAAATGCGCTAGACGTTTAGGATTGGAAAAGTCAACAGTACATAAGGTACTAGCAGCGAACAAATTTAAAGCATTTAAACGAGGATGTGTTCAAACATAACATTCTTTGGTTGTAGCTATCAGGCTCAGCGTCTGTTTAGCATACAAAAACGAGCCATCAGAATAATGTTAGACCTAAAATACAAAGAATCCATAGTAGAAATCAATTCAAAGATAACAAAATATTAACTTTATAGGGAATGTATTCCCAATGTAAATCCTTAACTACATCCAGACTCTCTGACTTGTTTGTAACCATAGTGTCATCAGCGTATAAAACCACTTCTGCATCCCCAAGTGCACCGGGTAGGTCATTAATAAAAACTAAAAATAACACAGGACCAAGAATAGATCCTTGTGGTACACCATGTACAATTGGCAATGCATTGGATACAGAACTCTGTGATAAAACGCATTGTTTATGATTTGAAAGATATGACAAAACCAATCTGCAACTATCTGGATGTAGGTTATAGAAATACAATTTTCTGAGCAAAATACTATGGGAAAGACAATCGAATGCCTTCGAAAGGTCTAAGAATGAGGATTTACTAACATATTTCTTCTCAAAGGTGACAATCGTCCACTCTACAAAATTACTGATTGCTTCAGTGGTTGAACGCCCTTTTCGAAAACTATAATGTTCGTTCCGAAATATGTTAAAATGTTCAAAATATGCCATCAATTGATGAGCAAGAAGGTTTTCGAGGATTTTGCCGAATATGGGGGTCAGATGATTCACCAGATTTGTGGAGTGGTATAACCAATCCAATTTTTAGTGCATCCGGAAAAAAATTATTTTCTATGCATTTATTAATTAATGTTGTCAACGGAGAAATTATAGTATTTAAAACCGATTTTATAACGGCTTAACAGAAAATTTTTGGATATAGATAAGCTGTGTTAAATCATCATCATTTAACCGCAGGAATCTATGGTTCAACCATTACCTCGCAATAACTTGACACCCTGTATTTCATGACTTTTAATAGATTTAGTTCCCTAACAAATAACTAAATATTATGTGACTATATAAATAATTGTAACCAACCTTGCTTAAGGGCATATAATGTTAATCCAGAACTGTAGCTGTAATTACTGTCAAAAAAAAAAATTGTATACAGATCAAAGAGAAATCGGGTCACCGCCAATATAATTATTAACTATTAATTCTCTCCTCTAAACTTTAAAGTTTAATTAATCGCAAAGTTCATAGCTAACAGTACCTTCTAACCTTTCATCCTAACCTAATCATTCAAGTTGTTTGGAGTGGGCGGAAATAAATCCACCTACGCCACTTTCCTCCAGGAATTCAGCACGTTTTACGTAATTTTATTTGATTTTGATTAATATATACACACACACACAGTTACGCCGCACTTTCTTGCAGACCTTTTTTCCCCAGTCAGTCCGTTTCCATTAGCAGGATTTTAATTGCAAATTTAAACACCGATTAAATTACGCACTCGACTCGCTCGTAAATCATTTCACGGCGATCATTCGCAATAATAATAAAAAAAGAGATTTACGGGCTGCAATTACAGAGAAATTGATACCAGACGTAACTGAAATGCAACAGAAAGTTGTTTATCGATACAAAAGTGCCGCTGCATTAATATCAAGACACAAAATATTGACATAATAAGTAAGTAATCTTTTAAAGAAATACTGACACAGTCTAGGGTTTCTGAATGTTTTTAATTTTCAGTATTTCTTTAAGTGTTATTATGGAGTTTCGACAAGTAACAGCCGCATCAATCCAATAATTAATCTTTTTTCTTGAATTAGTTCCGCATGGAGCTCGTGGTGAGACATTTTGTAATATAGAAATAACACAAAATATTAAACAGTGAAACAAACCAAGCGTAAATTGTGTTATTTCTACATTAGTAATTAATCTAATGCACCGATGAGATCCGAAATAGATAAAAACCGGTTAATGATTGTTGTTTACAGGCAAATAATAATTTTAAACGTTGTGTCCATTCATTGATTACGAATGTAATTATTGTTTCGTTCATTCTGGAGTACTTCCCTTGGCAAAAATCTATTATTATTAGTTGACTTTCAGCGCACGTGAATAATTTATTATCTTCGTTGTTACTCATTCCCGTCCGCTCTCACACTTATCTTTAATTCATTAGCAATTAACTGCACCGGAGGTCCTGCTCAGCTTCCCACGGAAATTCTTAAAACTTTCATTCGCAAATTGTGCACGCGAATATCCAATTAGTTACACACAGCAAATGCATATCGGCTATTTTGTCGTCAGTGTCATCGCATAATTAAAAAGTGAAAAACACGAAAATTATAGCTTAATGTATGTTATTAAACATAATTTATGATAATAATTGTTTATGTGTTTGATTATAAAATTATGTGACTATGTGTGTGCAGTTAAATTTACTGCCTTGATGATTTTAAAATACAAATTTATATTACTATTACTGATGAAGGTTTAAATTAAATTACACTTGGCTTGTTTCACAAATTTTCTCTAATTACTCGACTTGTGAAACAAGTGTAATTTAATTTAAACCTTCATCAGTAATAGTTTAAAATGTTTCACCAAATGATAGATGAGATAGTCATTCAAGAAATATAAATTTATTTGTATCGCTATTAAAAACCAAAAGATTTTTAATATTTTTTGGTGATGGTAAGGTTCTTGTCGTTGAATGAGGACCAGCTTGCAGGATTTTGACTTTCCAACTGCGGTTTAAACGATTGTAACTAGTTTGAGAATCCACAATGAAGTATTTAGTAAATGAATGAGAAAATACTTAGCTGCTTTGATCCGGATGTTTTCTGAACGGACGGTAGGAATTAACCAGTCTTGATCAAAATCCCTATATTTAACGGCAGAGTCATCCTTCAAGTGAGAAAGTTCATTTAGGTTCAGTAGATAATAACCTGCCTAGATGAATTTTGTAAGTAACTTCATTCCATAGTATTGGCAGTGATATGTATCAATTTTTGATTGATCTCAGTGAAGGATGCGAAACTATGAAATTGCTCATGAATAAGGTACAACCAATAAAACAATAACCAAAACCCATCCTGAAAATGAAAGCTCATCAGTTGCGAACAATCAGCTTTGGCAGTAATACAACTAGTAATCCATAGAGCATGATTTTTGAATGCTGCCAGTTGAATCACTAATAACGCTGAGGACACGCGGCAACACTAAAATTAAAAGAAACAAAAAACGTACGCGTAAGAAGACACATCTGGCAAAGTAGACCAGTTTTGGTTTCTCATAAGAGAAACTACCGTCGCCAGACTATAACCAAAGTACGATATTCGAGGAATCATCTCGGATCTCCCTTAGAAGCAGGAAAGGGGCGAAACGAACCGATAGATAGAAATCATACATTCCAGCCAATCCTATGGTTCCTTTGAGGAAGTGATCGGAAAAGTCAAAGGCAGGTCTTTTCAAACTGCATAAACGAAAACTTCCAAACAGAGTGGAAGCGAGATTATCTAAGGATATAATCTAAGGAATAATTCGGGGCTTCTTTTGAAAAGAGGCCTAAATTCAAGGAACATCTATAGGTAAGGAGAAGGTCAACAAATTCTCTGGGCAAGATTTTTGAGGTATTAAAAGGAACAGACAGAGAGGGTTTTTAAAAAGCTTGGAAGAACTATTCTAGAGTGAGAGCAAAATTACCTCACTCTTTGGTGTTACTCATCATCCATAAATCTTCAGAATCACTTGACTAGGAGACACTTGATAAGATGAAGATCTTATCGGAAAGGTGGGGCACAAAACCACTCGTTACTCATCATTTAGTAGCTACAAATATTAATAGAAATAATATTGTGTACCATTGTACTAGAATAATCCTTTCGTTTAGGAAACTTGGTCAGCTAAGAACAATTGTCGGTTTTTCTGGGGTATGGAGGTCTACCAAGACCCAGTGAAGAAAAAAATTATTAAAGGAAAATCCATTATGGATTTATTAAGGTAACTCCTTCTGAAACCATGATTTTTGGAACAAAGAACAGCTTCATTCAACGAGATAACTCAAAGGATTTGATTTCTTCTTATAAAATAAAATGGATTTCACAATTTACCCAACGAAATTCTTCTTCTAAATACAGTGTACTATCGTTTTTGACCAGGAAAGGTGCTGGCCAAACATTATACCGAGATATTTTATTGGATTTAATTCATTCTTCAGTATTGGAGGGAATCGATCTTCTGTTTTTTTGACGTGTGGTCGGTTGAAAAGCATATACTCTTATCAAAATTTATTTCAAGTTTGCCCATTTCTCGTAAGTGTTGAGAGCAACCTGAAAAGTTCTCTCAAGGTGTACTATGGTGGATCGCCCAATACGCGATACCGTTTGTAGTTTGTAGAGAAACTAGAGCTGAATCGCGTATTGGGCGATCATTTGTTTTACAATGTCGTGGATAGAGCAGAGCTTGAAAGCGTGTTGTTAATTTTGCAGTAAAACTTTGTGTTCCGAAAAAAGTTGGGCAAGACTCTTATAAAGTAGTTGGGGAAGTTAATATGGATCATTTTATAAATGATTCCAACGTTGAACGCTTTCTAAATGTTGATCAAAACTAGGAACTTTATCAAATGATAAATAATCCATGTGTGATATTAGCAAAGTACAGTTTTATTTATCATTTGATAAAGTTTGTGATTAAAGGTGCGTCACATCATCAAAGCTATCGTCCAACAGATTGATAAAAACTGCCGCTGCATCGCAGTTTATCGTAAAGCCACACTAGAGAACTGATGGATAGTGGATCTGCCGGCTTAAAAACCGACTTCAAAATTAGGAATGATATTTTGGTTGTCGAGGAAGACCGAAATAATAATAATAATCTTTATTGTCCAACAGATATACCATAAAAGGACAAATAACACAAATGTATAGAATTCTAAAACTAAACATTGTAAAATTAATAAGTAAATACAATTAATAATGGAACAACTCAGTAGAATCTTCTCTACTAGCTTGTTTAATAAGTTGAGAATTCTGACAGGACGGTAGCTAGATATAATCTTCTCTAGTAGCTTGTTTAACAAGTTGAACATCCTGATGATACGGTAGCTAGGTGGTAATAGCGACGATTGGCCCACCTTGCGATTGGGTGGAGGGGAACCATCCTTCCAAATGCATTGCGGCGTTCGCCATATTCAAGAGCTCGTATTTACTCTTGCGAACGAGGTTTTTCACCATCGTGGTGAAAATACACTCGATGATATCTGTGACTTTTCAAGCTGCTTTATGAGCTTTACGGATGTGGCCGGATGACAGGTCCACTTCCGTTTGTTACTGCCTCGACTTTAAAGTTAAAATTATCGCTAGGGTTGAAGGTAAATTGATAGTCTGAAGAGTCCGCAAATGCCTCAAAGTTATTGGTCTTGGTGTAAATGCGGCAATTCGCACTTTGTAACGCTTGGTTTCCAATGTATTGTCGCTTGAGCGTCCAAACCAACTTCTCAAGCACACTATTTCGGTTACTTCGGTTTATCCCCCACGTCACAACAGCTGCTGCCTTAGGTAAAAACTCTATCCTAGGAACTCCGAACCTTTAAGATATAAGCTCTGGGTAAGATCATTGAAGAAGAAAATAAGGGCAGGACTTTTGAAAGGCTTGGACAAATCTCAAATAGAAATACTCCACATTTCAGCGGAGGAACTACTCACAATAATCAAAATAATCAAAGGTGGCATTTTATTAACCGAAGGCCATGGTAAGGTTATTGAGAAGAAGAGAGTGAAGCTGACACCTTCATAAACATAAGGAAATAATTAGTATCTACTCAATAGTTCAATGGATGTTGTTGTAGCTCAGGGATAAGATACAAACCTTGAGGCATTGATTGGTGTTGATATAAAAATCAAGACAATTTTTTTTTAATAAAACACTTTATAACTTTGTTTTATCACTATATTTTGGATAACTGTGACTAGTTACTAGAAACTAGTCACAGTTATCGAAAATATAGTGGTGAAACAAAGTTATAAAGCGTTTCATTTAAACTGTTTATCAAAATGCACCACCAAGTTAACGCCGCCATCATACAAGAATAAGGCAAAAAGTGTTCAAATTAGCTGTAATAGCAAAATAAAAGTGAAAATAACCTCTGATAATATTGAGGACACGTAGCAACATCAAACGAAAAATAAGTTCCCCGGTGTAGAAATGTGTAGTCGCAAAAATGCAACAGAGGTTAAGCCACTCGCAAAAAAACTACTAGAGTCAGAACAAAACAAAATGTCCAGATCGGAAGAACAATCCTTTATTGAAGAAACAATGCTGAAAATTATTTTAGATCTATAGAAGCTTGCTTTGAAATTCTAAATCTATAAAAGAAATCTTGGTAGAATTTTTGAAAAAGTCTGGATGAGATTTTTTTAAATTAAACCTATTGGAAACTCTAGTAATTTGAATAAATATCCTCGTGAAGTTGCTGAATAAAGCAAGAAAACTTATAAAAAATGTAAATTTAAAAAAATTCTAGATAACTTGAAAAAAATAATTGATAAAAAACTTCTAGAACTCTCAAAAAATGCAATTGAAAGAAAAATTATTTTTTTCTTAACTTTTGATAAAATATGTTTAGAAGAGAAACTTGGGAAATTGGAAAGCAATTGTATTGTCTTCAATTCTGGAAATTTTCAAATCTGTAAAAGAAGATTTGCTTTGAAATTCTAGATGTCGTTGAAATAAAAAGGACAAGATCCGAGGAATTGCCAGAGACTTCCTTTTCGAACAGGAAGAGACCAAAGATGAATCAAGGTAAAAACTTGAGAGAGTCGCAGAAAAAATAAAAATTAGCTTTTTGAACTAATCCTAAACTTAGTTTTAGCATTAAAAGAAAGCTTTTTTCGAAATTCTAGATGGTGCTCAAACAAAAGGAGAAATTTTTGAAAAAGTCGAAATTTGGAAGTGAACATTAGATTTAGAAATCTCCTTTTATAACTTTAGATTTATAAAATAATTCTTGAAAAAAAAACTAGTAACTTCAAATCTCTTGAAATGATCGAAGATAGAGAAGAAGTTTCTAGTAAATGAAAGAACAGAATACAATTTTCGCAGTTTGAAGAAAACATTTCTTAAAGAAAATTCTAGTACTCTTAAAAAATTTGCAATTTGGAAGAGAAATTCTTGTAAGAGTCAAAAAAAGAAAGTTTCGATAAAATATTCTTAGAAGAAAATCTTGGGAAACTGGAAAGGAATTGAAGACAATTTTCTGAAAAATTCCAGATTTGTAGATTAGCTTTAAAATTCTAGATGTCGCTGAAATAATAAGGACAAGATCCGAGGAATTGCCTGGAACTTCATTTGCAAACAGGAAAAGAGCAAAGACGAATCAAATTAAACTCTCTATCGAAGGAAAAAATTAACTTTTTGACTTTTGAAAATTAATCTTAAACTTAGCTTTAGTATAAATAATACGGGACTTTCTTCGCGAACAGGTAAAAACTTCTTCGCAGGGATCCTTATAGCTATAAGCCAATTCTCTTAGAAAGTTGAAGAAAAAATTAAAACTAGCTTTTTGAAAACTATTCCTAAACCAGTATTTGAAGAAAGCTTTCTTAGAAATTCTAGATGACGCCCAAACAAAAGGATAAGATCCGAGGAATTGCCTGGGACCTCCTTTGCTACCTGGATGAATAAAGGTAAAAAATTGTTTTAAAATTCTAAATATTCTTGGTAGAAATCTTGAAAAATTTCTCGAACTTTGGAAGTGAACAACCGATTTAGAAATCTAGTTTTAAAACTCTAGATTTATAAAAGAATTCTTGAAATATAAACTCGTAACTTCGAATTTCTTAAAATGATCGAAGATAGAGAAGAAGTTTCTAGTAAATTAAAGAACCTTTAATAAAATTTTCGCAGTTTAAAGAAAACATTTCTTAAAGAAAATTCTAGAACTCTCAAAAAATTTAGAATTTGGAAGAGAAATTCTTATTAATAATGATAATAACCATTTTTTCAAAATAGTAGTCGTATATAGCAGAATCACAATAAGGTACATTACAATTAAGTTACACACATCACTGTTTGAAAACGTTACAAGGAAGAGAAGAAGGAAAGAAAAGCAAGTGTCTGTAAAAATATGTAAATATTAGAAAATTCTAGACTTTTTGAATAGATTTTGATGAAAAACTTAGAACAAAAAAACAATTAGAAATAGAAATTCTTATAAGAAAGAAAAAAAACTTAATAAAACATGTTTAGAAGAAAAACTTGGGAAACTGGAAAGGAATTGAAGACAATATGCTGAAAAATTCCAGATCTGTAGAAGAAGACTTGATTTGAAATTCTAGATGTCGCTGAGACAAAAGGACAAGATCCGAGGAATTGCCTGGGACTTGTTTTAAAATTCTAAACCTATAAAAGAAATCATAATAGAATTCTTGGAAAAGTCCTCGAAATTTGAAAGTGAACATAGATTTAGAAATCCGTTCTAAAACTATATTTATAAAAGAATTCTTGAAAAATATAACTTTGAATTTCTTGAAATGATCGAAGATAGAGAAGAAGTTTCTAGTAAATGAAAGAACCTTTTTCGCAATTTGAAGAAAACATTTCTTAAAGAAAATTCTAGAATTATTAAAAAAATTGCAATTTGGAAGAGAAATTCCTATTAATAATAATATTAACCTTTTTTTTAATAGTAGATCTCTTGAAAATAATTTTATAAAAAACTTCTTTGCAATTTCAAAGAGAAACTCTTGTAAGAAAGAAAAAACTTAATAAAATATGTTTAGAAGAAAAACTTGGGAAACTGGAAAGGAATTGAAGATAATATGCTGGAAAATTCCAGATCTGTAAAAGAAGACTTGGTTTGAAATTCTAGATGTCGCTGAAACAAAAGAACAAGATCCAAGGAATTGCTTGGGATTTCCTTTGTGATAGCAAAGACGAATCTAAGTAATCTCTCCATCGAAGGAAAAAATAACTTTTTTTTCAGGTTTAAAAAGGAAAGAACAAAAAGTTGCTGGCAAGTTTCTGTAAACTAGGTCCAGAAGAAAACTTTAGAATCTGGAAAGGAATTGAAAACAATATGCTGGAAAATTCCATATGTGTAAAAGAATTCTTACTTCAAAATTCTAGATGTCGCTGAAATAAAAGGACAAGGTCCGAGGAATTTCCCAGCATCTTCTTTGTAAACAAGAAGATAGCAAAGACTAATAAAGGTAAACTCTTCATTGAAGGAAAGAAAAAAAATAACTTTTTGACTTTTGAAAATTAATCTTATACTTAGCTTTAGTATAAATCAGAAGTAAGACGTAAGAATTATTATTATTATTTCTGATTTATATTAATATTCGCCCAGTAGTATTATTGTACTAATTTTAGCTTTAGTGTTAGAAGAAAAATTTCTTTAAAATTCTAAATGCCTCTCAAACAAAATGACAAGATTCCAGGAATTGCCTTGGACTTCCTCTGCGAACAAGAAGAGGGCAATAATTAATCAAGGTAAAAACTTCTTCCCTTCTAGATATAAGTTAATTTTCTGAAGAAGTAGCGGAAAAAGATGAGATTTTTAAAAAGTATTATAAAAGAATTCTTGAAAAAAATAACTCGTAACATCAAATCTCTTGAAATGATCGAAGATAGAGAAGAAGTTTCTTTCTGAGGAAGTAGCGAAAAAAAAGACGAAGCTGTAGTAGTAAACAGTAAGCTTATCGCGAATGACTATTACGAGACGCGTTGAAGATTTGGGGAAAAATCTTCTGCTGCAACTAAAAGCAAAAGCAAAACCATTTGAAATGTTTTCGATTGCGGTTGATGAATTGACAGACGTGAGTGATACTGACAAATTATTAGTGTTTATACGAATAGTTTCCAGCAGGTTTGAAATAACTGAAGAGCTAGCTGCAATGAAAAGCATGCATTAAACAACTACAAGTGAAAATTTGTTCAAACAAGTCTCAGACGTCACTGATGATGACCTTGAGCTTAGCTGGAATAAAATTATAGGAGTGCAAGAAGTATGATAGGACGTCACAACGGATTAGTTGCCCGTCTTCGGCAAAAGGTCGCGGATTCTAACAACTGTCCACCAATGGCGTTCCATTGCATAATCCACCAGCAACATCTGTGTCCAAAACACCTGAATTTAGAACATGTTAGGCCGGTTGTTATAAATTTGGTGAACTTCATCAGGTCTCTGAATCACAGAATATTCAAAGAATTTTGTAAAGGAAATTGAGTGTAAATATGATGACGTGTTGTACCACAGTGAAGTCCGTTGGTTGAATATTGACAACGTTCTCAAACGCTTTTTTTGCCTCGAAATGCGAGATTTAAGCTTTCATGACTGAAAAATCAAACACAGTTACTGAATTGAGCAAAGTTTTATTTTATGCGATTTGATGCAATATTTGAATGATCTTGGACGTAAATGCATTTCAAGCCAAATTACAACTATTAATACAACAAGCTGAACGGGAAATATTGGTACATTTTCCAACGTGTTCTAAACTGAAGAAGGAAGAAATCAATGTTTGCTCCCCAAAGAGAAGAATTATTGAACTGTCAAGACTGCTTAGCGACCATTTCGACGAGAGATTTACGGATTTTCATGAGCTGAAATGAATGATATCCGAATTTTTGCAAATCCATTCTCAATCAATTGAATTACAAAAAATCGAAAAACTTCAAAACAAATTTTGTTGTCGTCTTCAGGTAACTAACAATCTAATTGTTATTCAAATGTATAGGTATATGTAGGGTGAGTGTGTGGCCTCTAACCCACAATCCAATCACTAAAATATAAGCGGTTTTATGCAATAATTTTCTGATAATAAGAAGACATTTCGTAATTTTGTTCCACGAAAATTTCAACATTTCTTATTTCATGGCAACACTCGTTTATTTTAAAATAATTGAAGGGTGGGATAGTGGCCACCCACCCACCCTACAAATACATAAATAATTAATTTCAGAAAACAGTTTATAGTTTCCAAAAAAACTCAAAACCTCCGTTTTCAAGGGAACTAAAAGTCTGACTGTGATTGATATAGGTATATGTAGGGTGGGTGGGTTGCCTCTATCCTACCTCCAAATCGCTAAATTATAAGCGATAGCTTTATTGAATCAATTTGTGACAATAAGAAAACATTCTGTACTTTTTTCCATGAATATTCTCTTTCAAATATTTTCTCCATTTTAGAGAAACACTCGTTTATATTAATATAATTGGAGAGTGGGATAGTAGACACCCACCCACTATAGAAATACATTAAAATTTAATTCTAGAAAACAGTTTTTAGTTTCTAAAAAACTTGTATTCAGAAAACTAAAAATCTGATTATGATTGAAATATATAGGTATATGTAAAATGGGTGGGTGGCCTCTAACCCACCCTCCAAGCACTAAAACATAATCGAGGGTTTTATTAAATCTATTTATGATAATAAGAAAATTTTTTCAAACATTTTATTTAATGAATATTCTTTTTCAAATATTTTTTATATCCCAGGAAAGACTCGTTTCTATTAATATAATTAGAGAGTGGGATAGTGGCCACCCTCCCACTCTACAAATACATTAAACTTTAATTCAAGAAAACAGATTTTAGTTTCCAAAATCTTCAAAACCAATTTTGTTTTTGTTTTCAAGGAAACTAAAAGTCTGTCGGTGATTGAAGTATGTAAGTATATGTAGGGTGGGTGGGTGGCCTCTATCCCACCCTCGAATCACTAAAACACGAGCGAGGGTTTTGTTGAATCAATTTCTGACAATAAGAATACATTTCGTATTTTTATTTCATGAATATTTGCTTTCAAACATTTTTTTTCATTTTAAAGAAACATTCGTTTATATAAAAATAATTGGAATAGTTTCCACCCACCCAGCCTACAAATACATTAAAATTAAATTCTAGAAAACAGTTTTTAGTTTCTAAAAAACTACAGTGACCACCCTCCCACCCTACAAATACATAAAACTTTAATTAATGAAAACAGATTTTAGTTTCCAAAATCTTCAAAACCAATTTTGTTGTTGTTTTCAAGGAAACTAAAAGTCTGTCGGTGATTGAAGTATGTAAGTATATGTAGGGTGGGTGGGTGGCCTCTATCCCACCCTCCAATCACTAAAACACGAGCGAGGGTTTTGTTGAATCAATTTCTGACAATAAGAATACATTTCGTATTTTTATTTCATGAATATTTGCTTTCAAACATTTTTTTTCATTTTAAAGAAACATTCGTTTATATAAAAATAATTGGAATAGTTTCCACCCACCCAGCCTACAAATACATTAAAATTAAATTCTAGAAAACAGTTTTTAGTTTCTAAAAAACTACAGTGACCACCCTCCCACCCTACAAATACATAAAACTTTAATTAATGAAAACAGATTTTAGTTTCCAAAATCTTCAAAACCAATTTTGTTGTTGTTTTCAAGGAAACTAAAAGTCTGTCGGTGATTGAAGTATGTAAGTATATGTAGGGTGGGTGGGTGGCCTCTATCCCACCCTCCAATCACTAAAACACGAGCGAGGGTTTTGTTGAATCAATTTCTGACAATAAGAATACATTTCGTATTTTTATTTCATGAATATTCTCTTTCAAACATTTTTTTTTCATTTTAAAGAAACATTCGTTTATATAAAAATAATTGTAATAGTTAACACCCACCCACCCTACAAATACATTAAAATTTAATTCTAGAAAACAGTTTTTAGTTTCTAAAAAACTATAGTGGCCACCCTCCCACCCTACAAATACATTAAACTTTAATTCAAGAAAACAGTTTTTAGTTTCCAAAATCTTCAAAACCAATTTTGTTGTTGTTTTCAAGGAAACTAAAAGTCTGTCGGTGATTGAAGTATGTAAGTATATGTAGGGTGGGTGGGTGGCCTCTATCCCACCCTGCAATCACTAAAACACGAGCGAGGGTTTTGTTGAATCAATTTTTGATTAATAAGAAAACATTTCGTATTTTTATTTCATGAATATTCTCTTTCAAACATTTTTTTTCATTTCAAAAAAAACATTCGTTTATATAGAGATAATTGGAATAGTTTCCATCCACCCAGCCTACAAATACATTGAAATTTAATTCTAGAAAACAGTTTTTAGTTTCTAAAAAACTTGTGTTCAGAAAACTAAAAATCTGATTATGATTAAAATATATAGGTATATGTAAAATGGGTGGGTGGCCTCTAACCCACCCTCCAAGCACTAAAACATAATCGAGGGTTTTATTAAATCTATTTATGATAATAAGAAAAATTTTTCAAACATTTAATTTAATGAATATTCTTTTTCAAATATTTTTTATATCCCAGGAAAGACTCGTTCTATTAATATAATTAGAGAGTGAGATAGTGGACACCCTCCTCCTCCCCCAAAAAACATTAAACTTTAATTCAAGAAAACAGTTTTTACTTTCCAAAATCTTCAAAACCAATTTTGTTATCGTTTTCAAAGAAACTAAAAGTCTGTCGGTGATTGAAGTATGTAAGTATATGTAGGGTGGGTGGGTGGCCTCTATCCCACCCTCGAATCACTAAAACACAAGCGAGGGTTTTGTTGAATCAATTTTTGATTAATAAGAAAACATTTCGTATTTTTATTTCATGAATATTTGCTTTCAAACATTTTTTTTTCATTTCAAAGAAACATTCGTTTATATAAAAATAATTGGAATAGTTACATCCACCCACCCTACAAATACATTAAAATTTAACTCTAGAAAACAGTTTTTAGTTTCTGTAAAACTATAGTGGCCACCCTCCCACCCTACAAATACATAAAACATTAATCAAGAAAACAATTTTTAGTTTCCAAAATCTTCAAAACCAATTTTGTTGTTGTTTTCAAGGAAACTAAAAGTCTGTCGGTGATTGAAGTATGTAAGTATATGTAGGGTGGGTGGGTGGCCTCTATCCCACCCTCCAATCACTAAAACACGAGCGAGGGTTTTGTTGAATCAATTTCTGACAATAAGAAAACATTTCGTATTTTTATTTCATGAATATTCTCTTTCAAACATTTTTTTTCATTTTAAAGAAACATTCGTTTATATACAAATAATTGGAATAGTTTCCATCCACCCAGCCTACAAATACATTAAAATTTAATTCTAGAAAATAGTTTTTAGTTTCTGTAAAACTATAGTGACCACCCTCCCACCCTACAAATACATAAAACTTTAATTCAAGAAAACAGATTTTAGTTTCCAAAATCTTCAAAACCAATTTTGTTGTTGTTTTCAAGGAAACTAAAAGTCTGTCGGTGATTGAAGTATGTAAGTATATGTAGGGTGGGTGGGTGGCCTCTATCCCACCCTCCAATCACTAAAACACGAGCGAGGGTTTTTTTGAATCAATTTTTGATTAATAAGAAAACATTTCGTATTTTTATTTCATGAATATTCCCTTTCAAACTTTTTTTTTTATTTCAAAGAAACACTCGTTTATATAAAAAAAAATTGGAACAGTTGACACCCACCCACCCTACAAATACATTAAAATTAAATTCTAGAAAACAGTTTTTAGTTTCTAAAAAACTACAGTGACCACCCTCCCACCCTACAAATACATAAAACTTTAATTCATGAAAACAGATTTTAGTTTCCAAAATCTTCAAAACCAATTTTGTTGTTGTTTTCAAGGAAACTAAAAGTCTGTCGGTGATTGAAGTATGTAAGTATATGTAGGGTGGGTGGGTGGCCTCTATCCCACCCTCCAATCACTAAAACACGAGCGAGGGTTTTGTTGAATCAATTTCTGACAATAAGAAAACATTTCGTATTTTTATTTCATGAATATTCTCTTTCAAACATTTTTTTTCATTTTAAAGAAACATTCGTTTATATACAAATAATTGGAATAGTTTCCACCCACCCATCCTACAAATACATTAAAATTTAATTTTAGCAAAGAGTTTTTAGTTTACCAAAAACTTCAACTAAATTTGTTGTCGTTTTTCAGGAAACTAAACTGTTATTTATGTCCTGTAGTAATATTGTCTTATAAAAATATTTTACCTATGCATGGATTTTGGCCCATGTAATATATACCTGGAACAAATATGGCCCGCGTACAAAAGAAAAGGTTGGGCACCACTGCATTAGAAGGTTCCAATGGAATGTATAGCGAAGTAGAAGCCTCCATCTTAAACGGGTTCCAATAAAACCAAAAATAGGGATTCAAAATTAAGGAGGAACGGACCCTCACTAAGAATTTAGAAGAAGACTCAATAAAAGATATAAATATAATCGCTGTACTTCACAAGGACATATTAACAGCGTACAAGAAGGTATGCCCAAAACTATGATGAAAAAAGGGATCACCAAACAAGTACTAAACAAAAAGGACATAAAAGACTTCGAATTGAATAGGTATTAACTAGTATAACGTTACTATTAAATTCTAATAAGGTAAAAAGGAAGAGTAGTTTGGAATCTTTTCTGCTCTAAGTTAAAAAACGATCCGAAAACTTTTAATAAGACTCCTCCAAAACTAAAGACAGGATAGTACCTGAATGAAGGAAGGAAGCAAAAAGAGCTATTACTCATAAGATTTTTCTAGGCATAGAGAGAACTTTGAGTTTAAGTTTTTCGAATTGAATTTTACAGTGGTTATCTATTGTTGTATTCTTAGAATCATCGAAAGGGTAGTTTCTTTTTAAATCATAGGTTATTTTGACACTGACAGCTTTCTCCCGCTCGAAATCTTTACAGAAAGTTGGTATGATACCTCCGCGATACGAAATGAGTCGCTTTACGCTTGAAATATTGCAAACTTATTTCCAAAGTGAGTGCTGTGAAATGAACCACGCACCGCACCTGCTGTAAGCAGGTTTGTACAAAAATTTTGTTAGACTGGTATGCTAGTCTACAAAACTCATGGTCCTCGTTCTCTTACGGTGCAGACAGATGGGAATGTGGCTGCTGTACCCGAGAATGCGAGACTCAATCCACGAACATCAACTCGCCATCGATCTCAATTGCTCAAAATTTTAAGCACTAGCCTGAGGAGAATTCTGCACAAAGATCTCGGATTATTCGCTTACGAGGTCCAATTGACTTAGCAATTGATGGTGCACGGTCATCTGTTTGCAGTTTGGACCTTAGAGCAGCAACAAATTTGGGTTAAAAATCAACTTTTCTGGCGAGGTGCATTTTTATCTTGGCGGCTACGTTAATAAACAAAATTGACGCATCTGGGGCTCGGAAAACTCGCACGTTATTGTCGAGAAGCCAATGCATCCACATAGAGTGACAGTTTGGTGCGGATTGTGGATTGGTGGCCTCATTGGACCATTTTTCTTTGAAAATGAGGTTGTGAACAACGTTTTGGTCAACGGTGAGCGTTACAGAGCCATGTTATACGACTTTTTTTTACAGAAATTGAAAACATAGATTTGGAAGACCTCTGGTTCATTCAGGATGGCGCACCATGTCACACAGCCCATGCCACAATCAATATTTTGTGTAACAAATTGTGTTATCAGCAGTCTTGGCAATGTCAATTGGCCGCCTCGGAGCTGCGATTTAACCCCTTTGGATATTTTTTTGTTAGAGGACAAATGTTATGCTAACAATCCAGAAACGATTGAAACACTTCAGGCCAATATCATCCAAGCAATCCGTAAGCTACACCCCGAAACCATCAACAAGTTCTTGGAAAATTGGAGTGACAGCCGAGGCAGCCACTTGAACGAAGTTGTATTCCATAATTAACGGGAATGTTTGCTCTTACTAATAAATCCATAATACATAGGAAAAAAATAATTTTGTTCATTTTATTGCATTCTTAAAAAGAAACTTGATTGCTTACGCTTTAATTCTCTTCTAAGCTTCTTACAATCGTCAGCTGCTATTAGTTTTGTACAATCCGCTAATTCCCTTTTAAGTTTTATCCAGCTGATCATTACAATCATCATTTAATATTACTTTCCTATCTTCGGCCAATTCTTTTCGGACTTTATCTAGTTGATCCTTAAAATCATCACTAGCAATGATTTTCTTAGCTTCAGACAAATCTTTTTTAAACATTTCCAGTTGATCCTGACGGTCGTCATCTGCTAATTGTTGTTTATTTTCATTCTTCCTCAAAAGAAGGGAAGTTATAATAGCCTCAAGCTCTAATCTCTATTTATAGTTCATATATCGCAGAAAGGAATGTATTGCAATGGAAGCTAGTTATCAATAAACTATTGAAATTAAAAGGGCATCTATTGCATATAGACATCACGACCTTACTTGCCGTTTACCTTGAAGGTATTTTAGCTCCCGACATGATAAATAATGCCCGAATCAAAAATTATCCATAAATTAGGTACTGTTTACGAGGGAAAAGAAAATCAAGCAAGATTTCAGAGTGAAGAATTTTTGGGCTTCTCTATGAATAATAACGTGACTGAATTGTTGATCTCGAAAAAAAGATAATAAAGATGAGAAAAAAGAAAATCAAGCAATATTTCAGAGTGAGGTATTTTTAGGCACCTTTATAGGCAATGAACTGACTGAATTGTTCATCTAGAAAAAAGATGAAATAAGAAAGGAGAAGCAGAAGAGTTTTTGGAAAACATGGAGAAGATCTATAGATTTTCATGGCATTAGTAATATAGTAGTCCATAACTATCCACAAAGCTCTTTACTCACATTCAACAAATTACTCTCTTGAGCACGACAGAACTCAAGAACAATACCAACAACGACCATTGAAGCTCTGCAACACCTGCCACCCTTAGAGATACATATCATAGAATGGGTAACAGCAGTAGCAATAATTCCACAAGCTTAAATTTGAGTAATAGCAGCATTTTTAAAATAAATTATTAAAAAAAACTTGTTGATCACCTTATTATTAAATACACATTTGTACTCTAAGTTACTTATATATCTTTATTCTTTATATTTTAAAATATATTATCCACATTGTGTGCATTATACGATGTCGTTTCCTAATAATAAGAAGACCACGATCCCAAATCGCGCACATAAAGTTGGCAGACTGTGCTTTTATTAAATCGCACCCTCGCAAAACTACACAAAAGCGAACTTTCATGAAAACTCCCCGAGCACACCCGTGTGTTTATCTTTCGTCGGGCGTTCGATCCCTGAAAACAAAGAGTGATCGATGCCAAAAGTTCTGCAACTCCAACAACGAGAAATAAAAAAATAATGATATCCCATATGGTACTATAACTATTTAATTAAAACCTGGCTACTGTGGAATGTCTGATGGATAAAGCAGTAGTTAAGTTGATGTTTAAGTGAGCAATTTATTTGTGTGTTTAATTTATCTTAATTTCCTCTTTATGTAGAAAAAGTTGACCCTGTCTTTCTTTACAGAGAAAGCACAACAGTTCATCTAGAAGATTCTGTAAGCATCTTTCGATTCTTATGAGTAGTGGGGGCGACTTGAGATCAATACTGATAAAATTGTTTCTGTGAATTTCAGCAGACTAAATTAACCGTTTATTTATAAATTTATACCTAAATTGAGATATTTAAGCAATGCAATTAAAAATACGTATATGATACTAATGAGTCATACTGCTTTAGTGTATCTAAAGGTGTTAAATTTATAATTCCTATTAAAATAATGGCAATTATTAAGTGAATAATATGCGTTTTCTCACCAAGAATGCAGTTGCGGCCACTTTCAAAATTAACAACCAGATTCGTTATAAAATTTGAAGAAGCCCAAGTCTTTCACATTTTGTTTTCAGACTTTTCCTTACTTCATTTAGTTTCTTTCCACTTGAGTAGGATATTATTAGGTCATCAACATGTATTGTGATTATAATTTCAACCCCTCCTTTCCTCAATATGTAAACAATGAGCCAAATTGTTACATCAAGAAACAGAAATTGTACATAGATGATAGAGTATATACAGCGGAACAATCCGAACAAGTAGATTTTGAATATAGACATTTTATCAGGAAAAAAGTACTCAATGGAATACTTCAATATTATGAGCGAATAGGGGTTTACGTCCATTATAAATGGCTATACAAGAGTTTAAGATAAATCCAGAAATTGCATAGATCAAAGCCCAAAGAAATATATTGCCCTTAATCTTACAATTATGTATTACTGACCATTATACGAGAATTTCTCAAATCATATTAAAACATAAACACAGATTAACGTTTAAATCTGGTGTATACACAAAATCATTTAAAAAAAACAGTAATTGTAGTAATTTATACAAATGCAAATACCGAAGACGTCATTAATTATCGCCTATACCTTTAATTTTAAATCTATAAGGTATTAAAAAACAGATTGATTAGCTACTTGCGAAATAATAAATTAATATCAGACAAGCAATTTGGATTTCAAGAGAGAAAATCTATCCAAGATGTTATTCTTAAAATTTCTAATAGTATATATTATTCATTAGATAATAGAAATCCATGCCTATGTCTTTTTATCCATTTTACCGTTAACTACGAGTTGCTACTACAGAACATTGAAGATATAGGTATGAGACAAACGCCTCTGAAGTTATTTCAAAGAAATTGTGATGTGGCCATCGTAGTACTTTCCCTATATTTTTCTCGGAAACTATTCTTGATAATTTGTTCACTTTTGAATTCTCTACAATTATTTGTAATATAAGTTCCATGTGACTCTTGTAGTTTATTAGCAATTGGCGAAAAATGTCAAAATTTTCAATTTTTATTTTTTTCTCGAAAGTTAAGAATTTTACGAAAAATATATTTTAATAAAACTTGTCCAGTTTCTCATTCCCTTCAACTTTTGTTTGAAAAGTTATCTAAAATTTTTATGAGAAAAAAACAAAAAACAGCCTCGAATGTGCACCAAAAGCTTTTCGGTTCCAGTTTTTAACGATAAAACCTTAAGTTTATAGTTTCATTTCAATCGGATCATTCGTTTTTGAGATACAGTGCCCACGGACAGACACAGATAGAAATAGAGCAAGAAAAGAAGTAAGGATGGCGAAAGTGAGCAAAAAAGAGCAAAACAGAGCACGAGAGAGCAAAGTAGAGCAAGGGAGAGCAAAAGCGAGCAAGAGGGAGCAAAAATTAGTAAGAGAGAGAACGAATGCAAGCAAGAAAGAGCGAAAGAGAGCAAGGGATAGCGAAGGAGAGTAAGAGAGTGCAATTGAGAGCTAAAGGGACCGTGAGAGAGCAAAGGAAAGCAAAAGGGACAAACGAAGAACGAAAGTAAGCAAGAGAGAGCAAATGAGAGTAAAAGCGGTAAGAGTTCTCTCTCAGGGAGAGCTAGGGGGAGCATGAAAGAGCGAGAGAGCAAGGGAGAGCAAAATAGAGCAAACATAAGCAAGAAAAAATAAGAGAGAGCAAGAGAGAGCAAAAGTGAACAACAGAAAGTAAGGGAGAGCAAGGAAGAACGAAAACGAGTAAGGGAGAGCAAAGCAGAGCGAGGAAGTGTGAATGAGAGCAAAGGAGAGCGTAAGTGAGAAAGACGGAACGAAAGTGAGGAAGAAAAGAGCAAATGAGAACGAAAAAGGAAAAATCTAATGGCACACCCTCCAATCCCAACATCATACTCCGAAGATTTACCCAAGGAAAAAAAATATTATAATTAAATTTACAATTGTAAATTTGGTCCTTTTTTCGCAATTATTTCTATTCAAACATTTGTTTGTAGTGAAATTATTGGAGGGTAGGATGGTGGACACCCACCCACCCTACATATATATTGAACTTTAACCTAAAATAATACTTTTAAATTTTTTAACTTCTGCAGAATCCTTAGAAACGATATTTTTGGAAATTTATATAGTAACAGTGATGAGAGTTAAGAAACGTATATAGGGTGGGTTGGTGGCCTTTAACCCACCCTCTAGTGTCAACATCATACTCCAAAGATTTATCAAAGGAAGAAAAATTTATAAGTAAATTTACAATTGCCAATTCGATCATCGATACCTAATGATTTCTATTCAAACTTTTGTTTTTGTTAACATTATTGGAGATTAGGATAGTGGCCACCCACCCACCCTACATATATATTGAACTTAAACCTAAAACATTACTTTTAAATTAATTAATTTCTACAGAAATATTAGAGACGATATTTTTGAAAATTAATATAGTAACAGTGATAAAAGTTAAAAAGCATATAGAGGGTGGGTGGGTAGCATCCGACACACCCTCTAATTCCAACAGCATACTCGAAAGATTTATAAAAGAAAGAAATTATTTTTAACGATAAAACCTTAAGTTTAAAGTTTCCTCTCAATCGCATCATTCGTTTTTGAGATACAGAGCCCACAGACATTTTTACGCACGAAAACAATACCGCCCCTATATATATACTATATAGGGAAAGTAATTACATAAGAGATCAAGAGCAATGTGTAAAAATAAATAACATTTTCAGTAAATACAAAAATATTACGTGTGGTGTCCCTCAAGGCACTGTGTCTGGACCAATGCTATTTATTATCTACATAAATAGCACGTTCCAGATCTCAACAAAAAGCGAGACAACAAGTTTTGCAGACGATAAAGTTTTATTTTGCAAAGGAAGAGTTAAAGACAAATATTCAGACACATATACGGATATTTAAACTTTGGTGTGACTAGAAAAAATTAACGATAAATATATAACCCATATAATATAGCTCTCCATTTAAATATGCTGTCGTCACATCCATTTTTACCAGCTTCAATCATTTCTCTATTGACTTTGCTATTTGATATCTGATAGAACTTAATTTTGCTACTGGCGCAAATGTTTCCAGCTTTTTGGTTAAAAACTCATGCCTTTTTCTTTCAATGTTGTCTGATCCTATTTTTCTTTTTAGTACCTTTTTGTAGTCTGTGATTCTGATATCTTTCCCCATTTTTATTATTTTTCATGTTTCATTTTTGATATGTAGTAATCTTTCGTCCATATTGATTTTCAGGTCCATTTTCTTTTTGAGTTTGGTCCAGATTTTTATTTTCTGCTTCTTTTTCAGGCCTTGTTAGAGTGTCGTCCTGCATGTTCTCTTTCAAATGATTCTTCATTTTCAGGAAGTTCTTCATTTTCATCAGAGTTTTATTCATGAGAAGGTTCTAAAATAAGTGGAATGAATGGGTGAGTATCTTTATTTACTTCTTGGCCAGCGAAGATTCTTTTCAAAAATTTCACATCTCTCCTAAGGACTATTCTACCTGAATCCTGTAGCCGTTGGTATTTTCTGTATACCCAACAAAAATTCCTTCTGCTGCTTTTGTCAAAAACGTGTCCTTGTTTCTTTTATTTAGAACAAAAACTTTTATACCAAAGCATTGAAAATGTCTTACTGACACTTTCAAAATAAACGGCTCAAATCTTCAGAAAAGTTATGTTTTGCTTAAATCCTTATGGAGGGGAATTAATTCCTAATAAAGTCGAGATTAGACATCTCACGAGGAAGTACAAACTTTCAAAACCCCTCAACTAAATTGATAGAATAGTTGTCGAATGTAGAAAGAATAAAGTTGCTTAAAGAAAAAATAACTACTTAATAACAGTGCCCTATATATTATATTTTTCGCCTCGTCATCATCTGGTGTTCCAATTTAAATGTAAGGCCGAATGTCGCTGATGAGGATGTGTAGATTATCCAATCAACGTGCACAATAAGAAAGTGAACGGAAGGAATGCCGTCTGGTCGCGTCCTTTCCTCATCCTCTTTCTCGCCGGCCGCGAGTTCGCTCTCAATAGGAGTCAAGGTCATACCCTCTACTCTTTAAAGTAAAGTGGCAAATGAGGGATTTGAACCCCGGCCCTTCCATTACACGCCGTCTCGTGTTTCGCATTATTTATTGCCCAGCAAATTGCACATTGTGGTTTTTGGAAACGCGGGCAGGTGCTTGAAATACGATACAATAGAAAAAAATATAAATAAATCGCACGCATGCAAACAGTGACAACTACAAATTGGCCGAACGTGAGACATAATGCGTAGAAACTGCTGTCGTTGGTTTATTGTATTATTTGCACAGATGACAGCGCTCGTGAAAGGTTATAGTGGAGGGTGCAAAAAATGAAAAATTAATTCTACACTTTTGGTATATAATGTATATAAGAATACTAAAGTATTAATAAACAAATACACAAACAAATTTATAATTAAACTATTTAATTTCCTCTTTAATAAAATATTTACATTTGTGTATAAAAGTGTGATTAAGTCAACATTTTGGCATTAAGTGCCATTAGTTTTTGGGGGGGTGGTGAAGGGAATAGGGGATGAACCGTTACATGTGTGTGCCATTGGATCTGAGTAAATGATAGATGTGCCATAACTCAGCTGCATGCAATTGTCTACGACCTAATAAATCTCCCAACACGGAAGTAGGTCACGTCTGCGGGTCGAAGCCACCCCTTGGCTTGGTGGCGATAACGCGGTGTGGGGCTGCACCTTTTAAACCGACGTCGGATGGAATTAACGCGAATTGACGGCGAGCGAAAGAGATACGGCACACATGGGCACACAATCGTGTTAATTGGATTCGAAAACTGTGCCCACTGGCACGAATCTAATCATTATAGTAATTTCATTATTTGAATATTATCATAAAGTAATTATTTGAGGGGATGAAAAGTGTAATGAATTTGGTATTATGGATATAGCATATAATAATAATAATACTAATAATAATAGGAAAATTTGCAGTAAAATTGTGATAAGATAATGTTGAAAATGATCCCAAAAAAATGGATTCCAAAAAGGCAAGAGGTGAAAAATTCTTAAAAAATAAAGACTAATTGCTAAAAACGTTTGAACTATTTTTCAAAGGAGAAAAAAAACTTTCGCAATTTAAATAAAATTAAAATTCAATTAAGAAATATCTAAAGCAAAATTGCTGAAAAATCATTTTAAGAAACAACCAGACATAATTATCAAAAATATTTTCCATCAAAAAATATTCTAGGAATCTGGCAAAGTTATAGAACTTAAGAAGAAGCCTCTGGTAATTTAATAAAAATAAAAATTTAATTAAGAAATCTCTAAAGTAAAATTACTGACAAATCATTTTAAGAAAAACTGGACATAATTATCAAAAATATTTTGAAATCTGGAATAAAGAAATAAACCAACAGAAATAATATTGCTTATGTTGGAAAAAGGTTAAAGGGAAAATGATATTACTAAGAAATTCCGACAAGCTAAAACTAAACTTAAGAAAATTCTTGTAAAATTAAAGGAAAATTGTTGAAAAAAATGATGGCAATTCAGAAGGATTTTTTTACCATTCCAAAAAGATAACACATATAATAAAAAAATAGCGACAAATTAGCAAAAAAAAATTATTGCAAAGTTCTAAAAATCTCAAAGATAAATTTTTGGACAATTTCAGAACTAAAAAAATGATTACAATTAAAAAAAGTTACTGGAAAGTCTCAAAGATAAACTGTTGGACATTTTCGGAACTACTAAGAAAATAATTGCATTTTAAAACAGAAATTTATTAGAAGAAAGGGAAAATGCAAGAGAAAGTCCCGACAAATCTTAGAATCCTGGAAGAAAAATTTTACGACTTGAACAAGAAATTTATTCAGGAAATTTTTCTAAATATTGAAAGAAGATTTAAAAAATCGGTAAAAATAATGAATAATTTTCAAAATAAAAACTGAATCACTTTGTTTATTTCATTGTTGACTATAGTTTCGGCAAATCAACTTGCCATTATCAAAACGTAATTTAAAAATGTATAACGAAGTAGAAGACTCAATTATAAAAAAATTATAAAAATCTTACTGGGAAATTTCGATACTGAAAGAAATAATTATTGAGAAAAAAATAGAAGAGAAACCGGTTAATTAATTT
Organism: Ontholestes murinus; assembly: GCA_963969525.1. Classification (NCBI taxonomy): domain Eukaryota; kingdom Metazoa; phylum Arthropoda; class Insecta; order Coleoptera; family Staphylinidae; genus Ontholestes; species Ontholestes murinus. The sequence goes on along the minus strand of OZ018393.1, from coordinate 59,908,976 downwards.
CTCACTTGACCCGCGATGAAATATTTTTGGATTATGGTGATTTATTTATTTATAAAATAGTGAAACAAAATCAATTTCTTAATTGTGTAGTTTTTTTTGTAGTTTTGTTTTAATCAATCAACATAGAAGAGATTTTGCTAAAAAATCTTAGAACCTTCGAATAAAATTGTTATAATTTAAAGAAGAAATTAATTTAGGATTTTTTTTAACATCTCGAAAGAGATAAAAAAACAAATAAAAATAACTTGTTGAATAAAGTAAGGAATGATAAAAAATCCTTAAAACTGCTGAAAAATCCAATGTGATTTAAAAAAAAATGATAGAAACGTTTAGAGAGATGGAAATTAAATTGCTGAAAATTTCCGGAAAGTTTTGTTTGTTCTAATGAATATTGCTGAAGAATTAAGAGAAAAACTTCTGGTTAATTCTGGTAATGAACAATTCTCAAAATGTGAATCAAAAAGTTACATATTTTACAAATTTTGAAGAAAATCCTCTCAATTAAAAGAAAAAAATATCTCTAAAGGTAAAATTGAAAACATTTCTTAGAAATTTTGTGACCACTGGAATTAATTCTTTCGCAAAAAAGAGAACATTTTTTGTCGAAAACTTAATAGGATCTTACTGAAAAAAAATGACAAAGCACGAAATATTTTTTTCTACAAAGTAAATAAAAAACTGGTTGTGAAGTTACAACTGAAAAAATGTAAGAAACATGGCAAAAAAATAGAACCCTGAAATATAAAAAAGGAATAACATTTTTTTTGATTTTTTCTTAATCTCGATAGTAGCTTTTAAGAAAATTAGAAGAAAATTAATTTTAAATTCTAGAAATCTGGAAAGGATTTTACATAGTAATTTCGATAATTCTTAGAATTATTTCGTACAGTGTCTCAGTAAGATTAATTCAGGATTTCTAGAATTTTTTATCGCTGTCGTTGAGTTTTCTTGAAATTCCTAGTAACTTTTTGAATATATCTTATCCGAATTTTCCAGAAATGTTTCTTTCTAATTGGATATTTTGAAGGATTTATACTTTTATAGTAATTTAGCTCCAAATTTTCTATTAATTTATGCTTCAAAATTGTGGAAAATTTTATTATCATGCCGTACATTTTTTCCAAAAATTTCAAAATTTCGAAATATATCCTCTTTCAATTTACAAACATTTTTATCTTTTTTTTAGCAATTTCTCATCCATTTTTCCTTTAGAGATAAATTTCTCTTTTAGTTGTGAGGATTTTCCTAAAGAGTAGTGGAAATTCCCATCAATTTATGTTCAAGATTTCTAGAATTAAAAAAAAATTTCTTTAATTTTTTTTTTTTCTTAGAATTATTTCGTACAGTGTCTCTCAGTAAGATTAATTCAGGATTTCTAGAATTTTTTATCACTGTCGTTGAGTTTTCTTGAAATTCCTAGTAACTTTTTGAATATATCTTATCCGAATTTTCCAGAAATGTTTCTTTCTAATTGGATATTTTGAAGGATTTATACTTTTATAGTAATTTAGCTACAAATTTTCTATTAATTTATGCTTCAAAATTGTGGAAAATTTTATTATCATGCCGTACATTTTTTCTAAAAATTTCAAAATTTCGAAATATATCCTCTTTCAATTTACAAACATTTTTATCTTTTTTAGCAATTTCTCATCCATTTTTCCTTTAGAAATAAATTTCTCTTTTAGTTGTGAGGATTTTCCTAAAGAGTAGTGGAAATTCCCAGCAATTTATGTTCAAGATTTCTAGAATTAAAAAAAAATTTCTTTAATTTTTCACTATTCTCTTATCTTATCAGAATTTATAAGAAAATTCCCATGTTTTTCTGAGGGATCCATATTTTCAGTAATTGTCTTTCTGATTTTTTAAAATTTAGAACTTTGAAAGAAAATTTTTCAAATTTGAAAGTGAAACTTAGAAAATTTTGCTAAATCTCTAGAGCCAGATCCGAGGAAACATACCAGTTTTTAGGATAAGATTAAATATGTGGGTCAGAGGTTTATACAGAACGTGACTACAGTTTCTCAGCAGAAAAGAGGGTATGTTATTCAAGCCAGCAGTCATCTTAGCTTTAATATTTTTAAGTTGTATTAATTAATAGTGAGAAAATTAAATTTTCTGTATGAGCATTTCTGCACTTATGTTTTACATTTTACTGTAAAAACTCCAGCTAACAGTTAAAACAACTACTCCGCGTACTAAAGCACCGCCAGGCATTGAATGACATAACTGTACGGGGAAAAGAAATATTTACTATAAGAAAAATTTGTAGAACCCTAGAAGAATATTAGGGCATTTTGAAAGAGAAATTTATTATAATCTTGCAGAAAATTATTTTTATTATTATTCTAAAAAAAATGGATCTTGGTGGGAAATTTCAAAATGGTAGGAAACAATTCTTGAAATAAAAAATAATCAAGGAAAACTTGGATGATGATGATGAAAATTCATCAAAAATTGAAGAGAACTCCCGAAAATTTTGATAAGATAAAGCCAAAATTCTTGAATGTAAAAAAAATTGCTGAAAATTTATAAATAAGTCAAAAATCTATAGCTATTTAGAAAGGAAATATCTTTAAAGTATAAGATATAATGAAACATTTTCAAAAAATAAATAAAAGTTAATAAAAATATTTAGAAATCCCTAAGAAAAATTACAATACAAGACAATTTCAAATCCTTCAAAGAAAAATCGCGAAATTTATCTCTAAGAGAAAAATGAAAGATAAATTGCAAAAAAATCTTTCTAAAACTTGGAAGAGAGTTTGCGCGCGCGCATTCTGAAAGAGAAATTTATTTAGGAAACTTGAAGAAACATTTATAAAAAAATTCATAGAAAATTGTAGAAGTCTTGTAAAGATTTTACTGGTAAAAAAATACAGTACAAAATAATCCTTGAAAAGATAGAAAAAAGAGAGAAGAATAAGAATTAAGAAAAAGAAAAATTTAACTGAAAAATTCTAGAAATTTCAACGCGATTTAAAAAGAAAGTTTTTTCAGAAAAAAAAATGAAAGAGAAATTGCTGAAAAATACTCGCGGTTTGGAAGAGAATTATTCTTTGTAAATCACATTGGATTTTTCAGCAGCTTCTCTCCCATTTTTAAGGAACTTTTTATCATCTTTTGCTTTATTCAACAAGTTTTCTTTATGAATATTTCGTACTATATAGACATTTTCCAGTAATATATTTTTCAGAGTTGTACAGTTTTTTTACCTTTTTCTCAAAGTTTCTTTCTAGATTTAGAAAAATTTCGAATTGCAAGATTTTTTTCAGCGTTGGAGATTTCATGAATAAATTTCAGAATATTCTTGGACAGTTCTGGAATTGTTTAGCATTTTATCCACGAAACTTCAAGAATTTCCTGGTAACCTGTTTTTCATATATCTTATCGGAATTTTCCAAAATTGTTTCTTTCAAATTGCATATTTCGAGGGATTTATAATCTTATTGTAACTTACCTCAAAATTTAAGAACTTTCCATTATTTTTTGCTTCAAAGCTGTTGAGAATTTTTCATCAGCTGTACATTTTATCCAAAAACTATTTTGTGTTGTACTGTAATTTCCCAGTGCAAATTTTTACAATTTTTTATCATTTTCTCTGAGGTGTTCTTTTGAAATTTCAAAAAATTTTCTCTTTCAAATTCCAAAATTTTCTAATCTTTTTCAGCTATTTCTCATCCATTGTTCCTTTTAGTTGTAAAAAATTTTCTAAAGATACTAGAAATTCCAGAAATTTATCTTCAAGATTTCTAGTAGTTTTCAGCAATTTAAAAAAAATTCTCTACTTTTCATTATGTTTTTTATCTTATCTAAATTTATCAGAAATTTCCCATTTTTTCTGAAGGATTCATAATTTTTCAGTAATTTCCTTTACATTCTTAAAAAATTTAAAACCTCGGAAGAAAATTCTCGCATTTTGAAAGAGAAACTTATTTTGGAAACTTCCCGAAATCTCGAAAGAAACTTTAAAGAAACCTTGGAGATTGTCATTAAACTTACTGGAATATTACAATACAACACAAAATAATTCTTGAAAAAAAACTAGTGGTTTATTAAAGAAAGGAGAAATGTACGAAAAATTGAAAAGAAATGGATAAAGTACGGAAAACTTATATGTTAATGTACGGAATGATAAAAAAAAACTCCTCAAAAACGGAAGAGAAATTGCTGAAAAATTACAAATTTCTCAACAACAACTTTTGGGAAATTGGAAGGGAAATTTCTAGAAAAGATTCTCCAAAAAGAAAAAGAAAACTAGAAATCTTGAAAATAAACTACAGGACAACTCTAGGACCCTCAAAGATAATAAAAAGAACGAAAAAATTAAAGAGAAAATCTTAAAATCCTGGAAGAAATTTTTCGCAAAAGAGACATTTCAGTTAGGATTTTATCTAAATCTCGAAAGAGAGTTTTAAGAAAATAATAAAAAATATTAGAAATCTTAAAAGACCTTACTAAAAAAAAATTCGACACAGTACAAAATAATTTTCGAAAAAAACTTGTTGAATAGAGTACGAACTGATATTTTTTTTTCCAAAACTGCAAGAAAAATTGCTGGAAAATAATATATCCCTCAAACTCTAAAAATAAAAAAAAGATCGAAGAAGGAAAATTGCAAAAAAAAATTATAATTTCCTCAAAAATAAATATGATAATTTAGAATTTCTGAAAATTTTTGACAAGAATTCTGGAAATTTTTAAAAATCTCGAAGATACGATGAATTAAATTCTCACTTAACCCGTGGTGTAACATTTCTATGTTAATTAGGGGTTAATTAAAAGTGTTTCATTAACGTCTCGAAGATATTTTATTTTGACAATTCCAGAACCTTCGAAGAAAATTCTAGCAATTTAAAAGATACATTTATTTAAGAAAAAATGGTGAAGAAATTGCTTATATATCTTAGAACCCTAGAAGAAAACTCTAGTAAATACTTGATTGTAGAGGCTTTAACTTTGTGATACATATTTTATAACTTTAAAGTTATAAAACTCTAGTAATTTGAAAGAGAAATTTATTTAGGATTAATGTTTCAAAATCTCAAAAGTTTTAAGAAAATACTGACAAATTCTAAAAATCTACAAAAGATCTTACATGAAAATTTTAATACAGCTATATTTTTTGAAAAAAAAAATAGAAGAAAGCTTGTTGAATAAACTATGTAATAATAGAAAATTCTTCAAAAATAGAAGAGAAGTTGTTGGAAAATTACGATAAGATTAATAATCAAGAAATCTTTAATAATTTTTGAGGAATTGAAGGGAAATTGCTGGAAGAATATAAATCCTATAAAAAATATATAAGGCAATTTGGAAAAGAAATTTCTGAGAAAGTTGCTGGAAATATTTAGAAATTTGAAAGATTTACTGGACAATGAAGAAAATTCCCACAAAAACTTTTACAAAATTTATAAAAAATATTTTTAAAAACCTGGAAAAGAGGAAATCTTGCTTGGCAAAGAACAAAAGAACCGAACAAAAATTCTCCAAAATTAAACGAGATTTTTGGAAATTATAAATCCCTCAACAAAACATGGCATTTTGCAAGGGAAATTTTTTGAAAAAGATACAAGACATAATACAATAATAATGGAAAAATAATTATGGAAAATTCTAAAACAAAATGAAAGAGAAAAGATTTTGAAACGTTGGAAAATATTTTGCAATTTAAAAGAGAAATTTACATAAGAAAATTTTGCTAATTTCAGATGAAAGTTTTAAGAAAACTTGAAAAAAATAATTAAACATCTTACTGTATCATTTCGATACTGTACAAAATATTAAATTTTGAGGAAAACGTGTCGGATTAAGCAAGAAATGATAGAAAATTATTGAAAATATAAAGAAAAAATGCTGAGAAATTGTACACTCCCCAAAAAATGTATATAATAATTATAACGAAATATTTTCGTGTTTTTTCTAATTATTAATTAATTTTCTATACATATTTATTAAAAAGATTTATATGGTAATTTAAAAGGGATTTCCTGAAAAAATTCTGAAAAAATGCAATAATTGTCAAAAATATAAAATTTAAAAAAAAAAGATAACAATTCCAAACCCTCGAAATAAATTCTCTCAGAATAAAAGAAAAAATTATTTAATTTTATGTAACCCTGCATAAAAATATGACACCAAGAGATGCAGAAAGGAAAGTTATATTAGAACAGATGGAATTATGAGATTTCTGCTGCAGTAGCCAATATAGGAAATATTTATGTAGAACTTTAATACAATTATCGATGGTACTGAGACACACCCTCCAAAATAGTTAATTATTCTATAAATTTTAATAACTTTTTTGATTACTTTTAGAAACAACACATCGCATGCAAGTCCGTTCGTTCCATGGGAACAGAAAATAATTAACGCTGCGTTATCTCCGCACAGTCCGGGGTTTTACGATTCCATTTAAATCTTCCCGTTTTATTACCTTCCGCTTATTTTTTTCCCCGTACGGATTCGACGACTTTTATTATGTTTCGGTCCGTAAAGTCCAAATGGAATGTGTAAGCGCACAGAGTAGGAGGGGAGGGGAGGGGGAAGTCCCTCGAGGACGACAGAAGGCAAAATTTAATGGTGAAAACAAAATTTTCAAACCTATTCCACGCTTCCTCTTTTCGTTAATGCCGCATTATTTATTGACGGCGATTTATCTTTACGGCTTCGGAACTTTTTACGAACTTGTTCGCCATCAACTCTTCGTCACAGGAATGCCGCGCGATTCCACGAAATAAAACCTTTAATTTATTACATTAGTTCGACGATGATGTATCATTTATTTGAAAAGTATTGTTCATTGTATTCAATATTTTAAACTATTATTCTAATAATAAAAATGTATTAAGAGACCTTTTGTTGTAGATTTATGAAATGTTTTCGTGTTTTTTCTTATTATCCTAATCTTACCAATGCATTACAGGATATAGAACCATGATGACTCACCTGAAAAGTAAAAAGAGAAACAGAAATTAGTTACGATGAAATAAATTCAAAAACACTTTTATGTTAATTAGAGGAAAACAAAACCAAGTGTTTTAATTAATCCTCTAATTAATAATTTTAAGCAGTTTCAATATGGTTGTTATTAATACGTATTTGTGAGTTATGTAAAGTTTAAACAGTTTAATAATATTTTTTTAATTTAAATTAAAATGCATCACAAACTCAATCAGTTTGCTTTTTAATTTTTTTGTAATGATCATTATTTTAGAATTTTTTTGAAATAATTCAATACCTTATCAATTTAACATTAGTAAAATTATTACCTCTAGCTATTTAAAAACTTAAAATATACGCAAATAAAACCAAACGCAGTTTTTAATTCATATTGATAAATGGTGGAGGCGCCAAGCTATAATTAATAAATATTTGGCTAACCTATTACCTTAACTTTTAAACTTACTTTTTGCTTATATAATTTCTTCAGTTTGTTGTATTCGATCAAAATAATAAAAATAAAGGCAATGCGCAACATTTTAGGACACATGTTAATAAATGGTGGAGGTGCCAATCAATAAGTGAAATTAATAAATATACGTACTGGTCACAGGAAAGAAATTAGCATTGATGTATTAGATCAGATAATTATATCAATTCAATACTTCAATCAAGATAATATTAATTATATAGACTTCAATATCCGAATAATTAATTGGTAAATTTCAGACTGACGTCCTTGCATTTTATGACTGACGATTTCTCCTATTATACAGTTTTAACGTCGATTTTAATTAAAGCTCTACGAATCACTATGAATGGCTGTTGTGGAAATTCGACGTTATAGTGTGTGTATGTGTGTGTGTTTGTGTGATAGCTGGAAACACATTAGTCCTCGTCGCGTGCGCTAATTGATAGAGCGAAAGTTGCGGTCTTAATTGAATCAGGGACCGAAATGGAGCCCCGTTTGAATAACGCTGCTGCAGATAGTGGCTAGCAGATAGGCAGGAACACTGCTGCTTCGGTTCGCAGGAGATCTAATTGGCGATAATTAATGTTTCTGCGTCCGTTGCGCGATTGTAATGTTTTGTGATTTATGGGGTTGGAAACTGTTTTGTCCTAGTTGTATCAATACACTCGATTATTTATAATAATATATACAAGCAAATTATGTATGTGAATTTAACTCTTACTTACTTAAATAAATATATAAATTTAAATGCTTTACAAGAAGTATATTTTGGTTAGTATTCTTAAGTGAATTTCATTAAAACTATTTGTCACAATTTAAACGCAATAATTACTTTGTTTTGTATAACCATTGGTCACCGTATAAATAAATAACTGTTATACAAAACAAAGTAATTATTGTGTTTAATTTGTGATTAAAATGTATAACGAAGTAGAAGCCTCCATAGTCAATGAAAACTATTTGTTTAGGTTGAATATTTCTTTGTAAACTTAGTTGGTACATTAAAAACAGTTCAAACAATAACAATATTTTTGTGGTGTTTTACTAATTATTGGTGCGTTGTCTTGTCTATCTATCTTCAAGATTTCTAGTTTTTTTTTTTCATTTTGGAGAATTTTTCATAATCATATTTTTTCTATAAATTTCCCATAATTTTTTTTGAGGAATCTATAATTTTTCAGCAATTTATTATTTCTTGCTTTATGTTCTGGGAATTTTCCAGCAATGTTTCTTCCGTTTATGGAGATTTTTCCGTACTTTATCCAATAAGTTTCCATTCAGTTTTTTTCAAGAATTATTTTATGTTGTATTTCCCAGGATGGTCTTTTGCAGATATTTAGATTTTATAAATCATTTTCTCCGAGGTTTCTTAATAGCTTAATAGTTTCTTTGTAATGTTATTATATGTTCGTGATTTTTTACGTTTTTATATATTTTAACATATTAAATTATTTGACGTTTCACATCCGCTAGAATGTTTCTATACTTGTAAATATTTCTGTATACAGTGGCTATTGTGAATAAAGATTACTTACTTACTTACTTACTTTCGAGATTTCGGAAAATTTCCCAAATAAACTTCCCTTTCAAAATGCGAAAACGAAAAATCAATTATGGATCCCTCCGAAAAAAAGGAAATTTCTGATAAATTCAGATAAAATAAAAAAAAATAACGAAAAATTGGAGAACATTTTTTATAATAGCAGAAAACTTCTAGAAATCTTGAATATAAATATTGCTGGGAATTTTCAGTACTCTTAAAGAAAAGTCTCACATCTAAGAGAGAAATTTATCTCTAAAGGAAAAAAGTATGAGAAATTCCTGAACATTTTTCGAAGTTTAGAAAGAAAGTTTTAAGAAAACTCGGAGAAAATTATGGAAAATTATAAAAATTCGGAACTGGGAAATTTCAATACAGCACGAAATAATTTTGGAAAAAATACAGCATAATAAAAAATCTCCACAATTTTAAAGCAAAAAATAATAGAGGTAAATTTCAATAAAATTGTAAATCCCTTAAAATATACAATTTTGAACAAAAATTCTGATAAGATATAGTAACCCTCTATGGGCTGAATCTTTGTTTTAATCAAAAAAAAAATTCTTGTAGATTTCTAGAATTCTTCAGGAATTTTCTAAGAGACTTCTAGAATTTTCTACAGTTTTTTTTGTAGGTTTGTAAAACTTTTCTTCATTCCATTTTTCAAGAATTTTCATAATTTTTTATAATACTTCAAGAACTCAGCAACTTTCATCAAATTTTTAAAGAAATTTTCTAAAGGGTTCTTTAATTTTGTAGATATCTCGAATTATTTTAGAAAGTTCAGTTTTTTTTTATAGATCTAGACGTTTCCAGTAACTTTCATTCGATTTTTTGAGAATTTCCTGTATAATTTTCCTGATTTTATTGTAGATTTCTAAATTTTTTCAGAAAGTTTGATTCAGTTTTTCAGGAATTTTCTTAGAGACTTCTAGAATTTTCTTCAGTTTTTTTTTGTTGGTTTGTAGAACTTTTTCAATTCCATTTTTTTAAGAAATTTCTTATGGGCCTCTAGAAGTTTAATCAATATTTTTGTAAATTTCTAGAACTTCTCAGCAATTTTCATCGCATTTTTGAAGAAATTTTCTAAAGCATTCATGAATTTTGTAGATTTCTAGAATTTTTAGAAAGTTTAATTCAATATTTCAGATATTTTCTGAGAGTTCTACAATTTTCTTCAGTTTTTTATTGTAAATAATAATAATAATTCTTTATTCGTGCTAGAACAGAATTTACACATGTCATAAAAAGTGGAAAACATAGATATATATATGTACATTACAAATAAGATAATGAAAATAGTGTATAAAACTTTCGAGTATATTTCATTCTATTTTTTTAAATTTTAGAATTTTCCTTATGTTTTTTGTAGTTTTTTGATATTTTTAGTAACTTTTATTAAATTTTATCAGTTCAGGAATTTTCCTGTTTTTTTTTGTAGATTTCTAGAATTTCCCAGAAAGTTTCAGATTTTCGGGAATTTTCTTAGGGACTTATTTATGTTATGTTTATTTATAGAACCTATTTACTTTCCCTATATAGAATATATAGGGGAAGTATTGTTTTAATTCAATTTTTCAAGAAATTTCTTATGGGCCTCTAGAATTTTCCTCAATATTTTTTTGTAGATTTCAAAAACTTCTCGGCAATTATCATCACATTTTCTTAAGGGTTCTTGAATTTTGTAGATTTCTAGAATTTTTTAGAAAGTTTCATTCAGTTTATCAGGAGTTTTCCTAGAGAGTTCTAGAATTTGTTTCAATTTGTTTTTTATAGATTTATAAAACTTTCCAGTAACTTTTATTCCATTTTTTAAGAATTTTCTTATGAGCTTCTACAATTTTCTTTTACGAATAACAGAAAGTTTTTCTGTTGAACGCTCCAAAATTCAAGATATTTTCTTTTACTTTCATCGCACTTTTGAAGAATTTTTCTAGGGTGTCCTTGAATTTTTATCAATACTGTTTTTATGATTTCTAGAACTTTCCAGTATCTTACATTCCATCGTTCAAGAATTTTCTTAGAGTTATAAACTTTTTTTAGATTTTTTGTAGATTTGTAGAATTTCTCGACCACTTTTATCACATTTTTCATGAATTATTCTAGAGAGTTCTTGAATTTTTCTTAATAATCATTGTAGATTTTTAGAACTTTTTAGTTACTTTCATTCCATCTTTCAAGAATTTACCTCAACTTTCTTTGTAGATTATTAAAAATTTTCAGTAACTTTTATTACATTTTTTGATAGTTCTAAAATTGTCTTCATTTTTTTTGTAGTTTCTTTTATTAGTGAAAATAAACACACATCTATCATCTATCAGCTATCACCTATAACCTATCACCTACCACCTTTCATCTGTCATTTGTTATCAATCTATCTGTCTTTTGTCAAACAACTACAATCTACTAGTTTCTAGCTTCTATCTAAAAATTTTATTCTAAAAATCAGTAGTTTTATGAATATTTATGAAGGAATAGCAGAGTTATTACAGAAATTTTTCTCTTAATTTTTAATAAATGCGTCAAATGTTACCAAGATCATCTGGTTTCTGTCGTCTATCATCTATCTTCTGCTATCTGCCATCTAATATCTAATATCTGTCATATGTCATTATCTGTCATTTGTTATCTATCATCTTTCATCAGTCATCTTTAATCTGTCATCTGTCAGTGAGTGTTTACTCGAGGCTGTTTTGTGTTTTTCCGGATTTTACTCTAAAAACACGAAGTTTTTATTCAACTTTTATTTATACCAAATTTTAGTATATATTTTTTCAAAATAAGATTAAAATTTTACTATAAAAAAAACAAATATCTGCCATCTGTTAGTAATTTCATCTGTTATCTATCATCTATCATCAGTCAGTTGCAGAAACACTACCATTATTTGATAAAGGAAAACAGGTAATAATAGTTAAATAACAGTTAATAGATGATACAGATGATTACAGGTATTAGATAACAAATGATAGTCGATATGAAACAAGTAACTTAAAAAAACATATTATAATTTAGAAATAACAGATAATAAATACACGACATTTTCTGTCATCTATCGTCTGTCAAGTGGCATTTATGATCTATTATCTGTATTTGTGTCATCTATCATGTTTTCTTTCTTGTCTGTTCATATTTCATCTATCACCTCTTAAATATCTACTGTCAACTGTTGACAGTACTATTAACTATCAACTATTATTTAGCACGTGTATTCGTATTTTTGTTATCTGTCATTTGTCGATTAAAATAATCTATGTTGTGTCACCTGTCAACTAATAACTGTCATTTTCTAGGGTAACATCTGTCATCTACCATCTATCAATTATTCTCGTTTATTAAATATTGTCTGTTTTTTACAACCATCATTCATTCATCAATATTTATCATTTTTTATGTGTTATTTATAATTTAACATCTGACAACTTTCACCTGTTCATCTATCAATGCACTTATATTTTTGTTATTTGTCATTTGTTAATTATTATCATCTTAATTTTTTTTTGATTCTACCTGTGGACTATCTTCTGTTATAAATCGAACTGCCAAATTTCATCTATTATCTATTACCTGTCATCTGTCATCTATTGCTAGCATCATTTTTTTACTTGTTGTTTGTCTTTTGATTATTTAGAACTAGAATCGTCACCCGTAATACGACAACTTTCATCTTTCAACTGTTATCTATTATTAACTGTTAGCTATCATCTGTCATCTATTATTTATTATTATTTGTCTTTTTTTCATTTATTCTTAACTGCAACTAATCAATTGTCATCTGTCATCTATTAACTATAATCTATTAACTGTCATTTGGCAAGTGTATTTGTATGTTTGTTATCTGTGATTTGTCAATTGAAATAATCCATTTTGTGTCACCTGTCAACTAATAACTGTCATTTTTACCCAATATATGCCATATATCATCTGTCAATTGTAGGTTGTTTAATATTGTCTGTTTTTTTATCAACTATCGTTGATTAATCAATTTTTATAATTTGTTATTTATAATCTAAAATTTGATACCTGATATCTGTTCATCTATCAATGCACTTATATTTTTGTTAATTGTCATTTTTCGTCTATCATTTGTGGACTATCATCTGTATACATCGAACTGTCAAATGTCATCTATTATCTATAACCATTTTTTGCTTGTTGTAAACTTTTTAGAATTGGAACCAAAAGACTCTTTTATATGTCGACTGTCATCTGAAAAGGGTCATCTGTTATTAACTGTATTCTAACATCTATTACTTTTTATTTGCATTTTTCCTTTATCAAATCTTAACTGCAACTAATCAACTGTCATCTGTCGTCTAATAACTATAATTTATCAACTGTCACTTGATCATCTATCAACAATAAACTGTCATTTAGCACGCGTATATTTATATTTTTCTTATCTGTCATTTGTCTACTAATAACTGTCATTTTTTGTCCAATATCTGTCATCTATCATCAATCAATTCTTGTTTATTAAATATTGTCTGTTTTATTATCATCTATCATTTATTAATCAATATTTATCATTTGTTGTCTGTTATTTATAATCTATAATCAACTGACACCTGTTCATCTATCAATTCTTATTAAGACATGCACTTATATTTATGTTATTTGTCATACGTTAATTGTTATCTATCATTTTATTTTTGCTTTTACCTGTGGAATATTATTAACTATTACATAACATCTGCCATCTATTACTTGTTGTTTGTCTTCTTTCATTTAATAATTCTTAACTACAACTAATCAACTGTCATCTGTTAACTGTAATCTGTCAACTGTCATCTGATCATCTATCAACTATCAATTGTCATTTATCACGTGTATTTCTATTTTTGTTATCTCTCGTTTGTCGATTGTAATACTTAATTTTATGTTAGTCACCTTTACGCAATGTCTATCATCAATTATTGTTTACTAAATTAAATGTATGTTTTTTATCATCATCTATAATTTATTGTCTATTATTTATAATCTATCACCTGTAACTGGCATACGTTCATTTATCAATTCTCATTTATGACCCGCACTTACATTTTTGTTATTTATCACTAGTTAATTGTCATCTATTTTTTTTCTGCTTGTACTTGTGAGCTATCAACTATCAAATATGATTTATTATCTATTACCTGTCATCTGTCATCTATTTTTATCATATTTTTTTGCTTGATGTTTGTCTTTTTGTTATCCAGAACTAGAGCCATCGCTTATTATAAGACAACTTTTATCTGTTAACTGTCAACGGTCATCTATTATTAACTATAACCTACCATCTGTCATCTATTATATATTATTATTACTTGTTTTGTTTGTATTATTAATTCTGAACTGCAACTAATCAACTTTCATCTATTCTACTATAATCTATCAACTCACATCTGTTCATCTATCAATTCTCATTTATGACGTGCACTTATATTTTTGTTATGTTTCATTTGTTAATTGTCATCTGATCATCTATCAAATATCAAGTGTCATTTGGCACGTGTAGTTGTATTTTGGTTTTCTCTCATTTATCGACTGTAATATTTCACTTGTCTTACTCACCTGGAAACTAATAACTGTTGCTTTTTTACCCAATATCTGCCATCTATCATCTGTCAATTTATGAATCAATAATGTTCATTTGTTTATTTATTATATATCATCTGTCAACTGTCATCTGTTCATCTATCAATTCTCATTTATGACCTGCACTTATATTTTTGTTATTTGTCATTTGTTAATTATCATCTATCTTTTTTTCCCTATCTGTAAACTATGATCTGTTATAAATCAACTGTCAAATGCCATCTATTATCTATTACCTGTCATCTGTCATCTATTTGTTTTATCATTTTTTTTGCTTATCTGACATTTGATATCTAGAACTAGAACCATCACCTACTATTAACTGAAGAATGAAGAAGAAGTAAGATAAACCCGTGGTGTATAGAGTAGCTACCGAGGCATGGTTGTACCAGAAAAACGAAGAGTGAAGAAAAAAAGATTGAAGAACAGACATTGACAAGAAGCCAATAGTGGATCGAGTAGCTGTTGGTAGTTTCCAAAGAAGTGGTAAATAATAAAGGGAATACTGAATACTGAATGTGAAGGTGAAATAAAGATTAATAGATGTGGGTTGTTTGATTTTCCACTGACACCCTACTTCCTAGGCAGATAGTCTTAATTAGAATAAGTTGGTTATAAACATTGTAATACCATTTTTAATTATTAAATACATTTTTTTCTTCTAATTTTTACGCAGAACGAAAAAATCAAATTTTAGTTTTTTTTATCTAACATTTTAGATTTCCAATTTTCTTCATATGTTTTTAGAACAAGAAATATATTTTCAAGGCTAGTTATTAAACAGAATTCCTCAATGTTGTTTCTTTTTAACTATTGGATTTTTTAAGATTTCGCATGGAGATTTTCTTCATAATTCTTCTAGAACAAGAGTTAGATTTTCTAGGTTTTTTTAACAGAATTTCTCATTTTTCTTTTTATTAAACTTTTGTATTGTTAGTATTTTAATGAAGAATCATTAATTCCAATTTGTTTTTTAAAACAATTATTATAGTAGTAGTAGTAGTGTTTTGCTATCGACAACGTGGTCCTTTTGCCGTGTGATTTGTGTATTTTGTGTGTCTGTAAATGAGCTTGTTACTTTGAAGGACTCTAAAACACTATTAATTGTATCCCAATGGTGAATGGTACCGGTCACCCATCCAACTGCTGACCAGGGCCAACGTTGCTGCACGTTAGTTCGAGGGTGCAATCGAATGCGCCACCACCAGCATGTAACTTATTATATTTTTCAGATTCTCTACAGTTTCTTTTTCTGTAGAACAAATTGTTTAATTTTCTTGTCTTTTAAAAAACTGTTATTTTATTTTTTATTCTACCTTTCTTTTTAGAAAAATGAATTAGATTTTCAATATAGACTTTCTTAAATTTTTTAGTTTTTTCATAACTGAGATTCTTTAGTTTCTTTATTTTCCTCAAATTTATTCTTTTTCAAAAGACTGTTAGTTTTTTAATGAAATTTTATTTAATTTCTTTTTTTTTTGGGCAATGAGATTATTTAGATTTCTAAAATAGATTTTCTTAAAATTTTTTACGTAAAATAAAAAATAGAATTTCGGTTTTATTAAATTGTTTTCTTTAAAAAAAAACTGATATTTTTACAATTTTTAATGGAGATATATTCTTATTTTTCTCTTAGATAAATTGTTGGACGTTTTAGGTTTCCAATGAAGATTTTCTTCATTTTTATTATATTAAAACAATTAGATTTTTTAATTTTTCAGATATTTTATGAAGACTTATTCCAATTTTTTAATTTAAATAATTGTTAAGTTTCTAATAGAGATTTGCTAGTTTTTTAACACGTTGGCCGCTTTGTCAGTCACCGGTGACTGACACTGAAGTATACCAATGGGGTCGCGTCAGTCACCGATGACTGACACATGAAAAACCTGTAATTTTATCTAAAAAATGCATTAAAATGAATTAAATAAGCATATTATACATATCTTACTCATTCTATAAAATAAAACTTAAAACCAAAGAAAACATTTTTTGTCATTTTACAAAAAAAAAAAATCCAACCAATTTATTAAGACATTTAATTTTTTTTAAAGATTTTTATTGAAGATTTATTCTAGTTTTACTCTCAGATAAATTACTTAAATTTTCCGTTTTTTAATGAAGATTTTCTCCATTTTTACCTAATTAGATTCTTAAAGTTTGTTAAATAAATTTTCTGATTTAATTTTTTACTTTTGAAAAACTGTTAGATGTTCTAAGATACTTTCTCATTTTCTTAATGGAAATTTATTCTAATTGCTATATTTTTAATATTTTCAATGGAGGTTTTTATTTATTTTTTCTCTTAATACCAAAAAAAAAATGGATTTTCTACGTTTTAAAAGATGATTTTTTTTTCTGAAATTTTGCTCACTTTTTTTAATGTAGTTTTATCCATTCTTTTTAACTTTAAAACAATTAGAAATTGTTTTAGAAAAATAACTTTTAGAATTTCATTAAAGATACATTTACTTTAAACTTTACGTTTTTTTACATTTAAACAACAAATTCTTGGTTTGCTTAAATTATTCTTTTAATATTTTAATACTGTTAGATTTTTTAGATTTTAAATTCTGATTTATCTCTTAGAACAATTGTTAGATTTCTTAAGATTTCCAATTAAGATTCTCTTTAAATTTTTAATGGAGATTTACATCAATTTGTACAATATTTTTTTTCAGTAGAACAGAACTCATATTACTTTCCCTATATAGTATATATAGGGGAAGTATTGTTTTCGTGCGTGAAAATGTCTGTGGGTGCTGTATCTCAAAAACGAATGATCCGATTGAGATGAAATTTTAAACTTAAGGTTTTATCGTTAAAAACTGGAACTGAAAAGCTTTTAGTGAACATTCATAAACCGAAAGTGGACGTTTACTCGAGGTGTTTACTTGTTTTTCTCGATATTTTTGAAATTTAAAAAATATTACATAACTTTTCAAATAAAAGTTAAAGGGAATGAGAAACTGAACAAGTCTTATTAATATATGTTTTTCATAAAGTCCTTAACTTGCGAAAAAAAATAAAAATTAATAATTTCGATATTTTTGCCTACTGACAATAAACTATAGGAGTAAAATGAAATTTATGTAATAAGTAATTGCAAAGAATACAGAATTATTAAGAATAGCTTTTTGCGAAAATCTCATAGTTTTCGAGAAAATATAAAGAAAGTACTATGATGGCGACATCAGCATTTTTTTTTAAATTTTACAACTTTTAATTAAAACCCTCGCTTATGATTTACTGATTAGAGAGTGGGATAGAGGCCTCCCGCCCACCCTATATATACAAGATAACTAAATACTAATCGTTGATAATTTTGCTGCTTAAAAAACAATCAAATAAAACAAATATATTTTCTAAGAACTTTCTTCCATATTTCAAGCAAATGTTCAACAATTCTTTTAAATTTGTTATTTGTTTTTTAGAAGTTTTTTTCTTTGAAAGGTTTCTAGAATTTTTTTAAAATTAATCTAATAAGTTTTGAAGATTAATATCGCTGGTTCTAAATTTTTCAACAATTTCTTTTCTGCCTTTGATATTTTTTTCAGCTCTTTCTCTATCAAATTGATAAATTGTTATTTAATAATTTGTAGCAATTTTTCTTCCAAATTTCTGATTCTTTCAAAAATTCTTCTAGATTATAAAAAAATTTCAAAATTAAACGAAAACGTTTACTTTGTTGATTTCACATTTAAAGTGTGATATCAACAAAGTAAACGTTTTTGTTTAATTTTCCAAGATGTATCACGAAGTTAACGGCTCAACCATTAATCAATTAAATATTTTTCAGCAATTTGTTTCAAAATTTCTACAAATTTTAAGCAAATTGTGAACATTTTTCCTGAAATTTCTCTTTATTTGGTTAAGAATTTCTCAGCATTTTCTTTTTGTAAATTTTTAGAATTTTTATTAAATTCAATACTTATAATAATAATAATAATAATTTATTTCCCAACAGAAAATATACATCTCTAATAACAGGGAAAACATAGACTTCTTCAGAGTTAAAAATTGCAAGATTTTTATTTTCTGTCTTCTTTAAAATTTTTAGAATTTTTGGTAAAATTTCTAAAAATTCCTAGCATTTTTTCAATATTTTTAAAAATTTATATAATTTTCTTCAAAGTTTCATGATTTTTCTAAAAATGAAATTGTTAAGAATTGTTTTTTAGAAATTCTTCTTTCAAACATTCTTTTAGATTATTTGAATTTTTCAAAAATTTACTTCTAATTTCTGTCCTCTTCCACATTGTTAGATTTTTTCTCAAGATATCTAGAATTTTTCAGTAATTATTTTCAATATTTCTACAAATTCCTAGAAATGTCTCTTTTTGCCTACAATTTTTTAGCAACTTCTCTTACAAGTTTCCTTCTGGATTTCTAGAATTCTTCAACAATTATTACTGGATTTATAAATTTTTTTAGAAAAGAATCTTTTATTTTTTTCTAACAATGTTTATTCTGGATTTAAAGAATTTCTTAAGAATTTCTCTTCCAAATTTCGAAAACTGTCTCTAAGAATTTATTTAGCATTTTAAAGCCGTTTTTTTTATCTCTTCTTCAATATTTCTCAAAAATTTAATCCCTAATTCCTAGAAGTTTCTTCAAAAAGAAATTTTAAATTTTTTGTTCTACAGAAATTTCTCTTCTCTTCCAAATTAGATTAGATTTTTCGCCAAAGTTTTTAGAATTTTTCAGCATTTTTTTTTCATTATTTCTGCAAATTGCAAAAACTTTCTTGAGATTTCTTGATTTTTTCAAAAATTCTGTTTTTATTTATTGCGATTTTTTAAGCCATTTCATTTTAAATTTTTATTTTGATTTCTAGTGAATTTTCGGATATCTCTTTTCTTCCAAATTGTTTAAGATTTTCAAGTATTTTCCAGCACTTTTACCTAATATTTCTATAAATTTTCACCACTTTTTCTTTAAGGTTATAAATTTTTTGAACAATTCTTATCAGACTTTTTAGAATTTTTCAGCAGTTTCTCGTTCAAATTGCAAGGCAATTGCATCCAAGATTTTTAAAACCTTTTTTAAGCAATTTTATCGCTGAATTTCTGTTCTGTTTCAAATTTTCTTTTTGATAATTAGAATTTCCTCTAAGATTTTTAGACTTTGCCAGAAAAATTTTATTTTAAAAATTTCAAACAATTTCTCTTCAATTTATTAGGAATTTTTTGCCACTTCTTTTCCAATTTTTTTTAGGTTCATAGACTTTTCCAGCAATTTTTTTGTATTATTAGAATTTTCTCTGAGATGATTATAGTTTCCAGCAATATTTTTATTCATAAATTTCTAGCAATTTCTGTTATAAATTGCAAACAGTTTTTACCAGTTTTCTTATTTTATTTTGCAGTAATTACTCTTTATAATTTATTAGGTTTTTTTTGCCATTACTCTGTCAATGTTTCTTCTAGGTTCCTAAAATTTTTCATAGTTTTTTGTGTTCTCTTCCAAATTATTAGAATTTTTTATAGATATTTAGTAATTTCCAAACAAAATTCCATCTCTAACTAAATTATTATGTTTTACTGATTGGAGGGTGGGCCATCCACCCATCCTACGTATACATGTTAACTTTAATTGCTAATCGTTGATGATTTGGCTGGAGAAAACAATAAAACCCTTTATGTAATAAAAAAATAAAACAAAATCAAAATTTAAATTTAAATATAAATAAATATCTATAGCTAGTCTTATTTAATTTAGATATAAAGTTCACCCACCCATAATGCATCAAACTTTTACTAATTTACACACTCAAAAATGTTTCTTTTTAATATCTTTTTCATTCAAAAAGTTTTGTAATTAATTTTGTTGGAAACCACAAGACGATAAGGAATTAAAGTTTATATGTATATGTAGGGTGGGTGGGTGGTCTCTATCCCACCCTCCAACCTGTAAAACATCATCAAAAATAATAGGGAAAGTATATGATGGCCACATCACCATTTTTTGTTTTGTATTTTAGAGAAATCTTATCCATTTTTTTCTTCTAACAACCTGGTGATTTATTCCAGTTATCTTCATAGAACAATTGTTAGATTAATTAGGGTTCTGATCGACGTTTTTTTTTCAAATTTTCCCGTAGAAGAAAAGTTAATTTTCTAGTTTTTTTTAAAAGAACTTTTCTCATTTTTTGGTTTTTGAAAAACAGTTACATCCTTCTAGATTTTTAATGGAGATTGATTCAATTCTTTTCTTAGAACAATTGTTAGGCTCTTTTTTGGATTTTCAATGAAAATATTCTTCATATTTCCGTTAAAACAATTAGTAAATTACTTAGGATTTCAAAGAAAATATTCTGCATGTTTTTACATTATAAGATTTAGGTTTTTTAAAACAGAATTTCTTAATTTTTAAATTGTTATATTTTTTTATTAGATTTTCAATTCCTACTTATTTCTTAGAACAATTGGTAGATTTTCTAGACTTTCAATGAAAAAACTTTAGTTTTTTTAGATTTTTAATAAAGTCTTAACCAGTTTATCTCTTACAACAATTTTTCCAGTAGAACAAAACTTATTTTTTTCATAAAAACCTGCTGATTTATCTCATTTCTTCTCATAGAATAATTGTTAGATTAATTAGGTTTGTAATAGGCATCCTTTTTTTTTCAAATTTTCCCTTAGAATAAAAATTTAAATTTCTTGAAAGAAATCTATAAAAAAAATTTAAAACTGTTACACCTGTCAATTAATTTTTGTTATTATCTTTTAGCATGTATTTATTATTTCTCAACTATTATTTATTACTTGTTGTCTGCTATTAGTCAACTGACATCTATGGACAAATAATTATTTAAGGTACAAGTGTAAAAAGTGATGCTTTATTGCACGAACTGGCGTTTAAAAACACGAGCGAGGAACGAGCGAGTTTTTTTAAAGCCAGGAGTGCAATAAAGAAACTTTTTACACGTGTGCCTTAAAAATTTTTATCTTCGATCGTAAAGGATTTCAAAGAATATATTCTTATGAGTAATATTTTATGTCATTTCAATAATTCAATTAATGAACATATTTTACCCGCAGTGCACTAATGAAAGCGTTACTTAGCAACCAGTAAACAAGTTGCACAAATGTCGGCTGCCATTATTATTTATGGAAAAAATGTTCGCTTTATTATAATCGCTTCGACTTGCATTAAATGAAATCTTCGGAGTTCTTAAATCTGCCATTTCGTTTGTATTATATATTTTATTTATAGTTTATTAGTTATTTGTATCAATTAATAAAAAATTAAGTTTTTCGTAGAAAATTTGTGCTATAATATATTCATCTGTCAAATTTGACATTTCTGTGCAATAAAAACAGTTTGACATTACCGTGCAATAAAAACGTGAAAAAGCACTAGTGCTTTAAAAAGCCACTTTTACAATGAAAAATGATACAAAAAGCGTCTACTTTCTGTACGATCGTAGATAAAAGTAATTTTAATAAAGCTAATTACTACGAACGTGATTCCGTATTTTCTTGTCAATGAGGTGGAATTGAGTTAGACGGTCAGAAGGATCAAAAGTCGTGCCGAATGAATTTCCGACGTTTCACACGCTCCACAAAGCTGATAACAAGGCGATATCAATTTAGTGTCAACGCCAGATGTCGCCACTAATTGTTCTAATCGATACCAATAAGCGCGACCGTACGAACGAGCACAATAAGTGCGCAATAACTATCATTACATTAGAGCACTCGTATAAATATTACATTTATCATATTTACACAGTATTAATGTGACCATCACGTAATTCGATTCGATCGATTAGACGAGGTTTTTATGACGTGATGTCGCAGTCATTACGTTTTAGAACTGTTCTTCAGCCATGAATGAATACATTTAAGGAAATAATTAAAAACAATTTTCAATTTCTTGAAAAAAAAAATAGATAGATAATTGCAAGAATTGGTTTCTAAAAAAATAAGAAAATACTTGTAAAAACAAATTTCTAAAAAAAAACAATTTACATAATCGAAATATTAAAAGCCTGTTTTTTGTTATTTTACAATTACCTTGAACATTTTTAATTACTTCTTGGTAATAATTCATTTTAGATATTTGAAAAGAAAAAGTTTTTTTTGTTGATTATCTTTTCCATTGTAAAATGTTAGATCAGGAGATTCTAAATTTGTTTATAAAGAAACCTGAGGAATCTAAAAATAAAAAATGAAATTTGTCAAAAACGTAGAAATTGATAAAAAAAAAAACTTTTGAAAGAGCGTACACAAATTTATAAAACAATATTTTTAATTTAGGAAAAACTAATTTTCAATTCTTAAGTACAAATGTATAACTTTATACATAAAAATATACATGCATTATTGTTTTTTTTGTACAAATTAATTTTCATCGTTTAGGAAAATAACTGTAAAAAATGTTTATTAATTTTTTTGTCCATTTTTCATTTTGTTTATCGATTACGTATGCCGTTCTTTATATGGTAATCCGTACATTTCCATTAAGTCGAATAAATTTCGCGTTCGCCGGTTGTTTTCCTTTCTTTATGTTTATGGTTCGGCGGATGCGATAAATTTCGCCATTTCGGCGGCGATATTGACCGGAGGCCAATAAAACGTGAATGGCTGTGTGTGAATAATAAATAATAATCATTTCCATGTGCCTTGTCGCTGGCGTTTTGTGCGTGTTGGTGTTTTTGACAAGGACGAATCTATAAAGGCAAGAATTACAAATTCAAACGTCGATCTTATCCCCTCCACTCTGTACGTAATGCGCTATTTTTATTTTCGGCCTATTCAAACTCTTAACAAAATATCTTACTGTTGATCTTCTATTTGTTTCTCATTAATCACCTGGTGAAAGATTATACATTACTACCTAATCATACTGTAATTTGGTTGTAGTTAGTTAGAGTGAAAAACAACGCCATCTAAATTGTTTATAAAAAAAATTAAGATTAAAAGTGTGTGATATATAAAAAAGGTATTTATAATCATTTATGGAAAACTTTTTGTCTAAGTAAATATATGTTACCTCAGGGGTTCCTCAAGGATCTAATAGTGGTCCAATACTTGTCCAATTATTATATTTTTAATGTGTAGTAGTGATGTATGCAGATGATTTGAAGATTTCGATGGTAATCATTAATATTTGGAATTTAACAAAAAACTATTCGTCGCGTAAACATTTTTACACTTTAATAAGCCATAAACAATATCCTCGAAACGACACCAGAAGGAAAATTCGTCAATAAAATCGAAATCGATAGTTGAAACGACACGATTTACGACGCTGGTGCAACTGTTCGGAATAAAATTTGAATAATTATGTTAATAACCGGCGGAGCAGGAAACTTGGTTCGATTCGTGTTCGTTTAACGGAACACAGTGGAAAGTTTCGCGAATTATTTGAAAGTAACACCTCACCGACGACGGCTGGTAATAATTTCGCGCCCGATCCTTAAGATCAAGGCCGTAACACTCCGAAAGAATTTTTTGCAATTCTTGATGCGCGCGCATAGATTGTTCCAATTTTTAAATACCGTACACTAACAATAAAATTTATTACATTATAAGAAACACTATTTATACGAGCGATTCTTTTATATTTCGGGAATAGAGAAAAGAAACAAAGAAATTTGGTTTTTTAATATTCTTCACGAAGTTCAATACACTTTTGGATTCGCTTGAAACAATTTTTGAAGCACCTTTTATTCACTCGGATTGAGGTACTTTCAAAACTAGCAATTTAAACGCATAAGGCTTCGAAAAACGTTGACCTTGGAGTTTATTTTTGTTTTGCGGGATTACAAAGAAGTTATTGGGTAACAAATCTGCGCTTTTGAGCGGATTTCGACTTTTTCAATTCTATCAAAGTTTCTTGTTTAAGCTAATGTACAAGAGCTCTCATTGTCCTAAATGATGCGCCTTCAACGGTTGTTCTTTCTTATTTTTCCAAGGACCTTTGACAAATAAATGGTTCTATACCATTCAGAATTGAGAATCGAAAACTCATGAGTATGTCTTACCTAATTTAACGAATAAAGCACTAATAACCTTTCTTCACACTTTAGAAGTGTTAAAGCACTAATAACATTAACACTTTAAAAGTGTGAAGAAAGGTTATTAGTGCTTTATTCGTCAAATTAATTTAATCTTCACGTAACTCAATCAACCAATTTATCTAATGTTTATAAAATAAATTATGAATTTTTAAAATCACTATCACAACACTTGTATAAGTAAATAGTGTACATTAGATTGGATTTTTAGATTTATTTTGTCAAAATACTTGCTAGTACCTTGTATAAGTAGAAAGTGTACCTTCGACTAATTTTTTAGAACTATTTTGCGGTGGAACAGAATTAAAAATGTGGCCCATTCATCTTAATTCCTTGAATGAAACTATAACACCCGCCCTCGCCTATAAATAATATCCACACGTGGTTCGGAGATGAATGAAAGAAATACAAAAAATTTATATATATATGAACACTGATACAAAAGCGAGAATCTGTTTGTTGTGCTCGTTCTCGTTATTTTGGTACGATACATCCGTCGGTGACGCGTGTGGTACTTTTTTTGATCAACATGTGCTCAAGCGCAACCCTTTTCTAATGATACCTTTACAGATGGTCTGGTGTTTTAATTTGAACTGTAATTTAATTAAGAAATAAAATGCAGAAATAATAATAATAAATAATTAAATAGATAGAAGTTGTTCTTTTACGAAATCATTTTCTATTGTAAAATATATTGGGGAGATGAAAAAAAACAGATTTTCTAATGTAGTCTCCCATAAGAAATATTTTGGAATATCTAAATTTTAAAAAAATATTATTTAGTCAATTCCAAAAATATTATCGTACGTTTAGAATATTTGGTACCACTCAGCCTTCAATATTTACAATCTCTGATTCTTTGCTTACAAAGTTAATAAAATATTTATTCTAAATCTTCTTTAACCACCCAACTCCAAATGCTCCGTTGTATTTTGACTTCTAAGTTAAATATACTTTAGCAAGTACATAACAAGATACTTTAGACATTTCTATGTATGATGTAAATTTTGTAAGCTCAACAAGCTAACGCGAGCGAGTTATATTTCACTAATAGACGATCTAGGTGCTACCATCTGATACCACCACCCCTAATGTAAAGTTCGACTTTATATCAGTAAAGTTAATCGAAACGTTTTGGTATCTATGAGTCATTCGTATTATTTACAGTGACCTAAAATTTTGAAATCTACACCCATTTGCGTCCTGTCAAATAGTCAGTCACGTAAAACAATCCTCCTGCATTCACTGGAGAAGCGCATCCAATGTACAAAGAAGAAAGACCAAAAATTGAAAAATTTCTGACCTAAATCTGTGCAAGATATTCTTTTTCCAGAAACGTCTAGAAAATTTTACGACATAGAAGCACTGCACTTTTGACCATAATGGAGGTAATGGAAATATTTATACTAACCTTAAAACCACTCGAACATTAATAACTTTCCTACGTGAGGAGAGAAGCGACCGAAACGAGTTTCTGAAACTTTTAAGAGCCTAAGAACCTTGCTCCTTTAAATATTAACCGGATACAAGGCCCGATCAACGCGAAATCACATTACCTCCCTATAGTAAACATTATTTCTGCTTTTGGGTGACCTTGGTTTCTCCTTACTTGTTTTTTCATTTTCACAATTAATTTCTCGCCGCCCTTAACTACATTTTTCTTGTCATTCCTTGAAGCTGCCGTCCTTAAGGTGGTATAAGTCTGGATGAATCTTGTTCCTACGTGATCTGGTCTTACGGAGCTTAAACCGATCAAATCAATCATGGCGGCACGCTTCAAGTTTTTTCACCCAAAGACTCTCCTTCAATGTTTCATCAATCTTGTTATCATTCCAGATCTTGCGCACTACGGGGGTAAATGCTGCGAATGGGAACTTAAGCCTGAACTTGGTCAAGTGAAATTGGATCAACCTAATTTGCGTGCGTAACGCACCACTGCTTGAGTCATTAACCAATGCCCTGGTCTGATGAAAAACACTAACAATGCTAACAAGTTTTCTTTTAGACCCATCTGCGATGAACCCGTTTCTACAAACTGTTGTAAGCCAACCGAGGAAGGGCTATAATGTTTTCTGAATGACAGATGTTAAGTTTCACCACCTGAAGTTATGAGATAATTGTAAAGTTTAAATCAATAAATATTAAACCATTAAAATAACGTTATTGGCAAAAATCCACAGGAATTTTTATACTAATTGCCCCACTCAAACTATTATATTTCTACGATTAATTAACCCCTTGGTAAAAAAATTTTATGTTAATAAAAGGATGAATTAAGCACTTGGTTATCTTTCACTATTCACTATATCAAAATAGTGAAACATAACGAAGTGCTTATAATTAATCAATTTATAATTCGATTTCTCTTAGTGGCCTAATAGCGCAAGGTTTGCTAAGAAGTTTCTTAATACTACAGTCAAGTTTATGACTATGTCAATCACTTGATATTATTGTATAAAATTCATGTTTATAGTGTAGGTGATTCTTTATTCAAGCAACTTAGGTATTATTTGAATTAATTCAGTGTGTAATAGAGGTAATGTCAGAGGCTCCGCAAAGATTCCCACTTGAGACTTCTGCTTTTCTTAATATTTATAAATGATTTACCAAACTTGCCATCACTTACCATTTGTTGATGATCTTAAGAACAAGAAACATGATTGCTCTATCCTATAATGTACGTCTATATGTGATACTTAAGTAAGAATCCGATTATATCTTTTTTACCTAAGTTATTTTATCAATAATAGAACTGTAGAGGTTCAACAATTAGAAAAATGAGACAAGACGATTGCATTGCACAAGGATGAATTATGAAGTATGGATGACATGATATAAACATCATACATATGAGCAGCAGATGTGATTATTATTACCAAGAACCCAAGAAGAACGTACTTTGCGCCTTGTATTGATTTTCGTTCCGAGGAACAAAGACTAGAGCCTCTATAGAGAGTGCTTTACATACAAACCTCAGTAGAGCTGGAATCTAGTTGTTCGCTGAAAAGGATATCTCCTTCTAGAGATGTGCTCTGAAGGAGCAAGGATTTATATCACCTAAAGATGTAAACCAGGAAAATTTCAAGAGTGCAAAAAAACAGTGGGATGCCTATAGGTAAGCACTGTCGGAATAAAACAAAGAGTTAAGAAAATCGAAGAGGAAAATATGGAGAACGTCCTGTGAGGGAGTTACTGATGCAACTCCAACAGCCAGGCTCTATAAAGCCCTGTCCAAAGGTCATTCAAACAATATCGTTCTAATTAAAAGATTGGATGGGAGTTATGCAAAGGGGCTAAAAGAAAGTCTCAGCATTCTGTTAAAGACGCACTTCCCAGGCTCTGTAGATACTGTTCAATCTACTGAAGGTAGCATATTCCTTCCTGAATAGTTGAAGCTGTTAGTTGTTGAAAGTTCAGATTCTTATTAACTTTTCCTAAATGAAATACGACAATACTTTCAAATATTTGAAAGTGAATATTCCTTCCTACTAGAGAAAGAAAAAGCAAGGCTGTTAGACTCATTATCAAAGAAAAATTTAATGAGCAGTTGGTAGCTTTAAACCCTTTAGTACCAGGCCCAGATGGTATTTTCTCTGCATTGCTGCAGCAGGGGCTAGATGTAATAGCCTCCTACATGCAGGTAATTTACAAAGCCAGCTTTACGCTAGGTATGGAAGGAGGCTAGGGTGATATTTATCCCGAAAGCGGGACAAAGGTTACCTAATGATGCCATGTCCTACCGCTTAATTAGTCTTACCTCAAAAAGTCATGAAGAAAGTTATAGACAACGATATAAGAAGGAGTGCTCTTGAGGCAAATCCGCTCCACATGCAACAATTTGCTTATTAACCTAGAAAATCTATTGTAGATGCACTTTATACTACCAATAGGCGTTCAAGCTCACTATAGCCCAAAGAGATTAAATTAGCTATTTCCTTGGATATTAAATGAGCGTTCCCAATCTTCAAAATCATGAAAATGGGGACCATCAATAGAGTATTGACATATTCACAATAATGAATCAACGCCGTACTTAAAAAACGTAAGATAACCAGGTATAGGAATCGAAGCGCTCCTAATGACCTTGATTGATAAGGGTTATTGTAAGCAAAGTTATGCCGACGAAATAGCAATTGTCATAAGGGTAAATATGATAATGTCAGATCGTCTCTAGTCCAAGGCGCCTTCAATACCATAGTAAAATAGTGTCTAAGGGATGGCTTCAATGCCAATCTTGACAAAATTGTGGCTCTTACTAATCGTAGGAAGCTGAATAACAAAACTCGTAAAGTAAAAGGACAAGAAATTATCAGAAGAAATATTTAGGTTTAATACTAGATAGGAAACTTAATTGGAAAGCGCACGTACAGAGAACAATTTGCAATGCTACAGCGGAACTATGCATATTCCGCAAGCTTTGACTGAAACCCAAAATGATACATTGACTGTAAATTATGGTAATAAGACCCATTATTACATATGGCTCACCAATATGGCGAGTCAAGGATAAACAAGCTACGCCACAAAAGAAGTTTCAAAGTTTTCAGATACAGAGAATCAGTTTCTCTCGGAAAAGGCCCATCAGTCTTACCAGCTGTAATAATAGCCTTAGAAACATTTGCTCAGATTTGTACAAGGAAGGGCTACAAAAGGGTAGATATCTGTCTAATCTCAGACAGCAAGGCTTCCCTTAAGAACTTGTTTAATTGTTAAAGTAAAAACCACACTTAAATCTTAAAAACTATTTATTATTGCTTTAAATATTTTATACGTATAACAGCCTCATCAGTTAATATATTGCCCTTAAGAACTTCAAAACTTACAGCTTCAATTGCAAAACTTATTGGAACTGTATACAAGCTCTGAACTAATTGGCCAAGGGTAGTAAGCTCATTTTGATGTTGGCATCAGGCCACGCAAATATAATAGGTAACGAACATGCCGATGTACTTGCTAGGGAAGGAGGTGCGACTACCATGATCGGACCAAAGCCTACATGTGGGAAAAGTGCAAAACAGGGCATTGGATAACCGCACCAGGTCAGAGACAATAAAAATGTTTATTGGCCTTTCGCCAAGTAGAGCTAAAAACGAGATAAGCCTGGTCACGGGTCTTCTTACAGGATATTGGCCAGAATCATACCAGCTTCACAAAATAGGTGCAGTTAACAAAAACACTTGTAGACTATGTCGATTTGTAGAGTTAACCACCGAGCACATCTAATGCGTGTGGAAATAACGCCAGAACGAATAAGGGCATGGCATCCTAGAAACTTAATTGATTTTGAACGGTATGGTAGGTGTGCGTTATGCGAGAGTGGAAAGTACAAGGAGCCATCTAGGCCAAGAGTGCATGGAGGTGCATGATGAGTGGATAGGGGGAATAAAAAGGATAGGTGAATGGATGAAAAAGGATGAGAATCCGAAGAAAGGGGGATTGAGACAAGGAGACTATTATTATTGTATAATTAAGTAATTATGATTTATTTATGATTGTAAAGGATTCCAATAAAGTGATTGGCACATTTTTATTTTTCATTCCAATAAAGGTCTTTTTTATACAAAGGATCTAACTAGGTCGCAGTGCTACAAGGCTGCCTGTAGCTAATTTTCCCCGTTTAATCTATCTATCTATCGATCGTACTCTTACCTCATCATTACTCCAAAGGGAAGTAACTATAAGATTACCGCAGATATAGAGTACGAATTGACCCTGCTATGGTGTATCGTGTTGGATGACAACCTGACGACTTTGGTCGGTGATGTTTATTGTAAGCAAGGTTTTGCCGACTACATAGCAATTGTCATAAAGGGTTAATATGTCAATGTCATAGTAAACGAAAAAATAAGGACACGAAATAAACAAGCGCATTTCATACGCTTTTAAGAACTCCGGGACAAAATGTAAAAAACTCAGTTATAAAAACAATATATTAATAACAGAGTGGAATTAAACTTGTGACGCAAGCCTAATTTTAGAAGTTCGTGAATGTTTAGAAACAAAAAAGTGGTTTTCCAGCAGAAATGCATTGACAGGTGAGAGTCAGTGTTAACGGGCAGCAATGTGCCCGATCATGCAGATCATTTCTCCATTGTTTACTGCAATAATGATATATATACCATCACCATCTGAATTTAATTCGTTTAAGTCTTGCGTTGACATTCCATTCTCCTTGAAAATTGTTTTGGTAACTGTTTTTAAAGCAATTCAAACTTCAGGTCCCGCATCTACTTGTGGCCCAGATGGACTGCCTAATATATTTAAAAAAACTGTAGTTTTACTCTTACATATCCCATTACCTACTTATTTCAAAGATCGATTACCGAATGCTAAGGGCGATGTCCGGTTTATAAATCATAAATCATTAAATCATTATCAGCTCCCAAAGTAAAACTACAAGAAATTACGCTGTCCCATCAGGTGAAATATCTAGGTTTAACACTAGATAGGATACTTAATTAGAACGAGCACCTAGAGAAAACAATCAGCAAAGCTACAGCGGAATTATTGATATGCCGCAGGCTCTGACTGAAACCCAAAATTACATTACATTACCTGCGCATTATTGTAGTAAGACTCATTATTACATACGGTTCATTAGTATGGTGGGTCAAGACGAAACAAGCAACGGCACAAAAGAAGCTTCAAAGTTTTCAGAGAATGGCCTGTCTTGGTATAACGAGAGCTATACACACCGCCCCCTCTGTAGCAATAGAAGCTTTACAAGACCTACTTCCCCCCTGTATGAACAAGAAAAGAAGTGTGGTGAGACTGGACTGGCATGGTACAGAAATTCTAAACCTGATTAAACCACAGTTTCTACAAACACCGTTGGACGTAATATCGACCTAATTTGATTTCGTATCGAACTTTATTTTTATTGACAGTCGCCAATAAAAAAAACTAAAACATAACTCTGTAATCTGGTATGCAGTTGCATCAAAAAAGGAAACTAGCTCTTGCATAGGCATATACAGTACTAAATGCAGGGAATCAGTTTCTCTCGGACGAAGCCCATCAGTCTTACCAGCTGTAACAATCGCCTTGAAAAAATTTGCTCAGATTAGTATAAAGAAACGCTACAAAGGTATACATATCTATCTGATCTGACAACCAGACAGCCATTAAGGAGCTCAAAGCTTACAGCTTCAATTCCAAAAATTCTTGCAGCTGTAAACAAGCTCTGAACCAATTGGCCAAGGGTAAGAAGCTCACTCTAATGTGGGCACTAAATCATGCGAATATAATAGGCAACGAACATGCAAGCATGTAAGCGGGACGCTAATAATTCATATATAAAAGACAATAATTTCAAACCGAAAGCAATATGGACCATCATTAATTCAAAAAGAGCATTAACTAATTATAATAATAAACCTCCAAGCATATTACCAGAAGAATTTAACACATTTTTCTCTGAAATCGCTAGCAAAATTGTAAACACCTAACCTAAACCAACTGTTGACCCAATAATTTTAATGTGTAACAATCCTCCAAACTGTAAATGCTATTTCAAATTTTCGAAAGTTTCTGCTGTTACTGATATTATAGGTAACTTAATGAACAATAAAAGTAAAGATATTTATGGACTCCGCAGTGATGCAGTAAAAGCTGTACTAAACGTTATTTTGTTGCCATTCAACAAATTATTGAATATGTGCATACGGAACAAAATTTTTCCAGAGGTACTAAAAAAAGCTTTAATTATCCCAGTTCACAAAAAAGGTGATTGTAACGATCCCGATAATTTCCGTCCTATTTCGTTACTTCCAATTTTTTGTATTTTTTTTTGAAAAAGTCATGCAAATGCAATTAGTGAAATATTTTGAAAACATGAAACTCTTACGAACGAACAGTTTGGATTTAGGAAAGGGCGATCCACAACAGACGCAGTCCTACAATTCGTCGAAATGACCGTTAATTGTTTTGAAGAGGGATCAGTCTCAATGTCAAGCTTCCTTGACCTGTCAAACGCCTTTGACTGTATCTCGCATGAAACTCAGTTGTAGATTAATTATGTCATATCTAGGTGAGCGAAAACACAGTACATTAACTAATGGGAATTTATCTGATCCCTTGCCTATTATGCACGGTGTCCCACAGGGCTCCATTTTATGACCCCTACTTTTTTTATTATATGTCAATGACCTACCTGACTCTACAACAAGCGCAAAATGATCCAATATGCCGATGATACCACACTGATAAATAAAGCCAAACAATTAGAGGTGGTAAATGAATTACATACCGAATCACAAAAAATGGTATCCTGTTGGTTTGTAAGCAATCGCCTCAAATTAAATGATACTAAAACGGCAACCCTTACATTTTCTCTTCGTAAAGGGGAAAACGACAATTAATCTATTAAATTTTTAGGTCTAAATATCGATAGTCACTTGACATGGGCCACAATTTCAGATGCTTTAGCTATTAAATTGTGCACTAACATCTATCTTATTCGTAACCTGTCATCGATAGTCTCAAACGAAACACTGCGAGTTGCGTATTTCGCATTGATTCAAGGCCACATATCATATGGGCTTATTATATGGGGTCACTTCACGATTAGCCACCGAATCTTTGGATTGCAACGTAGAGTTATCCGAGTTATATCTGGCATTGGCTACACTGAGGATTGTCGCCAGGCTATATATATATATATATATATATTAGAAATAATATTTTGCCAGGGAAGGAACCAAAAGCATACATGTGGGCTATTAAAAGCATATACGAAGGGCATGATCCAAGAGTGGGAAACAAGTACAAAACAGGGTACTAGGCCAAAAGCAATCCAAAATGTTTATTGATCTCACACCAAGTAGAGCTAATCAGATCTTGCGCCAAACTAAAAACGTGATAAGACTGGTAACAGGACATTTCCCAGTGACGTACCATCTTCACAGGATAGGTAAAGTTGATAACAAGACTTGTAGACTATATGGATTGGCAGAGGAAACGGCCGAGGACATCCAATGCGTGTGGAGATAATCCCAGAACGAATCAAGGAATGGCCTCATAGGAATTAATTACCAATTTTACCAAGGAAATTGATTTTTTTGGGAACATACGAGTAATAGGGTATTAGTAAAAAAGATCTAACCAGGTCGCAGTGATATAAGGCTGCTGTAGCCAACCGACCTATAACTATCGTATTCTTACCTCGCCATTACTCGAGAAGAGAAGTAACTTCTCTACCGAAGAACATTAAAAGTTGTTCAAAAATTTAAGAGTCTTAAGTCACCTATGACCCTCGGATGCCATAAGAAAATACGCCAAGATCAATGCCAAATTATACCGTATATTGCTATCAATGAAAGAAGAACTCTATCAGCAAATCAAACAATTTTTAAAGGAAAAATCCTACTAAAACATCATTTTCACTGCCAGCAGCTGTAATGATGGTGCCTATAAACAACTTCACTATCTTCCTCTGTATTGATAATGATGCCCTTAATACACCACCACTCCAGATAGGATGAATTATTTGCTACATAATGAGTCAACGGACAGAGTCATTTCTAAAATTGCTTTAAAATCGAATATTAGAAGATTCCCAAAGCAGTAGATTATTATAATTCGAATGCCCTTTGAAATTTTGATCTTGAGTTATGTGAAGTTTTGATTGATAAACTTAGAATAAAACACTAATACTTTCTTCACAAATAATTTTTATGTGAGCTAGATGTACAATTCGAGTACTATGTACTCATTATCAATAGATTAAAACTATTTCATGAATGATTTTTTTTCATTTACCTCGTGATCAAACATTGTGGAAAAATAATTAAATTAAAAACACTTGGTTTGTTTCACTGAACTGGCTTAAAACTAGTATTAACATCTAGCTCAAATTAAAAAAATATTTGTAAGAAAGGGTTAGTGTTTTATTCCAAGTTTATGAATGCCTATTAGACTAAACAACGCACCGGAAACGGTTATGTAAGCAAGAATACTCGCGCACCTGGACTATATATATTTACGTGTTGTCAGACAACTGCAAACAGCAGTGGGCTGAACTATTTTCCTTTTTCTACAGAGGAGGATTTTTTTCAATTATTTATACTCCATGTAGTATGTAGTGTGGAACGGTTAACCGTCTCCCCACTAAAAACATCACCAATTGACCTCATGCTCGTATACATGGACCACACCTATGTCTACAATCAGCACGTCGTTACATTTGATTTTTTGCAGAGAAGGGGTTTTTCTTTTTGCAAACACCTAAGCTTCCAGTAGAGTGGGACTCAAATTCTATCCACCAAAGATAGCAAAGAAAAAGAAAAGATCAATAGCGGTTATTTTTCTTTAAGGTTGTCATATATTTTCGATCCTTAATCAGAAGTATTTATTTCTTTGTTCTCCTTTCAAAGTCTCTCAGTTTCAGTTCATAAAATACTCAATTGGCTTGCATTTGAAACACTCTCATGGATTTCAATCGTACGAAAACTGCTTGTTGGGCGACTTCCAATGATTCGGTAAGCTTCTCTTGTGTTTGGTCAGAATCTTCGACAAGTAATGCCTCCAAATCGTAATCACCGAGTTTTTTTTT
Source organism: Ontholestes murinus (assembly GCA_963969525.1). Classification (NCBI taxonomy): domain Eukaryota; kingdom Metazoa; phylum Arthropoda; class Insecta; order Coleoptera; family Staphylinidae; genus Ontholestes; species Ontholestes murinus. The sequence continues at coordinate 59,873,866 of OZ018393.1, read as the reverse complement.
TTGGTTGTCCCGATCAAGGCTCTTGAAACGTCAAAAGCATTTATTATATGATTTATCAGTTAAAGTATTGTCAATATAAAAAACTTAACTTCTACCATACGGTAATCTACCCATCAAAAACATCACCAATTAACCGCGTGCTTGCATACATGAACCATATCTACGTCTTGCCAGAGAACTACAATCAACACCTTATTTACATTTGTTTTTGCATAGAAGGAGATAATCCTTTTGCAAACACCTATGTTTCAGGTAGAGTAGGACTCTAAACCACCCACCAAAGATGTTGGCAGCACCATCTTCCGATGTTCTCAGCTATAATCATAGTTCTGAGGCCTTACGTTACCTCGATCCTTCATCTTCTCTCTTTAGTTTTGGTTAGAATGTTCCAGTTCGTGAAAAGAACACTTAATATAAAAAGTTAAATATATACAGTGAAGGTAGGGATATTTAACTTTTAATATTCTCTCTTTCTTCTTAAGATTTCCTTGACAAATTCTACGTTTCCTCCGTCTATAGCATATGGCCGACTACTGTGCTTTCTGAAGAGGTTCGATAAGCATTGATTGGTTTTATTTTTTCAATCTTATGTGAGCATAAGGCATATCGCGTCGCAGTACATGCAGTTGATGGAACCTCCATTCTTATTCTTATATAGATATGCGTAGAAGCATGTGAAGAAGTGAGCTTTGTCCCATTTTTTTCATCCACGTATTCAGATGTCCTCATCCATCCACTCTTCATTTCATTTTCCAAAGGCTCTTGCCAATACGCTAAAGATTTCTCGTTTTCCTAGTTTTGGCCTTTAGTTTGAGCACACCTTCTTTTTTTTGCGTCATGCACCTCCTCGCACTCTTGTACTGCTTGGCCCACTGGAATAGTTCCTAATAGTACCAATAGGCGCTGGGTCTGTTGCGTATTTCGCACTTTGGCCACGTTACTGGTGCAGAGTTAACTTAAGCTGGGACTGCATATATATATACTTATTTATTTATTTATTCCAAAATGCTCACAAAAAATTCCAAACTCTTACATTAAATCAAAAAATATCTACAATAATTTCAATCGCATTTGAAAAGGGTCGAGTTCTTCCACTTAATCCACATATGATGCTCGTACAAAAAAAGAGCTGTCCATTGATTTAATTTTATTTATCTTGATCTAATATCAAAACACAGATTAATAAACATTCGATTTAAATTTCCATATATATTTTTATATTATTTGTAATTCTAATTGCGATGTTCTTGTTTACGAGGAAAATTTCCAACTGACATTATAAGACGGCACGTGCGGACGCGACGCATACACGTGAGACACTGCATTAGTTAAGTGACATTTTAAAATGTCCATTTCCACGAGATATATAATACATACATGCATATCTAATGACAATAATGGCAATGCGATATTTATAGTGGCGATATTTTCGTATCGCACGTGGGGAAAAAAATATCATTAGACCTACACATTTTTTTCCGTGGTCGCGTTGTATAACCTGAAGTAAATGCTGTACGATTTAAATTCCTCGCACTGACCTTTACTGATAATACCGAATACCGAATGTTTAGATTATAAAAGTCGAAAAGTAATATTATTTACTATAAATGTTGAAAAAAGTACAGGATCTAATCCTAATTGAAGAGGAAGAAGAAGAATTTTTTTTTGTTTAAGTATGTATATAATATGCTTAGGAAGGAAGTTTTGTTTTGAATAGTAGTCTTGTAATCTTCAAAATTTTGAATTGAAGAATTATTACATGTTGATAATAATCTTTGCAATGTGTTAACTAAAAGAAATTCATGTTCATATCGTATCAATTATTTGGAGTACAAATCGTTTTCTTGACGTTCAAAATACTTGTATTTCAGAACAGATAAATAAAAATATTGTTCATCAGTGGTTAATATTTCTTTTCATCTCTTAATTCAATGTTTTAAATCCATGCCAAAAACTGTCTCGTTTTTTGAAGCACTATAACTTAGGAGCCAATATTTGTTGAATTTGGTTCTCGTTTATCACGTGGTGAAACATTTTTAATATTAAGGGTTGTTTATAGAAAGGCACTTGGTGAAACCAACCAAGTGCCCTTCTATAAACAACCCTTAATATTAGGAGCCAATTTCCGGTTTCTCTGAAATAACCTTACGTTTGAAACATTGAAGTAATTTTTTTGTTCTTCTTTCAAAGTTTCTCGTTTTCAGTTCACAAAATACTAAATTTGCTTACATTTGAAACATGTCCAAGGATTTGAATCGTACAGCAACTGCTTGTTGGGCAACTTCCAATGATTCTGTAAGCTTTTCTTGTGTTTGGCCATAATCTTCTTCTTCATGTAATGTCACCAAATCGTAACCTGCGAGGTTTTTGGTTATCCAGAAAATTGATTGGCCCAATTGGTTCCAAACGATTCAAAAAGTTCTTGGGAATGGTTTTGATGTTTCAAGAACGGTTAGAAACATCAAAATCATTCCATATGTGGTTTATCAGTTAAAGCATTGTCAGCGAAAGCTTAGTTAACAGAAAAACATAAAAAAAGTTTTTTCTGAAGAAAGCGTTATTAACTAGGTGTTTTGAATGTTTCATAATGACAGCTGATTTTTGTGATTTTGGAGAGATTACACCTCTATCAATAATATAGAGGTGAAATCTCTCCAAAATCACAAAAATCAGCTGTCATTATGAAACATTCAAAACACCTAGAACTTTTTGAACAGTTTTGAACAAATTTGGATTCCCAATATTATGGAAGACAAAAGAATTATGGTATGCGCATACATCAATATCGAAAAAAACAGTGTACCGTAGACAGAAAACAACACTGCGCAGTTTAGATAAACATGTAACGACCGTCCGATATGGACAAATTTTTATTCGGGCATCGAGAGGAGTAATTACGCGTCGGATAGATAGATAAATCTGCCTGAGGACCGCCGAACGCACATTCCGATTGCCCAATCGCGCCGCGAAAACGCGTGTTTACTCAATCCGAAACGGATTATTTAAAATAGATCAAAAATCCAAAACACTGACTAAAACCGAACGCCCGAACGCCGACCATAAATAACCGAACGTTAATCCTCCGAAGAAGAAAGAACAGTCGTAAAACAGTACATTAAGACGCTGGTTTTATTGATGTACAGTTTGTAATCACGATTATATTAGCTTATTGTTGGAGTGAGTAATAAATTTTTGGAAAATTAAATGGGAGATATTTTTAGATGCTGATGATGATTCAGAGTAGGCCTTGATTAGTGTTAGCTTATTGCTGGAGAGAACAAAAAAATGTAATAAATTTTAGAAAATCAAATGATAAATACCTTTCATTTCATTTTCTAAAATTTATGATGAAACATGATGAACATGAAACAGAGCAATAATAAATTTTAGAAATTGAAATTAATGTGTTTGCTAGGTTGAAATGATTTAGAGTAGGCCTTGGTCCATACTACACAACAAGCACGATTTGAGTTGATGTAAATCTTTTGAAAAAAATGTTTTCGAACACTAAATACTTATCCTGAAAAGTTATTTCAGAAATGACAGATGAAAACAATATTTAAATCAAGAGTAGTGCTAAAGACCTAATTCCTAGATTTTCATATTTTCAAGGTTATTAGGATGTAGGTTAAGAGTTTACAGTTAGAATAAATCACGTTTTGAAAAAACGGCTAGGTTTTTATCTTTTGAAGGATCTAAAAATTTAGAGGTAGAGTTTAGAGTTTATAATAAATCAAAAATTCTTAGAAGTGAAGACATTGAGAAAATCCTTAGGAAAACATCATTTCTAAGTACATTGTTTATCCTAGAAATAATATATTTTTAAGGGTTTTCTCATTGTTTTCACTTTCAAGAATTTATGATTTATCCTTACTCTAAACTCCTAACCTAAATTTTAAGATTCTTTCAAATGATAAAAACTAAGGTGTTTTATTTGTTCTAGAAATAATGTTTTCCTAAGGATTTTCTCATTGTCTTCACTTCTAAGAATTTTGATTTATCTTAACTCTAAACTCTTAACCTAAATTTTAGGATTCTGTCAAAAGATAACAACCTAGGTGTTTTATTTCTCCTAGAAATAATGTTTTCCTAAGGATATTCTCATTGTCTTCACTTCTCAAAATTTTTGATTTATCCTAACTCTAAACTCCTTACCTAAATTTTAAGATTCTTTCAAAATATACAAACCTAGGTATTTTTCCAAAAAGTGATTTATTGTGTAAGCTTTAAGATCCTCATAGTGAAAATTAAAAAAAAGTCCTCAAGATAGTTAGCATCTTGTTGATAATCCAAAGGTTTTTAGAAAAAGTTAAACAACTCAATTCCAAAAATTCAAAGAATTCGATTGATACGCAATATTGGTGTGCTTGTTTTGATAACATGAGTTAATGATAATGCATTATATTTTCATAAAGTAGTTATGTTTTATATACCTTTTTTTTTTAATTCAAGACTAGATGAAATTGATAGATTAACAGTTTTCAAAAATTGTAGAAAGCAGTTATGTTTTGTATACTTTTTTAATTCAAAATTAGAACAATTTGATAAATTTTAGAACGCTTTTATTGATTCAAAAACTGAACTAGTAGATGATCTGAAGTAATCTTCTATTTTTAAAGGAAACGATCTGTTTGGCTAAAACAATCCTATAGTTAGTTTCAGTACTGCCAATAATTCCAAAACCTCTTTCTTCATTTTGGCCCATCTGTTCCAAATCGATAAATCATTATCAAGGTAACATTTAGTTTATGCAATTACACATAAACAGATAAAAAGGTCGATATCCCCTTTTGCAAACATGTTTTTAACATTTAATAAACAAATTACGTTGGTGTTTTGACCAAAACACGTAATTTGTTTGAATCGTAGAAACTTTTCGTGTTTAAGTTTACAACAATAAACACTCGAAAAAGTTAAAAGTTTCACTTATCATCAATTGTGATACGAAAATAGCCCAAATAATTACGCAGCGACCTTTGAAAACCAAAACCAAAAAAAAATTAGACACTCACCATAATACACGCCTTGATAATCAATTCCGTCGACCGGTTTTTCGAACAATCGCCACGCCAAACACGGACGCACGGCGCACAGAACACACTCTAAAAGGACTGTTTTTTGGGGAAATGACCGTTATTTATAATTTTTGGGATCGCGAGCGCGACCGCACCGCAAGCGACCAAAAATATGACTGAATCACGCCGCCGGCCAACAAGGTCGCTCACATATTTTATTATTTGTTGTTTTTTTTTTTTCGGGGCACACGGCGCGGTGTACAAATATCGGTGATAAGATAACCGGGCGTCGAAACCCATTTTTTTGTCGTAAAAGATCCGAATAAACCTGATTTCGTGTGCAAGCGTGGTTTTTTATTTTTGGTAAGGTAATCTAAATTGGCTGCATTCAAATTGGTCGATTTGTTTTTTTCGTGCTAAAATCGGGATCAATGACATTTACGATTTTGCCGTGTCCTCCGATTTATTGATCAATATGGGGATATTCCATAACTGAATATCTTCGCGATCACATTGGTGAAATATGATGGTGTTCTCCAGGGCTCTATAATCAGACCACTTGTCCTAAACATCACCTAGTATAAGATTCTTAAATTTCACCTGTTATCAAGCACTCCTCGGTAGTCAGGTTGTCCAAATTTTTGAAAACCTGTTGTTAAAATCAACAAATCAGACCGAAGGCGAAATCATCAGTATAAATTACACAGACCGACGACTTCTGAGCAGTCTACATTCACTACCTCCGCTATTGTCCAATTCAATAAGTTTAGAAACATCTTCAGTACTTTCATTTTAAGTATGTATACATCATCCAATGGGTAGATTCCTTAGTCAAGCCTTTTCAATATTTTGAAATGAGGGTGCTGACAACTTCTTTCAAATTAACTCCCGGTAATGTTACGATTGATTTTCCAACATCTTCTTGCGAATCATGCGGATAACAGATCTTCCTTGAACATCTTCAATAATTTCTAAAATCCGAATTTTCACCGGAAAAATATGTTTTGAAGACTCTTTAGTTCAAGTGAGTTCGTAAAAATCTAATTGTTGACCAACAACATGAGTTTAGTGCTGGTCGCTCAACGGTTACAAATCTTTTATTATTTAAAACAATAATTCTAGATGTCTTTAGAGAAAGGTTTGAGGGTCGAAGCCAGTTATACAGACTTCTCTAAGGCTTTTGATCGCGTCCACAATGGAATTCTACTCTCTTAATCGTCTGCTTCTGATTTTGGAACAAACGTGTTATTTGGTTTAGTAGTTATTTAGGAGAGCGGGTCCAATGTGTTAACACAAATGGAAAACTGTCAAAAACCATCAACGTAACCTCTATGGTTACTCAAGGGTTGCATTATGGCTCACGATATTTTTTGTCACCGATATTGTGTCCGCTATAAATAATTTGCAGATGTTTAGATCTATGATTTTACAGAGATTTATAATATTTTAGAAGGTTTTAAGCTGTTCAAGATTACATATTTCGACAGAATTTTCAGATAATGTATCATAGCTTTTTTATAACCTGGTAAATTCTTGGGTTTTATAGTGTCTAACGTTTGGTTTTAAAATCTTCAAAATGTCTTACGTTTTAAAACTGTAACAGGTGGTCCTTGTTGGTTAATCAGATGCAGAAGATATGAAGAAGGGGTTTTGAAATCAGCAGAGGTTTCAATTACTTAACCATGGACCTAAGATTGTTAATGCCCAACAGCTTACACAGGTCGAAAAAATATTAATAGTGATAAGAGTACGTGGTCAAGTACATACCGTGGAAGTTGGTAAGCACTTGCTTGCCTTGGATATGTTCATTAGTTTGAATTCTAATTAATTTTAAGTAAACCTTTTAGATCTTTTCGAACTTCACGGATTTTCAATATTTGAGTCCGACTTTTGTCTAACAAAATTGGACTAGATAACCTAATAGATTTTATTCGCCTTTCCTTTTGAAAGTGGGACTCACTAACCGAGTCCATGAGCTAGAATGATGCACGAGAATGATGTTCTTACGCTGATGAATATCAGCACTCTAGAATTCCGTCAAAGCCCATCATGGCCATACTGTCATTTATTTCAAAATGAATACAGGCCATTCCCGTCTTATTCTGAACGCTTTTAGAAACCTCGAGGTAACGGAAATCATTGTAAAATTTGTTAAAGATCGCATCAATTACCAAAAAAGGTGATGTTTAAAGTTGATCTGAACCTTGTGTTCAACGATAAGATCTGGATCTGGATTTATTCAATGGGGGCAGAGAGTTCCACTGAACGTCCTCCCATCTGAGTCCTCATTTCTTGCTACAGTCAAGCCAACCCAAGGCATTGGCTCAAACGGCAGGACTGCCGCAAGAGAGACTTTTAGGACGTCTGATGACGTTAGACATCCCTCTCCCATTGTGGATTCACGCAGGTTGGATAACACCGAGCAGTCTAGAAGTACATGCACAGCGATTTCCTCTTCCTCTTCACACTCTCTGCTGGTGGGACTAGATTGTAGTCTGTTCAGGTGAGATGAGATCTTAAATTGCAGTATCCTGTTGGGAGCCCTACAAACTTCCGTAGGTTTTCTCTGGACAGTTGCATACTGTAATTGCGATGAAGTTTTTTGAGACCCTACAGCCAGGTGTGTTGTCCCATCGTTCCTTGTGGCATTTGATTGATGCAATTTTCAGTAGGGTAACTAAGTCTAGGAAATAATAAAATTCATTACACATTTAATCATACTTGTCGTCAGGTCATGTATGTCGAAACAACTGCTATTTTTTAGATCTTCAATTTTGTTTAAACGACATAGGCATATTGACAGCTCAATTCGAATTCAAATCGACTCAGATTTTTCGTTTTTTATTTGTTACGATTAAAATTTTGCTTTTAACTCAAAAACAGCCACTGTTATCAAAATTTTCAAAATGTGATTTTCTATTGACTTTTATACCCTATTGTCTGCTATCTAACTTCTATAAAATTTCAATATTTCAGTATTATTAGTACGATCTTCAATCTCTCGGGGTTTGTCTTTCTTTTGCTTTTTTATCTAATATAATAGTAGTATAATTGATATAATTTTCGTCTTTTGTACTTTTTCTTCTGTTGTCTTTTATGTATGATTTTCTGTGTTAATTATCCTTCTTTTTCTTTTTTTTATCTGTTGGAATTTTTGTTCGTTTTTTGTCTGTTGTCATTTTTACTTTGTTTGCTTTTATTTTTATTTATCTATTCATTTTTGTCGTCTGTTTTACTGTATTATATCTTCTCCGTTTGTTATTTTACTTTTTTTTAATTTGTCTTTTATCTTAATTTTTTTCTTCTCTTCA